>OX101791.1:11056705-11401658 GCA_944452715.1 Ophion slaviceki
TATCGAAAGTTATAAAAATAACTAAAATGGCCGCTTCAAATTTATACCCAGATATACGTGTGTAAATTATATATACGGGTCTGTATACGTTTATGAACGCATCTTTAGTATTCTGCTAACTTCTCCACGTGCATATACACCGTGTACATAGATTTACCGGCACATACGGATATATATGCGCGTAAGTCTATATACACGAATACATACATGCGTGTACGTTTACGAGCAAATAATCACCCGTCCACGTGCGATTCGATGCGAGAGAATATTGCGTTAACGCGGACGACGTCCGCCCACGCAGAACAGATAGCGCAAAGATATACGTGAGGACACGTGTATACGTGAGTGGAATTATGTACGTATTTTTATAGGAGGACAGAGAGGGAGAGAGAGAAGAAAAAAAAACGTCCGGCGCACACATGGCACAAGTCACTTGACTCGAACCTTTACGTCGTGTTTCTACTTCTGATGCTTGACGGCGCGATCACTTCGCGAAGCAATTTAACGCTCATAAGAGGCCTTTCAGAACAAATGAAACGCAGATGTCGAGACATACAATCGGTTTTCAAAACGCGCGGAAGTCGCACCCCGTGCGACATGCCGACATTTTTTTTGAAATTTATTTTAGCACTGCAGGCAAAAGGACGCACTGGGTGAACAGTTGTGGTAAGGGATAGCATAGTAAAACTAGGTACAGTCTGTTGGCTGGACACTCATAATAGGATTGACATAGCTATATGATTTTCCTGTCGATGGATAAAATATATGTATGGGAAAAGGATATTCGGAACCCGTGATGTCCATGTGATGTTAGCTGTCAGCGCATTTTAGCTGTCAGGCTGTTTTAAGGGGGTTACCATTTTTTAAATGGAATCGTTGATTTAGGTAACAGGTCGCCTTTGTACGACTGTGCTTACCATCTATCTTACCAAGATTTGGAAGATGTTAGCGTTTACATGATGTTGAGTATGGGGACAATAGGCTAGTATGAGGACGTCTGGGGAAGTTTTATAGCATGGTCGTTTGCCATGAATACCATGAACTGGTCAGTAACAATATGGCTGACACAACTTCATAATAACTGCCCTGTCCGTAAACTATCCATCATTTTACTATATTATATTTAACTGCCGTATTTATTGTAAATACCGTTGCAATAGAATTGCACTAACTGTCAATAGACTATTTATTTGAAAAATTACAAGAACAAACAAATAGCCAGTGCGTAAAATCTGGAAAGTATAATCGACCGGGAACTTGATGAAAATGTTTTAACAACCGTCTCTCGCGAGGAAAAAAACCGGTCATCATTGACGTCGCTAACATTTTTTCTGGGGAGGGGAGCTGGGCTAGGAGACGGACGGGCCTACCAAAAAAGTAGTTTTGTTCACAATCATGTTTTTTAAACCATTTATATAATACTTGATATAATAACGTAACACACATAAAAGATGAAGCTTCAATCACACGTTCATAGTAACATTAATATCAAACTTTTGAAATACCATAAAAAAGAATCAACCAATTTTTCATCATTCTTGAATCGAGTTACCAGTCTTTAAACTTAACTTTCAGTAATATTCAATTAAATAAGTCTTAGTTTTCTATTTTTCTGCAAATCGGCCCAACACTTTTCTAGTTGGAATTTTTATTTTAGCAATGTCATTCGCAATGTTCATCAGTAACATATGAGAAAATCGTTTCTGAAGCATTGTGCTTCTAAGCCAAGTTTTTATCCGCCCGGTGGCAGAAAAACTTCTCTCACAGCCGGTGGAACACACTGGGAGTGCTATTGCTGCTTGGAAAGGTTTATAAAAGTTAGGGGAAGACTCCTTTTCAATATGCTTACTTAAATTTCTAGTATTTATTGCGTTTTCAAATGAAAGTATGTTTTTCATGATCATTGTTTCAGCTTCCAAGGCTGACAGCTTCTGAGGCTACCGATTATTAAGATTAAAAATAGTTATTGATGAAGTCCTTCCCGTTCTTCATATCCAATGTAAAAAATGCGTCAACTGCATCAGCTGACGGGAGATTCTGAAATCGGTGTTTTAGATTTGCAATTATATTATCTACTATTCGGTAGCAAATGTTGATCTTCCAGTGTTCTTCGGGTTCTGTATCGGCCGGCAAACATAATGCATTGCCTTTGCCCACAGTTAATTTAATTGGCAAGATTATATATCCATTTAATTTACGTAATGAAATAGCTACTTTTTATACAAATTGTTTCTTGATGCTTTTTTGGGTGAAACTTGAATAAAATTAATCGATTATTTGAATTTAATTATTTCAGATCGATTTGTGCTGAGGGTTCACCGGGAGTTTCGGGGAGGGGTGCGGCCCTGCCGCTTCTTGGCTACGCCAATGCGGGTCACCTTACGTGAAATGCCTCATATAAAATGCCACGTGCGCGTTTACATGTAATATATGCATGTGGAATATAAATAATACGAACCTGACGAAATACATTATTCCAATGCATCGAGACTGTAATGTAGCCCTCTCGTCTGCACAGCTTGTTGTTTACCTCCGCGTATATACTTGAAACGTATATAAAAGCAAAATACGACTTATATCTCTTTTCCACATACGGAACATTAGATAGATCGGAGAATTAATTTTTTTTCGTACTGGAAGCCTGCGTTATGCGTGGGTGCCGGTTACTTTTTTCCCTCTCTTTCATCGTCATTCCTGTTGCGTCTATCCGCGATGTAACCCAGTTGATTGAGAGAAGGAAAAAAAACAACATATCGAACGCTCGTTCGACGTTGTTTTCTCGTCATGAATTATAACTCCAATGTAATTTTATGGCCTTTCGGATCGAAGTCGATGAATCTTTTTATATCTGCGTTCGTATCGTAAAAAAAGTTCTGGACTCTTTCGTACCGGCGCCACTCCAGGAATATCTATACCACAATTATTTTATTTTTTGTTTGTGGTTTTTTTTTTTTTGGCTAACGTTTCCTTCTACCAACGTTAAAATTTATGTTCTGGAACTGTTCACTTTTTCCTCCAAGCGACACTGAATACGTTAATAGATTGAAAACGAGTATGCAAATCAAATTTGCTCATTGGCTTCTTCTTCAATTTTGAAGATCGACGCTCAAGCCTGTGCGAGCAAAAGCTTCTTTCTCGTCGTTGCCTTCTCCCTGGAGGAAACTTTTTCGATCTGTGGAGAACGAACCTTGCGAATATTATTCCCACTTTTTTCTCATATGCGTACGAAAATAATGAGAACTTCTCCGTTATAAAATTCGCCATCGTCATTAGATTGGATATTGGCAAAATAGGTCTAACAAAAAAAACCTGTAGTCTTTTCGAAAATCGGAAATGCGTCATTTCGTAATGGGTAAAATCGCAAGAGACTTGTAGATCAATGGAATCGTTGGTTTATCTACTCCGACGCTAGTCTGAAATGTCATAAAATGCACGAAAGGGTACGGTCGGGAAGGAGGAAACGAAAACTCTCGTGCTTAGAAAGTCTATAAGTGCGCAATGATTTGCGAATCCCGGCTGGCACGAATGAGCTCACACATGCACACTGCCGCGAATCTTGGTGTTCTCTTTCCGGTGTACTCTGCTATTGTAGCGTAGGGCTCGCAACGTCGAGGTATAATATTATCGTAAGTTCATTCGCACACCCATATACATCCATATCGGTATAGGGAATGGTAATTTCGCAGATATTCCACTTCGAAGACCGTTTTCATAGTAGTCTATTGTCCCCATACTCAACATTATGCAAACCCTGATGTCTTCAAATTCCCTTTGGATAAATGCAGGAATAGTTATATAAAGTTCGTTTCACGAACCATTCGGCTGAAATGTTAAGGAGCGTCTTCAAAACAGCCAACGGTGCTAACAGCCAACTTTAGCCAAATAAACCGGCTTCAAAATATCTTTTCCCCATATTTATATATAGAAGTATTCTAGAAGGAACAAAAAAGCTATAGAACTGGTGCGTTGTATACCCCAGCAGCTTTTGCTCCACATAAATACAAGGATTAAAGCCGAGAGCTGAGCGCACGTGGGTTTAAGCTCTCTTATCGTAGTCAAATTTGCATTTGCCAACGACAACGAGAGAGGCTTTGCGGATCCCGTTTGCTCTCATCATCTCTTTTCTCTCTCTCTCTCTCTCTCTCTCTCTCTCTCTCGCTCTCTCTTTCCTCTTGTCATTAGAGAAAGAGGACTCGAACGTCGAGAGAAACGAGAAAATTTACCGCTTTTTCCCCACTTAATCGCCCAAATCCTCTGTATTTCTCGTCAGTCGAAGATTCGTACTCCTTATTTTCTCGCTTCCCGCTAGATTATTAGGGTACATTATTCTTGTCGTGTTTACCCTTATTCACCCTTGAAATTCGTGTTGCTTGAGAATAGAAGAGCGAGACTTGAAGACGAACGAGCTGAAATTCGAGAAATCTTGTCGCACATGTGCGCACGCGTATAAATTGTTCACGTAGGTACACACTGAGGCAAAAGTCCATGCGATTTACAAAAAACGACCATGATAAAAAAGTAGATAGAAAAATTCTCTATAGTTTATTGATACGCAATCATAATGTGGTTAACGCAACTAAAAGCGGAAACTATATATAAACATGCGGTTTGGGCGGCGTGTTTGATTATCTATTATCCCCGAAATAATGATCAACTATTGTAAAAGGCTTGGCAATATAGATATGGTTAATTTAGTGCTATGACAAAATCGGCGCACAAATAGTAATGTTGTATACTGTACGTTAGGTTGTCAAACTTCTACTATTCTATTCAAGTTTGTACAATTCATGTGGTTAACATTAACGTTTTTCGAGTATAATTTGTTGGCAGACCTTATGAAAAGTGACTATTCGAAAAAATGTATGGTAATGTATACTTATAGAGAAGACGTAAATCATTTGCAGTTGGAGCAATCAGCTTAGTAGTTACACGAACTACGCGTGTCTCACAAACAGTTACATCCCGTGCGGAAAACTGATAGGGCATCCCTAATAAAAATAAGGGCCTTTCAGGGCTTTCCTAGTACTTTCCCTAGTAGGGATTTCCACAATGGGCCCAGACTTGGCCATCATCGGGATAAACTTGTAGGGATTTCCACAATAGGCCCCGACTTAGCCATTATGGGGATATACCTGTAGGGATTTCCACAAAAGGACCCGACTTGGCCATTATAGGGATAAACCTGTAAGGATTTCCACAATAGGCCCAGACTTGGCCAGTATAGGGATAAACAAGTAGGGATCTCCACAATAGGCCCAGATCTGACTATTATAGCGATAAACCAGTATAAATTGCTTAGGCTACATGGTTGATGGTATTTCAATTATTCAAATCGATTATATACATCGAACGAATAATATTATCGAACGCAAATTGGGAAAAAGCGTAAGGGCATTAGTAAATAAAAAATCAACGATGAACACAAATATGCAGACAAACATCAGACAGTATTTATTTATCAAATTAAAGAAACCTTTTACATAGATACAAACAATTACTCATGGTTTCATTCATACATGGAGTAATGCTAGCGCATAAGTGTGAACAGTCCCAACCGGTTTTCTCGACATTTTTATAGCAACTAATTTCCGCTCAATACTCATCATAGGGAAAATTATTTCTTCTAAAGACTTCGTTGATATTTCCCATTCATAAACTTTATCCGACTGTGTAGGATAAGTAAATAAATTGTTCTTTGTTTTCCAGATCTTTTCCTCAATGGAAATAGATTCTAGTGATTCAGTAGACCCATATATTTTTTTTTATTTCTACTACACATCCATTCCTTAGAATGGATTATTTTTTGTATTAATTTTGTCATGGCAGTTTGTCATAAAGGCTCACATGCAAATACGCAATCACATTTCTACGCCCGCACACATATATACACATGTACTCACACCCACACCTATGCACATAAACAATTACATAAAAACAAATACATATATACCCTGAAGCATTTAACATAAACGGATATCCACTGATACGGATATTTTATGGCGCTGAAATGTTTATGATGAGGCGCCGTTGAGGCATTTTCAGGGCGCTAAAATGGTTTTGATGAGGCGCCATTGAGGCAATTTATAAGGCCCCGGTCGTTGCGCCTTTAATGGCCCTTGTTGACAAAGTGTGACCGGCCGCTAACGGCCCTCATGTGGCTTCCAGATTAGGGCCCGAATAAAGTTAGGGGAATATTATTAGGGCCCGATCACAGCCCCAACTCAATTTCCGCACGGGATACTAGTTTTCATTTGCTATCCTTGGAGTGGAGAAGGCCTTTTCTGCGATTTCATTAATTCAGCGCGATTCCTTGTTTTTGAAAATGCTGAAAAGTAGCGACCTTTCATACGAAATACGGATAAAAATTCAACTGTTGCACAAACAAGGGAAGTCCTAAGTCGAAATATCGAAATTGATTTTTTACCCGTTTTTCGTATGAAACGTCGCTACTTTTCAGCATTTTCGAAAACAAGGAATCGCGCTGAACCAATGAAATCGCAGAAAAGGGCTTCTCCACTCTAAGAATAGCAAATGAAGAGTCGTAAAAGTTTTTGTCGAAATTCAAAATACGCACATGTTTAGCGTTTTACGATCCAGATGTTTGCAATCCACCAAAAGAGGTTTTCTATTGTTTAATGTTATACTTGATGATGCCTTCTTATCTTTAGATCAACGCAATTGCAATAGTTTTATGTACTTTTCAAAATATCAATATTTTACAGGGTTGCCTAATACTTTTGGCTAAGGCTGTATGTACCTTTTCTCCTCTTGATATTTTCATTATAACATCTTTGTTTCAAAGTAACGGCAATAAATTAATGGGAGACATCGTTGACTCTCAACCAAAAATAACGATACATAAAAATTTTGAAAAAAAATCAGTGACGCTAAAATAACAAAATACAACTTTTTACTCCTTAGACT
Source organism: Ophion slaviceki (assembly GCA_944452715.1). Classification (NCBI taxonomy): domain Eukaryota; kingdom Metazoa; phylum Arthropoda; class Insecta; order Hymenoptera; family Ichneumonidae; genus Ophion; species Ophion slaviceki. The sequence goes on from OX101791.1 coordinate 11,063,630, forward strand.
AAATATTCCAAACCTCATAGTTTTCAAGTTACGCCGCATGATGCCAGTTTTTCGGAAACCTGCCGTTTTTTTTCAAGAAAAAACTAAAGAACTCTGCAAAAAAAATCGCAAAATTGAAAAAAAACGAAACTTAAGGGGCCAGTCCACTTTGGAGCCACGAAAAAAGGCTATTTTCGCGATTTTTTTTGAGGATTTTTTAAAAGATATGAATATAAAAGTTGTTGGGCTTGATAAATAAAGTCTTGAAATACATTAAAAAAAATTTAATTCATTTTTATTCATGTTTAAGTACAAAAACTATAGTTTATAGTTTATAAACTATAGTTTAAGATCTTATCACTAAATAGTGAGATTACTATTTTTCAAAGTCCAGCGAGCGATTATGCAAAGTGCGAAAATCGTGAAAAGTCGGCATTTTCAAAATGACGTACCGGGTACAAAAAAAAAGTAAAAATAAAAAACCAAAATGAAGCTGGCTTCGTCCGCTTCAAATACCCGTTTGGTAAATTGGTTTACGATTTTTTTCGCCGAAATATTCAATTTTTTGTCCGGATCGAAAATATACAGGGTGCCTAATACTTTTGGCCGAGGCTGTATATTTTAGTCCTGTTCATTATTAGAATCTCGGGGGAGTACATTTTTGATAGTGTCAGCGAATATCCATTTTATGAAAACCTACTATATTAAATAGCATTGAAAAATAAACGTATGCTTGTAAGATTGGCGATTGTGGTTCACATATGTGCATATTTTATGCAACTGCTAAAATATCAATAAGCAGTAGGTACTATACTTTTGGCAGTAACTATGGCTGTAAAATATTATTGTCCACTTAGGGAAATATAAAATATAGTTTAAATATGGTTGAAAGCACCATACATTTTTCTCAATGTAATATTTAGTATACGCAGGTATTCGAATCTTGTTTTTTATACCCGAACGATTAAATATTTGTTCATGATATATTTACATATTCTTTTCGCTCTATCGCATAGCGCGAAATATTTCTCCTGTGATAATAATAACGGGCGACATTAGATGCGCCGAGTCATCGTGTGCGTTCGCATCTTGCAAATTCAAAAGTCTCGCGGTGGCCAATTAACACCCCACCCAGAGCGTAACGTGGTCGAATAAAAACGAGAGACTCGTCTTACGCGAGCGATGGACACACGCGAGCGCATGGGAATTGTATTCGTCAAAGAAAGGACGTTGGGAAGGCGCGACAAGGAGAGCGCGACTGCACAAGAGTGACAAAACGTTAAAAAAAAGGCGCGGCCAATTATCATTTATGCGTTTATCTCTCGTATATTTAACACCTCGTTTATCCACGGACTACTTTTTTAAACATCATTAATATTATACTCCCGGGAAACAGATGAGCCTCGAGAGACGTATATGTGTATACGTAATCGACAAGTGTCAAGTAACACGTGAGGCAAGAAACGCGTGTGCGCGCACAAGTGACAACGAAAAACTCGTGATACAAATTTGCGAGTCATTAGGACATTTTTGCGTTGTTGAGGAACCCGAGTGGAGATATGATAGGATAGCCCCGTGGAAGTTCGGGGCTGTCAAGGGCTCAACGTAGTTGCGTTAAGGGTGAAGATACCTTTAGACGAGGAAAAATGGCTGATTATTCGGATTTTTTTTTGAAGAAAATATTTTTCATCATTTTTGAGACTTAGGGTGTTTTATTACTACACTGAGGGAAATGTATGGTAAATTTAACCATATTTTATATTACCCTAAGGGGACAACAATATTTTATAGTCATGGTTACTGCCTAAAATATGGTACTGCTTATGATATTTTAGCAGTTGTGTTAACTATGCTCATATGTTAACCGCAACCAACAATCTTACAAGCATACGTTGATTGTTCAAAGCTATATAATGTAGTAGGTTTTGAAAAAATCTATATTTCCTTAGACTATCAAAAAATAGTGATTTCTACCATATTGAATGGTATGGCTACTATATGTATATAATATTTGATAAATTCAAAAATTCTCAATTGAAAGTACTACCTGTATGATTGTTGTTTATCATAATTTGTCTCTCCCTGACCTCCTGAAATGATTCCTATCGAAGAAAATATTTCGCCTGAACATGGATTCGAACGTACGACCTACCTATCTATATTACGCACGCTGCCACTATGCTATCGGGTACTTATGTTATTTTGATCGTAGATTTGGCATAACAGATAAAAGCAAATTCAGCTGCAATTCCGAATAGCTGTTACCTCCGATATAGGTAGAATTTTGCACAGATCGTCTTTTTGATAATATATGTCACTGCTTAAATAAAAATTCGAAATATCGAATTTTAAAAACTGATAAATTAATGCGCTCATGTATCTATATCGATCATAGTGTGCTACGGCTGTTTCTACTTTTCGACACGTTCCACAAATGATTTACGTCTTCACTATAAGATTACCATAATTTTGTTCGTATAGTCACCTTTCGTAAGATCATGTAACAATTTATACTCAACAAGTGTTAATGTTAACCATATTTAAAACTTCTATAGTATTTATAAAAAAACGCCCATGGTAAAAGCGGGTATAGTTTAATTCCCTATAGTTTATGGACACCGCAATCATAATATGGTTAACACAACTACCCAGGTAGGAATTGACGATGAAAAAAGGGCTCGCCAAGCTCTGAAACAAGGCTCACATTTTTTAATTCAGGCTGAGCACCAGCCTGATTTCAGGCCTAGCTGAACCTCTGAATGATAACGCGGTTTCAGGCTCTTGCACACAGGCTTGGCCAAAGGCTGGTAGAAAAGCCTGTACTAAGCCTGAAACGACGAAACAACAAGGCTCAAAACGAGCCTTAATGAAGCCTTCACGAGCATTTATGACCAGGCTTTTCCCAAACTCTTCCCGAGGCTATATGAGGCCTGTTTTTAGTTTTCTATATTCTACATTGGGGTAAATTTAATAAATTTGTAAAGAATTCATTTGATTTGTTATATATATTTATTATTTGTTATATTATTTGTTACAAAATATATATAAAAAATATTTTAAAAAACAATACTTTATTTTATTGCGTACTTTTATTTTCGTATATACCTTTTTGTGTACCTCATAAATATCGATAAGTGCATATGTTTAAATATACTGAGCTGCGTCCTTTTATTGATTAATCTACGTCGATGTACGACTGTACGGTGTCAATTGTAAGATAATTTACAAAGCGCTCTGAGAAAATTACATAGTTAAACTTAAAAGCAATCTGCGTGTCGAAAAAAAAAAAACAAAAGAGAAATCAATTAAAATAATGTGTACACATAAATAATATTTTTTTCTGATGTATCGAGAATTTATCTGCAGGCCACATAACAGAAACCATCAGATTTTGTGTGTTCTCGAAGTGGAATTGGCGCAAACAAGTCTTTTTGCTTTACGCAACGCCAGGTCTCAGACTACAGCGTGGTTGCGACGAACTATTAGCGGTTTGAACCGAGTGTCCACGTGGTTGGATTGACCGAATTTAATCGATATCTGAAATTACGGGAGAACAATGGCTCGTGCCCGCAAAAAATCTCAATCACGATTCCCTTAGCAATCCTTCAATACTTATGCACTTCGTGAACACGCAACGTTGAATGAAACTCACCGGCTTCCACTAAATTTACTATCAACACCTGAGAGACGCCGTACAATGTTTTTCTCGAAGGATAGCACGCAGCGTGACAATAATGGCGGACAAAAAGAAATTACGATCGTACACTTTCCTCGAAATGTAGACACAAGCGATTGAAGTCCCCAATCTATCAAGATGTCTTCTATTTCGCACATTTTTATGTTTTCGATGTAAATCGTCTCACAAAACTTATCACAATGAATATTGTAGTTTTTTACACGCTCACAGGGGAGATGCACGTCAACAGCCAGAAAAGAAATCGTGAACAGCCGGGAGTCGAAAGGCGATCGTAGCGCTGTTCGTGCATGCATCTGAAACTACACTGATTCGCGATTTTCACTACCCAGTTAACCAAGCGTACCATTAGTATAGCATACTGCAAATGTGGAGTACGCCGTGCCCTACAGTACCGGTAATGTACGGGTATTGTAATGTACGGGTACGGGATAGCAGCGTGGTCGTATCTCCACGGTATCGCTACCGTGGAGTTACACCGTACTGCAGTGCACGGTGGCTCCACGGTGGCGATACTGTCCCGGTACCGTACTAGTAAATTGGCGGTACAGCGTACCGTACGGCGTACCGGTAATGTACCAGTACCGTATGCACGTATGAGGTGGCAACAGTACCGGTACGGCGCACTCCACATGAGCGGTACATTTGCGGTACGTGGTTAGCTGGGTAACTAATCGCTCACAGCGATCGCACAGAGCGCGCCAGTGGTCGGATTTGCCAAATAAAGTCGTTATCTAGAAATCGTGCCGGGAAAAAAGTGATCGATTGCATCCACAAGAACTCAAGTAGCAACAGCAATCAATAGCTGAAAAATATGCATATCGTAGAAAAAAGAAAACACGGTCTTACCTCGAAGTAACTTTAATTAAATCATTTGTTTCAATTAACTTATTCAATTGTAGAACCAACCATCATTCACTTTATGCGTAATAATTAATTCAGTGGGAAAATGTATTTTATTGGCCAATATAACGACCAAATATAAAGTTCAAATAACACGCAGATTACTTGTATGAACTCCGATGTAGTTAATCCGACCTATTATATGGCCAGGGAGATATTGCTATTTTGACATGATAATTTGGTTGTTTCAACTAAACTGGCTTTGTCACTTGAATCGAATTGTATTTCAAGCGAGTAAAATTAGGTTGCTTCACGCAAAATTGTTTCAACTAAATATACATAGTTGGTATTACCAAACGTTTTTCTGAGTGTACTCGGGTATAAGTGTTTATCTAATCATGCCGTTTTGATAGTGTGTTTGGTTATCTAGTATCTCCGACATAACTATTAACTACTGTGAAAGGCTTTACAATATCGATATAATTGATTCAGTTAATATTTTTACAATAGTAGTTATTTTGGGGATAATGGATAGTCGAGCACGCCACTAAAGTTGCAAATTTAGATATACTTTTCGCTTGTAGTTGTGTTAACGATATTATGATTACGGTGACAATAAACTATACGGGATTTTATTACACCCTCGTTTACCGTGAGCGTCTTTCATAAATACAATGTATTTTGCTCGCAGTGCAGCATTAGTATTTGTGGGCCAATTTTGTGATATAGCTGAATTAACCATATCGATATTGTAAAGCCTTTTACAATAGTGTATAGTAATTTCGGAGATACTAGATAGTCAAACACGCCACCAAAGTCGCATGTTTACGTATACTTTTCACTCATAGTTGTGTTAACCATATTATGATTGCAGTGACAATAAACTATGGGGAAATCGACTATACTCTTTTTTACCACGAGCGTTTTTTGTAAATACCCCACTTTTCTCTCAGTGTACTTCTGGCTGTTACATGGTCTTTTTTAGGGTTCCGTACCCAAAGGGCAAAACGGAACTTTATTAATGCAATTCTGCTGTCTGTCCGTCCGTATGTCACGGGTCTCTAGCTCATAAACGGAATGAGTTACAAATATGAAATTTGGATATTTTGTGTAGAATGTTGACCCAAAACTGAATATTGAACTAGAAATTCGATTAAATTATTTTTCATGAGGGTCCCATACATGGAAAAGGAGCAGAAAAAATGTCTTGCTTACCCTGGCATGCGGGGTGTAACTGTTTAAAGCTCATTGAGTAGAGTACAAATGTATTTTTTTTCTTTTTTATCGCCAAAAATAAAGAAATGGGGGGCGTCTCAGTTGTCAGTTTTAGACCCTTTTTGTTACGGAGTCTATCGCAAAAACTAAACTAGTTAGGAATTTGGAATTTCTGTATATTATGTACCATATACAGTATTTAAACAATAAAATACTGAAAACGCCGATTCATAATGTATTATATATAATAATAATGTATTGTATACATCATACAATACATTTATGACGAAAATATATAAAATTATTGTTATTTAAATATTTACAATACCAAATTACTCATTTTTGGAGTCGGTGCCAGCCAAGAACGAGAGATTGACGTCATGGAAAAAACGAGATTGCAAATTTAAAAAAAGATATAAAAAATCGTATATTTCATTTATTTTTCTTCGCCTCCTCTTTTTCTGCGAAATATGTGACAATATTGGCAATTGGCAAATGTTGTATTGTAAATATTTAAATAACAATAATTTTATATATTTTCATTATTAGCTGACAGGAGTAGACAAAGCTTTCTTCAACTATCATCACCCCATATGGTTTCATTTTAGTACTACCTGAGACCTAAGACAGAAAAAAAAACATTACCTAATTGAATATCTAGTTTTAAAAAAAGCTAATTTGTCATATGTAGGGAACCCTCATAGAGCGAGGCCCGACTTGCACTTAGTTGAGTTTAAAAAAATTGTTAATCTTTAAAAATGGCGGACGCATGGCATGGTTTTCTAAACGGGTTGCGGCAGATGTCGAAAGACGGCGTGACACGTAGCGTCAGCGGGATTAATCTGAAAAAAAAAACAACGAAAGTTTTTCTTTCATTAACACTTATACGCAGAATATTAACCATGAAAAAGTGAGAAATGTTGAAAATCGATGAAATGGTACGCTTTACAACAAAAAGATTGAATTTTCCGAAAAAAGGGCTGCATTTGACAATAAAAAAATACTTTTTTTTTATTTTCAAAAACATTTAAGGTCATGTTTTAGACAACAAGGTTAGTGAGATTTAAACCAATTTTCATCAGAATCGCTCCATTACGTTTTTAATTATACATCACGCCAATTTTGAAAATGCAGTCTAGAATACCGTGCCATACCATCGTTTTTTTGAATTTTTGAAGATTAATCATTTTTTAAATACCATGTAACAGCTGAAAGTAGTAATGAAATATACCGTTAGTGTCAAAAATGGTGAAATAATTGTTCCCTAAAAAAATCATGAGAATCACCAAATTTTTTCCTCGTCTGAAGGTATCTTCTCCCCTTAGTACTGTTGTCTAGAAATTTAATAACATAGTTTTTTTAATTAAATTTTATTATTCTACAGACCTTTCTCAATACGTCTGTGAAAATCGTGAACCGATGCAGCGAGACCCTGATTAACCGGGCTGCTCGGAACCGAAATTATTATACGACTATTTCTAATAAATTATTCGGTGTAAATTTTATTGTAGTGTAAACATGATTTTTTATATTCAATGATAATCGTCTATGATATTTATTGCGTTATATTTTACTCTTGTTTCTCGAAAAAGCTAGTTAATTTCGTTTGTTTTTATTTGTGCGCTTAACACGAACGACCGTGCTTGATTTCAAGTGCGAGGCGCTTGAGAGGCACACGGTTAATCCGCTCCACAGATGGCCCGACCCCGGTTAATCGGGGTTTCACTGTACTTATAAAATTAGCCGAGTTCCCAAATAGGGTTTTACAATCGGCACAGTAATGGCCCACGACTGGTTGCCAGAGAACAAACGATGGCGCGGTAATGGCTATGTAAACGGGCCAGATCCGCACCATGCATGATTGATAATGGTGAACCATGAATGGCTGCTAAGACTTGGCCAACTATCATACGCCCATATTGGCCCGGCAACGGCTGCCGGATCTTCTGCCGGAAATGAAAAACAAAAAATTGACAAAATATGAATATAAAAATTCTAGTAGTATCTTTTTCGTTTTCTTATGCGTTACTTATGTCCATGTACATAGAATAATTGCATTAAAAACGCTTGCTGGATTGTTCAAGTTTTTACCTTTCATCGGGATCGAACCTGCGCCTTTCGTTCTAGTGTCGAGCGCCCTACCCACTTAGCCATTCTAACATTTACAGAATCCATCTTTTGTTCGTTCCTTATTTTTATGCCGATAATTTTATTCGTGACATTAAAGTTTACCGACAATTTTTTTGGTCCATTTAGGCTGTAAAAATAACTCGCTCGTTTTGGGTGAAGTTCCGAAAAGCATACTCCTCTGATCGAGCTGAAATTTTGCACCGAACTTCCTCTCATTATCCTAAGAGAAACCGTTAACGGATTTTTAACGACTAGCAATAGTTTTCGATATATCGCATTGTAAAGTTTATTATTTCACGCCATACCAGTATATCTATATATCCAAAAGATACCCCCCACTCCTCCGGCCGCGCTGCTTCCTGGCAAACAGCGCTCGCCCGTATGTGCATATCACTTGCCATGTGGGATGGGTTTGTTTGGGTTTATTTAATATAGTAGAAGCGCAGTACAATAAATAACTTTCAATATACGATATATCGAAAACTATTGCTAGTCGCCAATATCCTTTTACAGGTTCTCTTAAAATATTGAAAAGAAGGTCGGTGCAAAATTGCAGCTTTATCAGTGGGATATGCTTTTCGAAACCTTATCCCTTGTTTTTACGTGTTACAGTTTAACGACCTGCATTTGCAAAACGCCCAAAAACAAACCATCAATGGCTGGAATAGATCTGGCAAGCCGTTCATCCGCTTTCGATACCCCAATGCTGATCGCCATATTATCGGTGCGATAGGATTGGCCCACCAATGGCTGGCATAGATCTGGCAAGCCGTTCATCCGCCTACGATACCCCAATGCTGATCGCCATATTTTCGGTGCGATAGTATTGGCCCACGAATGGCTGGCATAGATCTAGCAAGTCGTTCATCCGGCTACAGTACCCCAATGCTGGTCGACGAATTATTGGCCGATCATCAGCAAACCGTTTAATGGCTGAATGCTGGCATTTTTGTTACGACAGGCGACCCTATATGGGTTATGGAAATTATAAGGAGTACGCTTGGGGAACGTGGTCGAGACACAGCAACTTTTTTTAGCGCCTCCGAAGGCAGCGCATAAGTCGCTTGGATCTCACTATTTGTATATGGAAAAAATATGTAGTATAGGTCAAACATAGCCAAATATATTCTTAATTTTCCGAAACATTTAATTGAGTACTTTTCTTCCAAAAAATTCCCGAAAATCACCCAAATGCTCAGCATTCTCACTGGTATAGCCTCTTAAACGCGTTTTTCTCAAAACTATGCTTTCCAAATCGGCAGCAACGATATCTCGATAACCAATTGACCGATTGGGCTCAGATTTAGCGTACACCTTCAGTAGACTGTTTTCCGACGTTGGTAACAGAATTGAGTCGAATTAAAAAACAATGTATACTCGTATAACTCGTAGTATGGTCAGAAAAATATGAAAAATTGATAATCAATGTTTAGCATGCTGCTATTTGGTAAATGTTTTTTTGCCGAATTTTGTACCCTCACAACACGCATACAGATTAAGAATATGTATGTGTTTTTTCAGATTTATGCAACCACCATACTGGTCTCCAATTGCGTTGTCCACGCACCATTGTCAACAAACGCACAAAAGTACACAATCATTTTTATTTTACTTGACCATATTTTTAAAGAATGAATGGACGTGTGTATTTATTTATTTTTTGCATTCTAAATATCACCTCCAAAACGGTGCTTCAGACAACAATGCTGCCGTGATTAATTATCACCGCAGTCCAGCCCAATTAGATCCCCAAGGGCAAAACCAGGTTTGTACGGCCTAAAATTTTTCAGTACGGCGATGAATTGAAGAAGAACATTTAAAAACTTGCAGATCAATAACCAAGGTATGTCACGTATGATGATACATTGATGTTTCTACCATCGCCAAATATCAATTTTTTCTCACTCCTCCCAATTCGTAATGGCGGACGAAACACGAACATCAAATATTCATTCAAGTTTCAATCGGCCATTTTGGATGTTCGTAATGTTACATCCAATTAGGCTTCAAGAACCTTGAAACATACGAGATTTGGTTTATCATTATATTGGACTGTTCATTCTCTCGAAGTTCTCCGACATCCCGAACTTCAACAACTTACGGTACAAAATTGGAAAATAGTGCCAACCTTCATAGGGGTTACGGGCACTTCGAACGCTCGCTACTCGCGTTTGTTTTATTCGATTATTTTTCCGCTTCTATACATCTCATTTCAGACTATCAGTAAGGATTTTCCAATTTCCAGCAGCCGCGAGAGCTTCGGGCTTATTCCCGCAGCCCGGCGTAGTGTGCCGAGTCCAAAGAAAAACACGTATAGGTACGCGAGACGGAGCTGAAAGATCGGAGAGAGGGGGAGAGAGAGAGAGAGAGAGAGAGAGAGAGAGAGAGAGAGAGATTTTTTTATAAATCGTGTGTACAAGAGATCTGAGAGAAGAACCTGTTCCTCAGCTGCAGCCCCACCGCATACCCCGTACCTCCGAACTGTTTTCCTGGTCAAACTCCAACTATTCTGTGATTTTCAAGACTCGGCTTCGAGGACCGTCCTCACGGTACACAATTGTCCCCATAGTCATCATTATGTAAACCTCCATGGCGTCAAAAACAACTTTACATAAATGTAAGCATATTTATAAAAAAGTAATTTCACGGACCGTCTTGACCCCAGAATCAGCGGTTCGTTCAATAAAATTTTAAGGACCGCCCTTGAAACAGCCAGATGTGCTGACAGCCAACATTGCACAGATATAATGGGTTCGACATATACATTTCTAATATATCTATATGTATAGATACATATATGGAGAAACACGAAGACATTTCCGAGAAATGTCTTTGAATTTCTGGCTAGCAGCGCGAGAATCTTGCTAGCCGTTACCATCCTAATCCCGAAAATCGTTCCTTTTTTTCTAATTGCAGTGCAGGTAGTCCCTCGTGTGGGCTGACGTCACGTGGACGCCCCTGTAAAAATCTTCCCCTCTCTCTCTCTCTCTCTCTCTCTCTCTCTCTTCCCCTCTCTTTCTCTTATTTTCTGTGGCTCCTTGGAAGTCCTTTTGGAACGGCTGTGCTCATGTTGATGGTGAGCAACTCATGTGTTTGGGTCTCGGAATCTTTCTTTGCTCTTTTGTTTCCCCTTCCCTTCCCCACCGATGGACCGTCACGTTGGGAGAGACGAAACAAGCAGCGAGAGAGAAAATCTTTCAACCTGACCGGTGAACGGGGAAGGGGGGGGGTAACACGGTAGTTCGCCAGAGTTCAGCGGTTCTCAATGTATCCTCGTCGCCCGGGCGACGTGAGAGAGATGAGTTTTTGCTTTCAATTATTCATGCTCTTTTGGTCAATATCGTATTCCGACAACACAAGTCAGCAAAAAAAAAACTTCGGGGTGCCCGCAAATTTTGTATCATTGTTTGTCAAGCGACTACGGGTAAGACCTATACTAGCCTATGTTTCAAGTTCCTACACAGGATTTCAAAATTAATAAAAATTTCATAATGAGTGTCGTTAGCAGTTCATTTAAGAATCTGTGTTTGTTAATTTTCGAATTATTTGCTGTTATAAATCAATTCAGTGATATGCCGGCAGCAAAGAGAAGACGAGCTTTTTCGAATTATCCTAGTACGTTTTGTTATATATGCGAAGGATATGTTATTAAAGATTTAGAAAACTTATTACAGATTTCGTGAAACGTGCTCTTATTTCGGGATAGAAATAAAGGACCAAGATGAAATCGCAGAAAATCTTGGCTCCTGCAGTGAAGAGCAAGGAGAACGCTTCCACCATGATATACTGAGAAAGGAAACCAATTAAATCAAAAAAATATATTGGTTGATTCAAATAAATATCTGATCGCGGAGTGCCACCGATATATGAGATTGTTACAATACTATAAAATATTAGAAAATGTGATTGATTCGAATAACATAGTATTTTATTTGAAAACCTCTTCTGTTCTCTGAATATCTACATTATCCTCCAAATAAAATTATATTCTACTGAAATCATTTATATAGAATCAGTAGATGTATGGATGAAATAATTAAGCAGTTGCTACAACATTTTTCATTTCGTACAAAAATATAATCAATAGAATTAATTATTTCTTTACTACATCGAAACGAATATGCCATAAGAGCTAGTAAGTTTTTTGTAAGTAAGTTTTTCAATTTGTCCTAAATCTTAAATAAAAAGTGAGCATTAGAATGATCATCCACGATAATAGTGGAGACAATATCAGATATCCAATGGAATATCCATGGAGAGAATATCAGATATTCAACTGATAAGAACCGATACTACACTTTGATCTTAGCCACAGGCCAAGAAGCGATACTCTTTAGAGTTCCTCCGGCGTTTAAGGGGCCAGTCAACTTTGAATATTTCAAAAAATCGAAAGCAAGCAAGACTTGAAGAAATCGACGATGATGAGCAAGCAGAAGAGATTTTGTACGGTGCAGGAATTGCCGATTAAGTTTAGGTAAGTTTTCATAGTATAAACTTCATACGCGTTTTTCTCGAAACAATGTTTTCAAAATCTAGCTCCATCATATCTCTAAAACTAAAAAACCGATTCTCATGAAATTTGAACCACATATTGTAAACATGATTCGCAACAAGATGACCCTCGATGGTTTTAAAATTTCGATTTTTACTCTTTTTCTTGCGAAAAAATGCCACAAACGCGTTTTTTTTTTACTTTTTTCGTTTTTCATCTGCCATTTTTTTATTTTTTGATAAAACTTTATATCCGAGGGTCATTTTTTAGCTGGTGTCATATTAAATTTAATGGACTTTGATTTTTTGTTTCAGACAAGCCGTTGCCGAGTTGTGATAGAGCTACCTAGCACACCTATTTTTGAGGCATTACGTTAAACTGTAGTTTTTGTACTTAGAAATGAATTAAAATGAATTACATTTTTTTAAAATGTATTTCAAGACTTTATTTATCAAGCCCAATAACTTTTCAAATATAGCCTTTTTTCGTGGCTCCAAAGTGGACTGGCCCCTTAAGTAGATTTTCGGTGCGCGCTACGCTTACGAGAAACGAGCGCGCGTGCGGCTTCTAGTGGTTACTCCGAGAACTACGGGTTTCCTCACACCTATAATTACGGTGACGCTCGGCCATGATTTTGTTAAATTTTTAAAACCAATTTTGCTTAATATTTTTTAATCAAAATAAGATATTAATATTTTAATGAACAATGTTCTTGAAAATCAATATCGGATATGGTAAAAAAAATAACATATTTACTCAATAGAAATTTTATCTGAATCAAACGAGCAAAATTCAATTTTTCTTGTGTACTCGAATCAACAATATTCATGTTATGAATTGAAACGATTTTTTGTTCGTTGCAGAAAATGCAGTCAAATTATATAATTTGTTCGTGATCATTTTTTTGATAGTTTCAATAATATATTGTTCTCGGCTAACAATATATCTTTTGAATGAAAAAAAACTTCCAATTTTATCAACAATTTTATTTACACCAACAATTTTACAATTTAATCAACGAAATTTAATTCAATAACACCAATGATATTGGATCAATGATTTTTTTCTCAATGTATAAAAATCATGGAAGATGAGATATGAAAATCATCGAAGATGAGACCCACACATTGCCAATTGAGTTTGGAGTTTGTTGGGTGACTGCCTCGAAAAATCTCACTCAAGAAAATCACGAAAAAGGAGCTTACTGAATGTAAACATAAAGAATCCTCAAATTTTTCAATAAGTTCGATTTATTTAAAAAAATGGTATGCTCCGTGTTCTTACGTAGAATATCAATATTAAGTGTTAAAATAGAATCAGAATCGAGATAAGGTTTATAAAAAATATACAGTTTTGTAGTACCAAATCGACTGTTGAGCTGTGTAATCACCGCGTCTCATCCACTTTCGAAACGAACGAGCCTTGACCGCTCAAGCATACAAGGGATCGGTTTCTTGAGTGCGGGATCAGTGGACAGACGAGTACGCGGAGGTAATGTCGAAACGGTAAACACCTCTGACACGAATCCGTAATAATAATATTCGTTCAATTATGATTGTTTTTCTCTCTTCGACACTCTCTCCGTCGCTGACTCTCTCTCTCTCTCTCTCTCTCTCTCTCTCTCTCTCTCTCTCTCTGTCTCTCTCGCGCGCGCGGACGGATATTAATTTCTCCCGATGGATTAACAGCTGATTCCTGCAGACTAATAACAGCTTGCGATACGTCGTTGTAAAATTCGAGTTCTTCATACAGATAAAAACGATGTGTACTTGGCGTTTATACGCGGCGATTCGTGATACGAATAGTGATCAATCGCGTACTACTCGAGGAGGCATATTGCTGGGCGATTCTAACACAGTTAGTAACTCGAGCACGACTTCGCCTTATTGAACCTTCGCGTGCATACGCCTTCTTTGCAAATCTTATTGTGCATACAGACTTGATTCGAATGATGTTGAAGTTAGCATAGTTGGAGTGCAATGAACGTTCATTTTTTTCAACGGCCAACGGTCTTTACCCACATATTTAGGCTTTGATAATCACAGAAATACGCGGGGTAAGGTGAATCATAAGCCTTGGTACTAAACAGTGTGTGCGAGCACAATGCTTCCGTTTGAGGTTGGAGGGGTGGTGGGGAGGTGAATGAGTGTGGAAGTATCAACTGTAGCGGAAGCGCGCGTCTCGACTGAGAAAACAATATCGAGTTTTTGAAAAAACGATCTAATTTTCGGTAAAGTTTACCATCATTTCAGTTCATTTGAGTTGCAGATATCGATTTCAGACGGATAGATAAACACAATGAAAGTGCTAATTATTAATATAATGAAAACGATTTGTCAGAAATGTTCAAGGTTATTGCGTGATTTTTTATTAATTCGTTAACATTTTTAAACGTACCACTATTTAGGTTAGAAAGGGTGAAATGAAACTAGTGAAGCCTTTGGTTCCTCTCCAACCGGTGTTTCTATCAGGGGAAGAAAAAGAACTTACAAATGATTAAAATGATATGGAAGCAAGATTATTCGGACTAAATACTACAGTACTTATACGATTGGCTTATCAAATTGCTGGTATTGAGAATGAAACCACTTTTATATGCGAAAGATACCAATAATTCGTGTCCCATCATTCTCGCTGTTTCATCTTGGTCCGCATACGGGGTAAGACCGAAACTCTGAAAATCTGAACACCGTCAAAATAATTCGGCTATGGAATTCTGAAGTTTCAAAATTTTCAATAAAACTACGATTTATTTCAAGATTTTTTTTATTAAGGAGGTACACCAGCTTCATACAATGTTGCCATGCTAAACCATGGTAAAATTTCAAAATGGTGATAGACCAATAAAATTTGGTGAATATATTCTTTAGTATTATATATGTCAATACAATTTTTTTCAGATTTTTTCATTGTGCCGTTATCGAGTAATTGAACATTGAAGTTCACGTGTATAAGCATAGCGTTTTTATAGATATAGGTATATATTCCGGGTATAAGAATAAACGCTTGTGAATTATTTGTAAGAAAACGGCACAACCAAAAAATCTGAAAAAAATTGTATCTACATGAATAATACTAAAGAATATATTCACCAAATTTTATTGATCTATCATCATTTTGCTGAAGCTGGTGTACCTCCTTAAGTGAGTTTACTTCAATTTAAAAATTTGTCAAGGCAATGTTATCCGTTCTACATCATTTACAGTAAACTTCGTAGACTTTCGCTGGCATGATGTTTACGAAACTAATCATTTCGGAACATTAAAATTAGAAATTTTAAACCGTCGGAGGAAATTGGGAATTTCAATCCGGTCCCCAAAATTTAAGTGTCTTTTAGAAAATCGGGGTTGCAGTGATTCACTATAATAGTAAGCAATAAGAGAAAATGAATTCCGTTCGGATAGGACAATTGTGTAAACGATATATGATATATGCATATGGGTATGTAATTTTTAGAACATTCAACTTTGAGGACCGTCCTCATAGTAGCGTATCGCCCCATACTGTACATTATATCAACCCAAACAGCTCCAATGTCACCTTCAGATAAATGTAATTATCCTTTCCTCATATATATATACATAGATGCGTTTTATGTGTCTCTCGCACACTTTCCTCGTGGCGCTACGTAACACCGGCAGCATATTAGCTCATCGGTGCTACCGGTATAGCCTCTTCACAAAACTGGTTTATCATCGAGATCTCTCTTGTCCCTGAACCGAAAATAAGAGATAGAAAAAAACTTTAAAAAAGTAGGGTCTACTAATTATTCGTGCACGTGTATAAAACTAGTGAACGAGTGGCCCAGTTAAAGACAAAAAAAAACTACTTAATGAAACAACAGCGAAGTAATTATCAGTTCAGCCGGGCAAAAATAATACTGGAAATAAAAACAACGAATTTTCTATGCTTTTGAATTCTGCTCACGAGAAAAAAAGAGCTACGAAATTTTGTGGAGAAAAAACAACCCCCCCCCCTCCCTCATGCCTAATTTATCATCTGTGTTTATTACCCCACAATCTTTATTGGTTTTATTTAGACCTGACATTGGCGTTTCTTCATACGTACGATAATTACTTTTTTAGACGGGGTCAAAGTTTGCATCGTTGAGATGCAACGAAAATTGTTTTTAATTTTTTTATTTCTTCATTCGCATCATCATCCGAAATATCTTCTTGCAAATTTAGGCTACAGATCTCTGATAGGGATCCTAAAATCTCTTTGCATCATTTTCGCAGCCCAAGTTTTCGAAAAAAAATTGCGCATCATAGTTTTCGTTGTGTTTCAGCGATGTTTCAAACTTTATCATCATTTTTTTCGATGAGCGGTTACGTGGGTTTGAACACTTTTTAAAGTACATTTCTTTAAAATTCTATTATCTATCAGTACAATATGTCTAGAATATTCTCCAAAAGTTTTAAGTCAATCGGAGTGAAAGTCTAGGAGAGAGAGCCTGTGGGAATTTCCCCCGTTGGGAAGGACCGGCCGAGAGCGACGCAGGTATATCGCATTTTTCTCAAAACACTATTTTTGAAGTCGGTGGACACGATTTCTCAAAAACTAATGCACCGATCTTTTCGAAATTTTGCACACTTCTTCAAAATAACATTGACTAGTGATTGAACGAAGGTTTTTTTTCGATTACAACTAATTTGACAAGGCTATACGTAGTGTAAATTGTACCAAAAATTGAACTATTTTGCATACAACTCAGCCATAAATGCAAATTTCAATTTTTTTTTGAATCCTTAATTTAATCACGAGCTATACTTATCTACTATGAGAAAAAATTGGTTTTTTAATTTCAGACAAAGCTTATCTGAATTAATGGTGATCATGAGTTATCCTCATCACCACGAGGACACTTTTTTGAGGGGTCTCCGGAAACCTGGCCCCACCGGCTGAATTTCCCAAATTTTTGGGTGAATTAAAAAAAAATTGTTGAAATGTTGCTCTTTTATGTGCTTAACACCTTGAATAAAATAAGTTATGTATTACATGAAAAAAAAATAGGAGAAACATGTTTTTTTAGCGAAAATATGTATAATCGCGAAAATGTGAAATGGACATCGTAATCTACAAATCAGTGTATTAAAGTATTATAACACAATTCGTGTATACTTAAAGGAGTATCTCAGGCTGAATATCCAAGGGTAGTAACGATCTCCAAACTCGAGAATAATAATGGCATTTATTTCAAAACAATCGACATATTTTTCATTTACTTTGAGAAAAAATAAATAAGAAGACATTGTAGCAAAAAGATGCACCGGTCTATAAGAATTGAGCATGGAAAAAAGTTCTAAGAAAAAACTTAAGAATCGCGTCAAGACTTTTTGGCGAATAATGCATTAAAAGAAACGTGGCCAGGTGACGAAGAGGAAGAGGACGAAACTTGTGACAAAAAATCTCGTGCCTCAGTGGAAGAAACAAAATGCAAAATAGAATACACACAGAGCGAGCGGGGCTTCGCAGTGTCCATTATAATATAACGGCCAAAGCCGAAGAGTTCCTCATCCTCCTTCTCTACTTTCGTGTCTGCGTCTTCGTTCTTCGGCGGTCCCATCGTCGACCCCATCTTTGACCCTCCTGTGCAAGCAAGTGACTTCCATTGCCGGAGAGTTCAACACTGCACTACTTAGAGACGCTGTGCGCGGATCTTATGAACGACGTAGGTATATAGACTTGGGGAAATAATGTGTTTTGACGTTGTGTGCCATACGCGCGCTGCTCACACACCTTCCAAGAGACCCGAGGGCATCGAGACGACGAGAGACGACCGAGACGTGGGAATTTTGGCAGGTGACTCCTTTGCCTCTTTTGCTTCTCCTTGAGGTCGTTTCGAGAGTAAACCCCGAGGTCTACCGACTTTACAAAACTTTCTTAGACCCTTACGAGCTGTTCGCCCGGTCGATTTTCGTCGCCTTCACTCCCCACCCCTTCTCCTTCCAAGGAAAGATGATCGGCAGATGCAGCCACTGAATTGATGATAAATTATCTACTCATTATCATTATTATTTTCTGTCATAGAGAGAAGCTTTTTTCAGGTGGAAACATCGTATTTCTTTTGGAAAATTCGGTGGAAATCGGTATGGAATTTACAAGGTCGTTAAAAAAGTGATAAAAATGTAGACCGAATTTCCCATTTTGAAGTTGGAAGACATCATTTTTGCAAGAGATTTAGAAAACGAGTCAACTTTCCCAGGTCGTCGAAATCTCGGACAATTAAATTTTTTTTAAATACACTTAGAGAAAAGTTTTTTTTACAAAAAACGCTCATGGTAAAAGAGAGTATAGTCGAATTCCCTATAGTTTATTGTCACCGCAATCATAATATGGTTAACACAACTATAAGTGAAAAGTATACGTAAACATGCGACTTCGGTGGCGTGTTTGACTATCTAGTATCTCCGAAATTACTATACACTATTGTAAAAGGCTTTGCAATATCGATATGGTTAATTCAGCTACATCACAAAATCGGCGCACAAATACCAATGCTGCACTGAGAGCAAATTACATAGTATTTATGAAAGCCGGTCACGGCAAAAGAGGGGATAGTAAATCCCGTATAGTTTATTGGCACCGTAATCATGATATGGTTAACACAACTATGAGCGAAATGTATATCTAAACATACAACTTTGGTGGCGTGCTTTGTAACTTTGATGGCGCGATATTGTAAAGCCTTTCACAGTAGTTAATAGTTATTTCGGGGATGCTAGATAATCAAACATACTACCATACGGTATGATTAAATAGACGCTCATAGTTGTGTTAACCATATTATGACTGCGGTGTCAATAAACTATAGGGAAATTAACTATGTCCACTTTTAACATGGTCGTTTTTTTATAAATACTATGGACATTTTTCTCAGTGCAAGTTTTTTCTATTTATATGGTTAACGTTAACACTTGTCGAGTATAAATTGTTACAAGATCTTACGAAAAGTGACTATACGAACAAAATTATGGTAATCTTATAGTGAAGACGTAAATCATTTGTGGAACGTGTCGAAAAGTAGAGATAGCGATAGCACGCTATGATTGATATAGATATATTAGCGCATTAATTTATCAGTTTTTAAAATTCGATATTTCGAAAACTATGATTATCAAAAAGACGATCTGTGCAAAATTCCACCTGTATCGGAGGTAACACCTATTCGGAATTGCAGCTGGAATTACTTTGATCTGTTATGGCAAATCTACAATCATAATAACATACGTACCCGGTAGCATAGTGGCAGCGTGCGTAGTATAGATAGGTAGGTCGTAGGTTCGAATCCATGTTCAGGCGAAATATTTTCTTCGATAGGAATCATTTCAGGTCAGGGAATGACAAATTATGATAAACAATCATACAGGTAGTACTCTCAATTGAGAATTTTTTAATTTATCAAATATTATATACATTTCGTAGACATACCGTTCAATATGGTAAAAATTACTATTTTTTGATAGTGTAAGGACATATCCATTTTGTGAAAACCTACTATATTATATAGCATTGAACAATCAACGTATGCGTGTAAGATTGTTGGTTGCGGTTAACATGTGAGCATAGTTAACACAACTGCTAAAAAATCATAAGCAGTACTATATTTTAGACAGTAACCATGTCTATAAAATATTGTTGTCCCCTCAGAGTAATATAAAATATGGTTGAAGTTACCATACATTTCTCTCAGTGTAGATAAAGGCTTATAACAAATCCGTGTGAATCAGAAACCTACACATTAAGTCCTTATCATTTTATCATACTATAAAGTGAAATCAAATGATGAAGCAATGTGTAAGTTTCGCACTTACACAATTGTCATTCGATTGTATTCCCTATGTTAACGCCTCGCTGATATTTACTTTTATATTTGAAACTCGTAGAAATCATTATCTAAAAATAATAGTAAGCGTACTGAAAAAAATAGAAATCCCATTATTTTTCGTTCGAAATAACGGCTACCCGCGATAATGTCCACTTTTCTCTATCCCGATCCGTCCGATAGCAATTTTATCGGCGACTGCCATCGACGTTTCGACGTTTTGACGAGTTTCGATATAACGCGTTCAAGTAATCGTTTCGGTCGTGCGTATACGTATCAGACTCGAGCAATCTCTTCTTCGATCGTTTTTAAGACGATAGCGATCTCTCGGCCCGTTTATATACTTCCGCAACGATTACGGTTGTTTTGCTTGCCGCATTTTCAAAAGCTCACGAGGCTGAGTAGCCGACGATGAAATCAGGCCAAGTCCGAGCGGTCGACGTCCCAAAAGATTCATCATATCGAAACACGCTCATATCGTCATTTTCATCGAAGGCAATTATAACCCTTACTTATCGTTGAGTCTGTCAACTAACCTTGAATTTAATTATACTTCGAAAATTATGGAGTTTTATCTTCCGTAGAATTGACAGGCGCCAGCCATAAAACTTACCAATCTCAGCAAAATGAAACTGAAAAATCTACATTCATGGCTGATCATGCACGTGGAACTGAAAAATCTGAACTTCTGAACTGAAAAACCGAAAAATCTACGTACATGGCTGATCATACAGTCGTGGGAAATAGTGGACGCGCGGTCGGTGTGCGAGTTCGGAAATCTCCCTTATCAAGCAGCGCTGAGCCAATACGTAGATGGGTGACTGTTTAGACGCGCGCAGGCTTGTGCACTGAGAAAAAAGAATCGTTGAATGTGCAAAATGCATTTTCTTGTCTCGAAATTTTGTTGTTTTAACAGTTGCTCAGACATGCTAACCTAACCTGCTTATTAGCAGATAGGTTAAATGTATCTTTGGTTACTGCCCAACTATACTGTTTTGTTATGCCAATCAAAAATCAAGTTGAACGTATTTAAAGATACGTTTTTGTTAAACCAACTGAATTTTGGATGAATGAACGCATTTTTTTTCAGTGTGGGCCACCTATTGAGCGGAGGCAGTTTTACCGAGTTTCCGTTGATGGACACAAAAGAACCTCGATGAAATATCGTCGCGTATATAGACATAGGTTTACCACACTTGCCCCGTGCCCTTGTGCAAACACGATATTACAGCCCGTGCAAAATGTATCGGGTAGTCTCCAGGCCCCACATCCCTATAAGGATTTAGTAGGCGAGCCGCACGGAGGGAGTCCACATTGTAATAAAGTGGATTTCGCGCTATTTCCCAATTGACGTCTGTTGGATCTGTTGGATCTCCCAAAAAGAATATCGATTCGTGATCACGTGAACAAATTCGTTGGGAAGTCTCAAGATGCACCTACATCTCTATAGAGATTTGCTAGGGCCACCGCACATAGGGATTCCTCATTGTGATCCAATTGGATTTTGCACTGTTCCCCGATTAACGCCGTTTGAGAATTCTGACCACGTTCCATTCGAGAATATGTGGAAAGTCACGAAAAAGCTCGGCGTCGTTTTTCGCTGAAACGGTGCTTTATCATCATAAGAATAAGTTACTATTCGAGTTATAGACCGAACATTTTTGTCACCGACTTTGAGCGTATAACGTAAGCCCATCTCTGGCACGACCAGAGGCATATGTAAAACTTTAAACGCGTTTTTCTCGAAACAGCTTTTTTCCAATTGGCGTGACAAATAACTTCAATAATTTTTACTCGATTTACTTCAAATTTAAAAGTTATGTGCCTAATTGCATTTCGCAGAGAAGTACGTACGAAATTTCTGATTAATCGAAAACTTTTCATTTTATGAGCAGTTTTACACGAAATTTTTCACTGAAAATTCAAGTTCAATTCAAATTGAAGTTCAAATACCAACAATTTCTGAATGAAACAATATTTTTAAAATTCCGTACGTACTTCTCTAGGTATTCTAATGTAAATTGACGAGAATTTTTGTTTTTTGTTCTAGGTCAAAAATTGTGGATGCTAAATGTAACACCGCGGAGCGTTTAAAAAAAGATAACGAAAGATAATATTAGTAGTCAGCCATTTTGTACATCGAAAAAAAATTCTAACAGCTTGATATTCATACTAAATAGATGTGTAATTAATTTTATGAGTGAATCACTTTATCATACGAAAAAAAAATGTTAAATTCGCACATGATTTTATACCCGTTACTGTGGCCTAACCCCTTAAGATGAATCGTAAGCCTAACTACTTATTAAGGTGAGGATAGGGGTTTCAGTGTGAAAGAAAAACACTTTTTTGCGATTTTTTTTCATCCATATGGATAGAGTAAATTTATTGAAATTTTTTGTACATTGTTAAGTGTCATTTCAAGCACATTCCGTGAAATTTGTACGCGAAAATATCCACGAACATGGCGGTGCCGCATTTTTTTTTTCGAAACCACTTTTTCAAAATCCGTGTTCACTGCCATTTGAAAACCACATGACCGATTTATTTCAAACTTGGTACACACTTTCTGCATATAAAATACCTCCCCCCAATGGTTAGTTTGAGATTTTTTTTACATTGAGGGGGTTTTCCACCCCCAAAATGGCGGAATTTTTCGTGAAAAATAGCACTTTTCACTTTACATGACCACCAAAAATTTAAAATGAAAAAAAGTCAAAGACCGTTGGGGGAGGATTTGATGATACTTTGACTAAATTTTAATGGTACTTGATTTCAAATAATTTCTAGCTGAGATACAGTGAACACCGCAAATCGTGTTTTTCCAAAGGCGTTCTTGGAAAAGGTTTTTCATCGGCTTGTTTGTGGATATTTTCGCGTACAAATTTCATGGAATGTTCTTGAAATGACACTTAACAATGTACAAAAGGTTTCAATAAATTTACTCTATCCATATAGATGAAAAAAATTCGCAGAAAAGCATTTTTTCACGCTGAAACCCCTAGCCTTCCCTTAAAAAGTGTGCGCGACCACAGTGCTCCCGTTGGCGCTTTGCGGGTTGGCGGGGAGGCGAATGAGTGAAAGTATCAACGGTGGCAGAAACACGCGTCTCGAGTGAGAAAGCAATATCGATTTTTTGAGACGACGATCTAATTTTTTGGTAAAGTTTACCATAGTTTCAGTTCATTTGAGTTGCTGATATTGATTAGAGACAGGTAGGTAAACGCAATGAAAGTACTAATTATTAATATAACAAGAACGGTTTGTCAGAAATGTTCAAGGCTATTGCGTGATTTTTTGTTAATTCGTTAACAGTTTAATGAGGCAAGATGAATACAATATTTTACAGCGTACCACTATTTACGTTAGAAAGGGGGAAATGAAAGTAGTAAAGCCTTAGGTTCCTCTTCAACCGGTGTTTCTACCAGGGGAAGAAAAAGAACTTACAAATGATTAAAATGATGTGGACGCAAGATTATTCCGACTAAATACTACAGAATTTCAACGATTGGGTTAACAAATTGCTGGTATTGAGAATGAAACCACTCTTATATGCGAAAGATGCCAATAATTCGCGTCTCATCATTCTCCTAGCGCTGTTTTATCTTGCCCCGCATACGGGGTAAGATGGGGGAAATAAAAGTTGAATTAAAAATGTATATTGTATAGTAATAATTAGAAAGACTGATGTTTTGCTTCTAAAATTAAAAGATCAATACATGTTGATTAGTTTATAAGAATAACTAAACTTGACTGACTCATATATGTATTGTTTTATTTGAAAATTACCTTAGCGTTATCATCTTGCCCCTACTTTCCGTACAGTGGATTTTCAGCGATGTGATTAAAATCGATTTTTAAGATATGGTACCTACTTTTTCAAGCGACTTATACTTTTTGAAGATAAGACTTATACTTGAAGATCCAACAAGAATCGTATCGGATTCGATAATGTGGGAATCCTTTAGGATTCAAATTGGATTCGTACGTTGGATTCTAACGGGGAATCGCGATTAGAACCCAATGTACAAGGGTGACGTTTCAGTATAAGAATCCAATGACCCATTGGATCCCTATCAGGGAGTAGCCACAAGTATGAGAATCCCATTGGATTTCTACGACAATTTCTGCACGGGAGTGCACAAGAAAGTGTTTCTGTTGCCAACACTCTGGGGGGTTCTTTCAGGACCCGGAAATAGTGTGGTAACAAGTCCGGATTAAAAGTAAGAGGCATGGCATCGTGAAAGCCAAGGTATACGAATCGACATTAGAAATTTTAAAGAAAGACACTGTTGTTCACAGTTTTTTTTGTTACTGAATGAGCGTGTTTCACATCGCCTTGAACATTACCATTTTAGAAATTTCGGATATTTTTATGCCACGACATAATTAAAATTGGCCATTAGGCCCTTCACTTCAAGAAAATAAATCCGTGTCATTCAATATGTGAACTTACAGTGATTAATGCAAATGCTAAGAAGAGAAAGGAAAAGAGTTTGTCGTCGCGTTATTTACACACACACATCCATGTGTGCACATAGAGATACGGTTACAGACAAAATGCTAATACTTCTTGTTTTTTCTCTCAGGTCGTTGCACACGTGACCGTTTTTTTTTTCATTCATATCCTCTGCCTCGTTTCAGTACCGTAAGCTTTTTTTCATCACAACTCGAGCGTGTCGTGTGGCCCTTATACGAATCGCCCGGTGACCGTCGATGCGTTCGATCAAATCTGGCATTACAAGAGACGAGGGATCCCGGATACACGTGTGAACATACACATGTACATATACATATATTAAATTAGGATACGCACGTATATATAGTTATCACCGTATGTATATAGAAAACCGAATGTTGCAATGGAGATCCGGAGATTGACCATGGATAATATTTATGCGAGAACACGGTCACGGTACACCAATTTACAGGATGGTAGAATTCGCGTAACTGAAGGGTACTTTTTTTGTATTTACATCACTGCGCTGCACGGTATAATAACGTATAGCCTTTGGGTACATAGTTGCCGAAACGAGGGCTCCTTTTTGTTTCCCTTTTAGATCTCGACTTCTCTTTCCCCCCCCCCTCTCTCTCTCTCTCTCTCACACACACACACACACACTCTGTCCAAACGAGAGGAGACCGGCTCGGATATTGTTCGGAGGTTATTATGGGTTAAGAGGGTTGCGTGTTACATAAAGAGATGAGATTGTTCGTCCGGAAAAGGGGAAGGAGAGAAAAAGAGACGGAGGAAGGTGAAAACGAGCAGCGAGCCTTGCATTCACCTAATTCTCTCTCGAGTCCTTATAGAATCGTTTCATTTCTTTTCTTACAGTCAGTCGTCGGAAACATGGTCGTGAAGTGACAAAAGCGCGCGAACACGTTCATTTCAACCGCCTAACCGTCTAGTCGCGATTACTCATTTATCCGCGTACGTTACGTGAACCTTCGATTGAGAGGCTCGCGCGGAGGAAACTTATGAGCTATGCTCGATGAAGAGGATGTTGCCGTCATACGAGAGCGGGATTGAGTTACGCGTATGTCGTTTCGGACGTTTATATTCGTAAAAAAAGGCTTCGAAGCTGGTCGTCTCAACACACAGTCACCTGTCACGGACACCGAGCTTTTGTCGCGTTACCTTTCCTCCTCCATCGACGGATGGAAATAGCTGCGACAGGGTCACGCTATACATATATATATTTTTTTTTTTCGACTTTTGAGTTGAGAACTATAAGCTGCTACATAGGTTACAATAAATAGTTGTGATGTTCAGGGATACGTGTGCTGAACCGCGATTATGTGGTTAGGCGTTGTATCCAGCGATGCTTCTCTGTCTTTGTTTCTCTCTGCCTATGTTTCTCGGTCTTTTTTTATATGGAAAGGATATTTTTCACCTCTTATATTTATGTAGTGTTGTTTTGAGGACGCCCCTTAAATATTGGTTAACGTATAATCGATTTGGAAACCGGGGCAGTCTTCGAACTGACCTATGTATAATCATGCTTACGTTTATCTGCAGTCGATTTTGGTGCCATTTGAGGTTGCATAATATTGAATACGGAAACAATGGGACACTTTTCGAACTCAGAAACACCTTTCCTTATTTATATATCGGGTTCCCCATTTTAATCTTACACCTGATTTATCTCGGAAAATACCGCTCCAATCAAGTATTGAGTATAATAAAACTTTTAGGGTTGAAAGGGGGATGTTAAAAACAATCTCTTTTGGTCCACAATTCAAAACGGCGACGTTAAGATGACTGACACAATTTATTTAAATGGGATCATGCATTTTTTTCACCAAAACATTTATCCGGCCAAAACTAACAACTTTTGTAGGAATTTTTTTTTGATAACGTTCATAATTTGTAGGATAGACTACCATTTTTTTTACTATTTTAGCTCACTCCAGAATGTCCCGTGAAAAATTTGCCGGCGCTTAAGATACGGCCGAGGCTTGGTACGATATTCAGCACCAACCACTAATACTCAGTGTTGGTCATTTATACGGGCCAATGATTTGGCCATGATTCTACCAGTGCTCATTTGAAGCATGGCAAACCAACGCACACCCAACCTTGGGCCAAATATCGATTACCAACTGTCAGCCAACTATTGGGTCCCAGTGTTGGCCCCGAACATGGGCCAATCGGTTGATCATGGGTTTGCCAGTCTCGAATTCAAGCTCGGCACACCATCGAAGAGCCAACGCTGGGCCAGTACTAATTAATGACCGTCGGCCAATTGTCCGGGCGAGCGCAGGCCCTGAGTCTGAGCCAATCGTTTGACCGTGGTTTTGCCAATGCTTATTTTTAGCATGGCATTTTTAGTATGGCTCATAATGACTGTTATCTGAAATTCACTTTATTAAAAATAAAAGTGATTTATACTGAAGTTTTGTGGTGTATTAAAAAATGCCGAGTTATTATGATAGTATTAAGAAACGTCTAGTGTTAAAACGACGACAAAAATTAGAAGACTCTTTACAGCAGGTTAGGATCAGAGGCAACGAAACAAAAAGACAAGTAGATAGGGAAACAAATTTGGAAACATTCCACGAACAAGTGATTGTGCATAACAATGTTAGTGAATCTAATAATTCTTTCGATGAGCAATCATCGAGCACAGAAACTTGTGAATCTCATCGATTGTTGGCTAAGCGTTGGGTTGTTTTGACAGCCCTACACTGGGCCAACACTAGCCCGAATATTGCGCCAACAATATGAAGCCGACCTTAGCCCTACTATGAGCCGGTGATCACGCCAATCGTCAGCTTAGTGTTGCGCCACGGTAGGAGAGATCTCTTCAGCCCAACGCTGGTATGTACGGTTGGCCAATAGTAGGCGTACCAGAAATCCTAACAGTTGGCCGGGTATTGGCCCAACATTGGGCTAAGAAGATCACGATCATTGGCTGACGGTTGGCGTGATCACCGGCCGATAGTAGGGCTAAGGTCGGCTTCATATTGTTGGCGTAATATTGGGGCAAGTGTTGGCCCAGTGTAGGGCTGTCAAAACAACCCAATGCTTAGCCAACAATCGATCAGATTCACAAGTTTCTGTGCTTCGATTGCTCATCGAAAGAATTATTAGATTCACTAACATGCTGCATGCAACTTTCTACGTCCTGAGATAATAAAAACTCATAATTACTGTTATCTGAAATTCACTTTATTAAAGTTAAATTGAATTATACTAAAGTTTTGTGGTGTATTAAAAAAATGCCGAGTTATTATGATAGTATTAAGAAACGTCGAGTGTTAAAACGACGACAAAAATTAGAAGACTCTTTACAGCAGGTTAGGATCAGAGGCAACGAAACAAAAAGACAAGTAGATAGTGAAACAAATTTTAAAACATTCCACGAATAAGTGATTGTGCATAACGATGTTAGTGAATCTAATAATTCTTTCGATGAGCAATCATCGAGCACAGAAACTTGTGAATCTAATCGATCGTTGGCTAAGCATTGGGTTGTTTTGACAGCCCTACACTGGGCCAACACTAGCCCGAATATTGCGCCAACAATATGAAGCCGACCTTAGCCCTACTATGGGCCGGTGATTACGCCAACCGTCAGCCAATGATCGTGATCTCTTTAGCCCAATATTGGGCCAATACCCGGCCAACTGTTAGGATTTCTGGTAAGCCTACTATTCGCCAACCGTACATCCCAGCGTTGGGCCGAAGAGATCACTCCTACCGTGGCGCAACACTGAACCGGTAATGCTGCCGTTCATCGGCCAATGGTAGAATGTGATTGGCGTAACGCTGGCTCGAGGTTGGGTCGGTTGCGTCGTTTTTCATGGGCCCAATGTTGGGCCAATACCCGGCCAACTGTTAGGATTTGCGGTGAGCCTACTATTGGCCAACCGTACATGCCAGCGTTGGGCCGAAGAGATCACTCCTACCGTGGCGCAACACTAAGCCGGTAGTGCTGCCGTTCATCGGCCAATGGTAGAATGTGATTGGCGTGACGCTGGCTCGAGGTTGGGTTGGTTGTTCACGGGATACCACGAGGAGGTAAACAATGATAAGGACTCTGCGGCTAGTCACTTCCGATATCAAACAAACCCAAACAAACTCAGACGCATACTTACATTTAGGTTTGTTTGATAACCGAAGTAACGAGCCGGGGAGACGTAATCCTTGTTTGGGTTTTCTTCGATAACCCAAATAAGGATTACGGAACGCAAACAAACCCAAACAAACTCGCACCCACACACACACGCACACTTACACTAGGAATGTTGAAGACTTTACCTCCTCGTGGTAAATTCTGGATAGCGCTAAAATAATAAAAAATAGTATGCTAACCTAACAACGAAACAAAAAGCTAACCTTGCATGCTAACCTAACAACAAAAGTTGTTAAATTTGGCCTGATAAATGTTGTGGTTTCTTGAAATAAAAAAATATATATGGGTCAGTCAACCTTCATTATTCTTTTAAATTAATCAACATTTATTAATCTTTTAATTTTGAAAAGAAAAAATCTGATTGTTTGGGTTTGTTAACATAAAATGTATACTTTCAATTAAACCTTCATTTTTTCCCCAAAAAAATCCATTTCGAGTACAGCAGAATGAAGATAATTAAATTCCGAATACGAAGCACTGTCGAAATTTTTTTCTGTGTATTCCGTCATCGAGAAGAAAATTATCACAGATACATCTTAAGGTAGACCGAGGGCGATTTCTATATATTTTGTTCAAATTCTAACCAGACATTTCTCATATCATTATGCATGTTTGAGTGAAATTTCAGAACAGTCGACTATTTAGATTGGGAGATTGTGGGTCTTAAAATAGCAACTTTTAACACTGCAGGATCTGCATTGAAATTTAGACAGAATAATTCTGCATAAAAAATAATTGTCCCCTATAATAAGAAGACATATGGCAACACTGCATCGTTTCACGTTTCCAATAACGTAAGTTTGCGCGGCATATTTGAAATAATACTGCAAGCACAAATTCTTATTTGGAAGTAATTTTTAATTGAACAAAGATTTCAAGTAGTTATGAATTAACCAACACTTTTATCTGTTAATGAATACAACATAAACAATATAAAATATTAATGTTTATAACTCAAATATTTTTTTATGATAAAAGTTTTTAATTTTAGAAACACGATAATTATTATTTTTTCTCGAAACATTCAACAATACTGTTCTGCGGTGTTGCCATATGTCTTCTTATTATAGGGAACAAATATTTTTTACGGCGAATTATTCTGTCTTTACTGAACGTCTTTAGCAAAACTGAATAGTAAAGGCCAGCCAAACTTGCTTTACTCTTTCCCTAACTAGTTTGCTATCTAAACATAATTTGTTTTCAAAATTTATAAACACAATAGAATGGTACGACGAATTATGTGACCTGACTTTCGGTCAATGCAGACCCTGCAGTGTTAAAAGTTGAAATTTTAAAACCCATGAACTACCAATCTATAAATAGTCGACTGTTCTGAAATTTCACTCAAACATGCATAATGATATGAACTATATCTGATTAAAATTTGAACATAATATATTGAAATCAAGTGCACACGCTGGTTCTACCTTAAAGTAGATAAATGGAATTTAAATCCATTTTACAAATATTTATCTAGGAATATTCCGTATTTAGAATTTAGGTATCTTCATTCCGCTGAACCCAAATGAGAATTTTGATCTTTTTTCCAGAATGTTCGAGGTTTGCTGGCAAATATTACTCATGAAAAAATACTCTATATTTTCTTTCGATGCAGACTTGAAAACCATTACATATCATATTTATCTCGGTCGCAAAATCTCCGCGTCAGACCCTTAAACCAGGTTTCCATTTTTTTTAATTTCATCAAAAGTTTTCATCAATGAGTATGGTTTTGGGTATCTTTCACAATTTCTGTATTAAAAAATATTCATAAATGTGGCAGATAGCATGGTTTGTGCAGACTGTGGTTTAAAAAACCTCCTCCGCGGTGACCCTCCCGAAAACAAATCATCCGAAATGAAAAAATCAAACGCATTTAATATTACATGAAATTAGCTAATGCTTGCACGAAGGATTTAATAGAATATTGATATTAGAAAAAAACGGCCGCTGTCTGAAGTGGAAGTATCGGTTTTCTGTGAAAGAAAAACGCACTAATTCCATTGATAAACAAAAAACTATGCATCGAAAAAAAATTCCTTCGTTCAGGCATTGCTTTTTGATATGTATAAGCAGCTTGTAAAATTTGAAGTTGATCGGTGCAGCGATTTTTCAGATATTGTGGGCACCGATTTTGAAAAAGCAATTTTCAGAAAAACGCGTTTAAAGTTTATCGGATCGCGGAACCTACCTATAGACGCCCAACACACCCTCAATCTTCAACGGATCGACTTGAAATTTTCAAGGAATATTTTGGAAATGTTATATTTTCAGAATCCGTCGAAAATCAAAAATCGATGTTTCCAAACATTTGAATCAGGTTTAAGCTGTTCAAAAACATATGGCCACCTTAAAATTGTCTGTGTTTATACACGCGCATACACACACAGACATCAATCGCCACATATATATTCATCACTCTCCTAGCTATAAACCGTAGCATAAAATAGGCCATACTATATATACGTGCGTGTAGTGTGTGTCTGGACTCATCACCCTTCAAGAAAAAATAACTCAAGACAGAACAGTACTTCTTCTCGAAAGTTCCGGAAACGGAAAGACCCCACGATATTTCTATTTTGTTGATCCGTTTATCCTCATACCTTTTTTTTACCGGTAGGTGTATCGCTAGTATATATGTGACGATGCCCTGATAAAAGTAGATGCGAGCGTGTCAGCTGTTTCGGCGAACCATACAGGTATCTACGCAGGTAAAAAGTCGGGTGCACCGTTATAGCGATCCCCGCGTGCCTGGCCTGTCGATTATTCTGATACAATCCGCCTTGCCTCGCCTATAGTTCGATAGCGCCTTATGTTCGATCGTTCGCACGCCCTGGACCGACACACGTGTGGATCGTAAACGTTACGAAATTTCAACTTAAAATCGTGACGATGCGCGCAAATCATGCAATTATTCCGGAAAAGTGTCGACGTTTTGCGCCGACTTTTTTTTACAATATAACTCTTTGTCCAAAAAGATTTTAAGCGCATCGCAATAGTTTACAAAATATGGAATATTGAAAATTAATAAACTAACGCGCGTGCATATCTATAGGGGAGGCTGGGGCCGATAAAAACATGGGTCAAATGAAACAAGTTGAATAACTCGAAGATGGTTATTAATAGCGGTGGATTCCCAAGGGGTCGCCGCCGCTCCGAGATCGTCGAACATTTTACGTGGGTACATCGCTTTTTCGACACAAAATGTAAGTTTTTTAATTACTATTATTTTGGGTATTGCTCCAAAACTACTGTTCCTTCTTCAGCGTTGTTTACAATCATCATTGCTATGAATATCCTAGTGAGTTTATTGTGGTCAGCACCTACCTACAACATTTAGCTTCTTTGTTATTTGATAAATTATTTGAAGCGAGGGTATTGGGGCAGTTGTAACAAACGGTTCGGGGTCAATTGAAACGTGCTTCTGTTTACCCCGAACCAACATTTTATACACAGGCAAGTTTTTCAAATTTTGTTTTTTTTTTAGATGCCAAGAAATCGTCCGAAACTACAAACCGGGGACGCTGCGATCTCGAAAATTATAAAAAGGCATATGAAGATGCCAACAAATATATACAGGGTGAAGCACATAAAGTGTTACAGAGCAATAGCACTCAGACTATTGATCATATCCAAAAATGTTTTAGATAAAAATTTCAGTGTTCGAGAAGGCCGTCATACTGGACCACCCTATTTTTTATCGGTTGAGGCGCTGAAGCTACGTCAAGGTCAACTCCACTTTTTCAAATGGAACCATGTATTTTTTATCGATTCCATTGTTACCGATTTTAAGACGAATTCAGCGACCTACAACACAAGGTCATTCTAGTCACGCAAAGTATGAAAATAGTCACAAAGATCGAAAAATATCGGAATAATCACTTTTAAAGTATCCACTAACCTTGGTTTGGGTCTACCTACAGAAGATGCTCGAAGTGACGACCCTCAACTTGTAAACATTTGTTTGATCGCTGTTTTCATTTCTTACGATACCAATGCTTCTTATCGGCAGCATGTGCGCATTTTCTGTTGACATATCAGTTAGTCACGCATTACCTTCTAATGTGAGTACATCGGATCGCGAAAATGAACGATTTCCAAGAATCTTTTGATATGTTGATGGTGCTGGGGGAATGCCGTAAACATTACAGAAACGCCCAAGATTTGTATGCGGCTCGTTATCCGGATAGGGAACAAAAATCGCACATGACTTTTAAGTGATTAGCAGACTGTTTCCGTCGCTTCGGTACAGTGAAACAACCACGAGTCAAACTACCTGCGAGCAGCAGGCAAATGGGAAGAGAGAGTGGAATTAGTCAGCGATCTGTATTAACAATCTTACATCAACACAAGTTCCATCCGTATCGTATGTCATTACATCAGGATTTGCACGGCAATGATTTCCTAAATCGCGTCAATTTATGTAACTGGATTCGTAGAAAAATGCGCACAGATGTCTCATTTTTGAGTCATGTGCTTTTTTCTGACGAATCTAACTTCACAAATACGGGAAATGTGAATAGGCATAACATGCATTATTGGGCAAATGAGAATCCTCGATGGATGAGAACCGTACCATTTCAACATCCGTGCACCGTTAATTGTTGGTGCGGCATTGTCGGTGATCACGTCATTGGTCCATATTTTTTTGGAGGTCGCTTGACTGGGCAAGTTTACGCAAACTTTCTGCAAAACGTACTGCCTCAATTACTGGAAGACGTGCCCTGGCATGTTCGCATGAACATGTGGATGCAACACGAAGGTGCACCACCCCATTATGCTCTGTGTTCAAGACAAGTGATGAATGATATTTTTGGTGAAAAGTGGATAGGACGAGGCGGCCCTGTAGCTTAGCCACCTCGTTCGCCAGATCTAACATCACCAAATTACTTTTTGCGAAGTTTTGTCAAAGAACGCGTAATGGCGGTAGCACCTACCACACCTGATGACATGAAAGAAAGAATACGCTGAGCATGTACCGAAATTACACCACAAATGTTGGCTGAAGTTAGACGGTCTTTTCATCGGCGAATTAACAAGTGCTTACAAGTCGAGGGTCATCACTTCCAGCATCTTCTGTAGGTAAACCCAAACCAAGGTTAGTGGATCCTTTAAAAGTGATTATTCCGATAGTTTTCGACTATTTTCATACTTTGCGTGACTAGAATGACGTTGTCTTGTAGCTCGCTGAATTCGTATTAAAATCAGTAATAATGTCATCGAAAAAAAATACACGGTTCCATATAAAAAAGTGTTGTTGACCTTGACGTAGCTTCAGCGCCTCTACCGATACAAAGATAGTCCAGTATGACGGCCTTCTCGAAGACTGAAACTTTTGTCTAAAACATTTTTGGATATGATCAATAGTTTGACTGCTATTGCTCTGTAACACTTTATGTGCCTCACCCTGTATAACAATAAAAATATGAAAAGGCCTAATAGGGGTAGAAAAAAGAGAAAGTCAACAATATACACCGATACCCCAGAAAAAGAAGAGACAAGGGAAGAGATTGAAAAGAAATACCATAGAACACAGGCTAAGAGAGTAAAAAAGAACCTCAGGGAAAAATAAAGAAAAAATCAAGAACAAGAATAAACGTCAAAATGAAGAGTTTTCTACAGATGATGAATCTGAAAAATACTTCTGTCTAGTTTGCGTGGAAAGTTACGGCCACAGCAGGCCAGGAGGAGGCTGGTTGCAATGTTCTGGGTGCAGGCTGTGGGCACACGAAGCTTGCACAGCAGGCGATCTGATTTATTTGTGCCATAATTGTGAATCCAAATAATGCTTGTATTTGAGTGTTTGGACCAATAGGTCTTTGTTGATTTCTTAGAAGTTGATAAATATTAGATAAAAACTTTTAACAGTCTTGTTTCTAAATAAGTCGATCTCATTGAGTACCTCGCTAGTAACACAAATTATTCTCCGCCTGATTATCTTTTGTAAATAAAAACTAAATAAGTAAAATAATATTGAAGCACCTCAATACGCTTTCGGTGATACCAAAGCTGGAATGAAAAGCAATAAATCCGATTATTTTAATTAAAAGTGTATTTTATTTACAACAAACATACTTTATCACCCCATACACATAATTAACAGTACCTGGGTTTAACAGAAACATCAGTTCAATCAGCTGAAAACACCTGTTTCAACTAACCCCAGGCACCGTTTTGATTGAGCCCGACACAGGGGCAAATGAAACGTTTTCCAAGAGTTTCGAAATAGCTTGTACCTAAGTTCAGGGCATATTAGAAGCAAAATCAATAATGCTATCATATAGCCAGATAATCTAGCTATAAGTAAAACCTGTTACCAAACAGGTAAAGTATAAAATGAAGTCACACTAACCGATTTTCTCAAAAACGTTCCATTTGACCGCAGCCTCCTCTACCTATCATAGCTATCCTTCCTTAATCGACATGATCGAATCCCAAACCCAAACAAACCAAAATATTCTCAAACAAATCCAAGCAATCTGAAAAGAACCCAAGTAAGCCCTACCAAACTCTACCAAACCTAAACAAACACAACCAAACTGAAACGAACCCTACAAAACCGAAACAAATCAAAATACAACTAAATCCTACAAAACCCGAGCAAACCGGAACGAGCTCGCCTTGACTTTGTTTGTGTTGGGTTTTCTCGGATTTTTTGGAATTTGGTTTGGGTTTGTTTGGTATCCGATCATATCGATCGGCAGGGATAGCAGTAGCGCGCTATGATAGATATCGATCTACACGCGCGTTAATTCATCAGTTTTTAAAATCCGATATTTCGCAACTACTGCGACGCGCTAAAAAGTCATTTAGGCACTGACTTATATTATGAGAAAGAAAACTCGTGCAAAATTTGAGGCTCAATCGGAGGTAACAGCTATTAAGGACAGCCCTTTCCAAAAGTTTGCAAATTGAGCTGTCGTTAAACAACACTTCGTAAACACCGATAATCGTCAATGTATGACATTTCTCGACCATCATCGAAAATGTGGCCGATAGAACCTTATCAAATTCAAAGACGTCTTTTCCTGATTTTTTTTCCGAAACTGATTATTATGTACTAACGGCAATAATCTCACTTAAAAGTACTAGCTGAATGTTATTTCCATGATTTATTGCAGATATTTTAAAACTCGCCTCCCTCTGATGCCCGTGAAGCGATGCAAGGCCCTCATTTTGGTATTCCTTAGGATCAATTAATGCTTCATGGGGAATGATGTCAGGTATTATCGCGCTTAATTGGCAACGCCCACAACGCCATTCCTTATTGATAAGGATCTCCGGAGAATTGTTGCTGCAGAATATGCACCGTCGTATACTGTAAATATGCATAGAAACCAGAGGTAAGAGAACGAAACTGAAAGAAAGGCAAGATCCGAGTCCGGAATGGCAAAATACACGGGGAAAACGAATGCACGCGCACGTCTGCAAAGAAATACGCAACAGTGAAATACATTTTTCGAAAGCGCAATTGACTGGAACAATTTGGATGTACGGGAGCTAGAACGGGATCCCGAGCCGAGAGAATGAGTCAGGAAGACGATAGATTGATTGATTGACTTGATTGGTTGATTAGTATCATTATAGTAACGCCACAGGGCAAAGAAAGCCGTACAAAAAGTATACATCAACAATGTAAATGGAATATGGAATGTATAAGTATAACATTCATTCAAAAATGTATAAATAAAATGAATATAAAAACAAAGGGGCGGGGGGGAGAGAGAGAGAGAGAGAGAGAGAGAGAGAGAGAGAGAGAGAAAGGAATACATGTGGGCATACATGTTCCCACGAACACGGAAGTGTTACACCAAATGTGCGATTAAAACGAGAGGGCTTGCCGCGGAAAAAAAAGCAAATGAGCTGCGAGAAAGGAATAGGAAGGGAGAATTGCGCATGGAATTCGTGGCATGGTAACAATTTCCCGCCGGTTCCCTTTCAGGCGTGCTTTGCGAGGCCGGCTTTCCTTTGTCCTAACGCTGGAGCATCAAGCCGAGTGTTCGTGGAAAATCGAAAATCGATAACCCCGTCCATCCTCGCCGCTCCATTTCGTCGTATATTGTGTCCTTTGTCCTTGCAAGGGAAAGGAGCCAATTTCCCTTTGTTCGAGGGCTTAATTAATTGTTGCTGCGCAAACTCGTTGATTCGTTTCAAAGATTCTTGATACATTCTCCTATGTGTCATCATCGTAAGCGTGGCTTGCTAAGAAGATCGGCCGCCCTCGTATCAACGAAGCAGAGACAAAGAGGAATAACCATTTGGAAACTAGCAGGAAGGAGAAGAAAATGTGGGTTCGAACAAAGAGATTAGGGCAGCGAGTATGCGGAGACGCGTCGGGTAATAGCCGTAAAGTTCCACACTACACACGCACGCGTGTACAGTTGTCGCCGTTATTGCTCCGCGGGTTTTTTTTATGAAATAATCAATAGAGTTTATCCACAGCGGGAGGCTCAAGAAGAAAGAGAAAGAGCAAGGATGGCGAAGGGAGTCGAAAGGGGCCAGCTGTTGCTGCTGCTGCTGGTAGTGGTTTCGATACACGGCTGTAACTACACTATAAATAGGGAACCATATATCGCTGGGAAATTTCCACCCCGTACTATATTTCGTGTAGAGGGTCTACACTTTGTTGCCTTCGCATTTCTCTTTGTCTCTCCCTCTCCCTTTCAGGTTTCTGACATCCGCCCTTCTTGCAGAAAAGTATCGATTGTCGCTGCTGTACAATGTCACCAGTTCACACTGCTGGCAATGCAGAAGGACTTCTTTAGTAACACTCATACACACTATACGAATCATCCCCTTTGTCTTGCCGACGCGATAAGCGATCCCGAGGAGTGGCGCGCCTTGTCTCATTCCTCCTATCAAAATCAAAAAGACAACATGCAATCCAATCAGACCTCGAACAAGTAAAATTCTAGGAGTCCCAGTCACGTGTCATTCGAGTCTCAGAGACTCCCAGAATCTTCACTTCGTACGCGCCATGCCATTGTGTCGAAAAC
Organism: Ophion slaviceki; assembly: GCA_944452715.1. Taxonomy (NCBI): domain Eukaryota; kingdom Metazoa; phylum Arthropoda; class Insecta; order Hymenoptera; family Ichneumonidae; genus Ophion; species Ophion slaviceki. Next base: position 11,101,443 of record OX101791.1, read on the forward strand.
AATGCTCACGGCTTTGCAAAGCTATCAGCACGAATTTAGGGATATATGGAAAATAGCCGAGAGCTGTGAGTTGACAGGTCGAAAGTATTTCCCTGTTTGGCAGATGTGATTTGGCTCTCCGGTAGCTTGGACGACGATTAGTCAAAGTATAGCCTGCCTCACAATCATGTTTATATATATACATATATACAATGTATATGCATGCATGTAGCGTGTTGTAGCCCCTAAGGCACTTAAACGTAAGGGTATATAGGCCACCATTATTCGTGCAGTCTTGGAAAAGTAATGGCCAGAGCAATCTAGGATAAATAATAAGGTATCACCCCTTCGATTTTCCTTTCTCTCGCTTTCGCACGCACGGCGATGTATATATGAAATCTTTATCCCCTGATTTTGATAAATGACCGGGATAAACACGAGGGCTACACCCTTCCTGACATAAAGAGTGTAATATACACATATACACGCAAAAACATTATAACATCGGACACGATACTTAATCATTTCGTAAAAATAGCAGACGCGCAGAGAGTCGTTCGGCAAAGGTCCGATTTTTTCGCAAATATCTATTTCTCTGCCACTCCAATATTCATAGCTGTCACATATAGCATTGGCTTGATCTGTCGAAAAAGACTGATTTAGTTTATCGTCGCATGTGTCGACAGATAGTCATCTCCGCAACGCGTCAATGTTTTAAAACCCGTATTTATACACGGCGGTACTAAAATTTGTATTCGTGGATCGAAAGACGAGGACAGTTAACAGCTTTATCCCATTCTCATTTGCAACGGGTGGACACCCGACGAACGGATCGGAACCAAAATTTCGGGGCTCTTGTCAATTAAATGGATCGTCACGGAATCGGCGGTGAAATAGATGCTCTTTTTGTTTTTTGTCGTTTCGAATGAAGAAAACGGTGGAGAATGACGCGAGGGAGCACGTGAGGAAATTAAGGCACAACGATTAAAACAGAGTATAATATAAATGCTCTCATGATTTATACATCGACCTTGCCCAGAGGAACTTCAGGGCTGAGGAAGGTGCATGAGTACCTCCACATAACCTGTCCCGCGGCTCAGAAAAAAGCCAACGAGGAAGGAAAAGGAAGGGAGAGAGCGAGGAAAAGGCCGGGACGTGGGACAAAAAGGAGAACTCGAGAGCTCATTGCGAAGAAAGGAACAAGCGGGTATAGAGTTGAACGAGGAAAAGAAATTATACGCTTCACTCTTGTGTGCCCTCGCTCACATATAGTCATACATCGCGCAATAGATATTATATGTTTACCTCTAGGTAATATTATATAAACGCGTACATTGTGCGGAACAATAACGCACGGGATTTTTAACGACGGCAACTTGGGAGATACCGTATCATTTCGGTGATTTTATTTCGTAGTAAAGTGTCCGATGAGCATGGCCATGACGGGGCGGGAAAGGACGGCAAGAAAAAACGCAAGAAGAAGCGTGTCAGTTAGCAACACAACATCGTCGAAAGTTTTATGACCGCGAGACGATTATGTCCGAATGCGAGACCCTCCCGGCCGCGTTTCTACTTCTGTATAGCCGAGAAAACACTGACTCCGCATCTCGCCATTTCGTTTTTTTACTTTCACGGACGTACCAGAGCTAGATGTATGGAAGCTCTAAAAAACCCAAATTGACGGAGGTGGGGAGGCTCATAACATTTCGTTCGGGGTTCAGAGGACCTAGGAGCGATCGTACAAGCATACGTGGATTGTTCAATGCTATAAAGTGTGTCCCAGAACTGATGGTAGTCCTTGAAATCGGAGGTTGGGGTTGAAATTCTGAGTCGATTGATATAAGCATATATGGGTCCCGGATCAACCCCTGTATTATTATTCATTTTTAAAGGCGGGCCAATCAGGTGCGACCGATGACCCGGCGGACGTCGGTGAGAGATGCGCGAGTGTGGTGGCTAGCGGAAGCACCGCGCCTACCGGCACCACTACACGCGCGTATCGCTCACCGACGTACGCCGACGTACGTAAATAAAAAATGTAATCAAAGAACATTACTGTACGTGCCTTAACGTGTATGAGACCACGAACAAAAAGTCTCTACCAAAGAGCGGCCCTGTAGCCGTGTAAATGCGTCTTTTTGCTGGAGGTGCTCTCGCGCTTGCAGCATCAGAGCCGCAAATTTGAACCTCGAATAGAAAACGAAATGTGTTCGTATTCTGCATGGTAATAGCTAAAGAAATTTGTATGCAATTTTTACATTATTGTTGTTCATAGAAATAGTAATCATATCAATTTTATTTTCAGAAAAAAAGATTTGTTAAAAATTGTTACAAGAGCAATTTTCGACACATCTAGAAATTCTTACGTATATCTGTGCAGCAGTAATGATAACATCAGATATAATTTATTCAAGGTATGCCGCAAGCCAATTTGAAGGACGTAGTTTTAGGAAAAATGGACGTTTTGAATGATATTATTTTGAGTTTGACAATGAAAATTTAGTACTCAAAATAGCGACGGTTCGGGATCGGGTCAATTTCACCTTTTTGATAATCCTAGAGTATGATTCAGAGCTAAGAAAATGGTTTTTCTGTGATCTCTCGGACTAGACTTACGCTTGGAGGCATTACATCTATGTGGCTCACCGAAACATGAGACTTTTTTGAGACATTTTTTTTCGAGAATACTATAAAAGCAATCGAAATGAGGTTTGGAAGGTTTATTCTACATGCCATGACGTATACAAAAAAAAACTTTATGAAAGAAAATACAACATGGTGACTCAGTTGCAGCTATATAAGGGGGGTAAGGTTAATTTGCTATAAAAAAACATATGTACTATAATTTTTTTTTGACGACACAGTTACAATAATATATATTTATTTGTGTAATTAGTATATAATTGAAGGACATTTAAAGAATATTCTATACAATTTTCGTTAATAACTATGCAGAAATGAGCCATTGACAGCAAATCATCGCAGACGCCTCAAAAAAGTTACATTGCGGTGCACCGCATAATTCATCACTGGATCATCTGAAATACAAAAACTAAAAAGATTTCATTATAGTTGATAAGTTTCTTAAGGTGAAACTGTCGGGTTTTTTTTTATTGATTTATTAATTTTTGGTTACACTTTGAAGTCAAAATACCGATTTTTCGTTTCAAAAATCGGAAATATTGTCATTCTAAAATATATTTAAATAAAAAAAAAGAATAGGACTCGACAGCGTTACCTCGTAATTTATGCGTAGAAAGAGTGTTGAAATTTCGAAAGGATCGGTGCAGTAGACACAGAACTCGTATACATAAGAACCTAAAACAAAACAATCATCGTTTACATTAGTTTTGCTAGAGAAGGACACACAATCATTGAAAAATGTTTTTTTTCTCGCAAAATGACATTTTTTTCGCTAATAAGTCAGCCTTAATTTGTTTATAAAGACCAACATTTTTGATAGGTTGTAAAAATAATGTGTACTTCTTTTTAAAATTCATCTAAAAAGCTACCGTTAAAATTTAAAGTCAATCGGATGAAAACTGCCCAAGTTAGGCGTCCTTCCGATATAAAAAACATGGTTTCGAGAAACTCGCGTTTATATTTTTTAAACTGATTTAAGAGCTATCATCCACGCTATGAGAATGAAGATTTCATTTGAATTCTGCGTGTACCCTCGTAGGCATTTTGACAGTGGGTCTTCAGTTGTTAAGGGGTTACACCTAGTTGGCAGCACCAAATTGGAATTTTGGAGGCTGCTACCTCTGCAGAAGGTTTGCTGTACGGTCCGGGCACTGATGATTCCATTTAGAGGTAATAAATTACATTTTATCTACGTATATACCTGACGTAAAACTTAAAACGCGTTTTTCTCGGAATGACTTTTTCAGAATCGGTGATCAAAATATCTCAAAAACAACTAAACCTATCTGCTTAAAGTTTCACAGACATTTTTTTGCATATCAAAAGGCAGTCCTTAATCGGAGGATTTTTTTTCAATGCATACTTTTTGATATCAAGAAAAATAGAGTGTTTTTTTTCACTGAAATTTCAATGATCAGTTTCGATCGGCGACCATTTTTTCAAAAATCATTTTTTTATTGAATCCTTCGATTAAAGACTAGATAATACGGTACAAAAACTAAATTCATTTAGTTTTTTGATTTCAGATAATTTGGTCCCGAGCAGGAGTGGTCACCGCGAAGAACCTTTTTTGCACGGCGGTCCGTGCAATTCACTGTATCTCCGTCGTTTATAACTATTTCCTAATAAAAAAAATTGTCAAAGATACTTGAAACAATACCCTTTACTATGAAAAAAAAGTTAAAAACCTGCACCCATTTCCCAAAAAAAAAAATCACGAAAACACCTCTTTTTTCCGGCCGCGAACTAGGAGTAACCCGTTAAGACGTTGTATATCGTTTGTACAACTGGACTAAATGACTCTAAATTGCTACTTTCACCGTGTTTCGTGCATTTCGAAGCGCTCGGAGGCGCTCCGGGAAATGAGCTCTGCATTTTTTAAATAATTTCCCGCCTATAATTGCTTTCTTATATTATTCTTGTGGTGTTTATCCACATACGAGCAAATTTAAAAAAAAACGGTCACCAATTTTGTTGTACTCAGATGTAACGCCTTAAGAAACAGGAAGCTACCATCAGAATGTTCCTGTCAGATGGTTCAGGTTGAGACAAAGTCTCAAAGGGTGCAAATAAATAATTGGAAGGCTATGAAGTTTCACGTTGTTCCCTCTATTCCTCTATATTCTCATTCATCCGTCAATTAGCTCGAAACGTCCAGTACATTATTGCCGTACAATCATTTACTTCATTATCAATCGGCACAATGTGCGGTCTCGACGCCACGACCTTATACTTTTATTCCGTCCAAGTTGAATGTCTTGGAGACCGAAAGATGTTGTTTGTCGGTTTTTAGAATGTAACGATCGACTTCCCTCATCCAGCAAACTGCTCTGCCCCTTCGATGTAATTTCACCCAGTACCTGCCTGATCCAATGAAGTATGGAAAGTTTCTCGTTACGCGTCAATATTTCCTTGTTTTTCTGACCCTAATAACCGCTCCCACGATTTTACCACGATGACGATCTCTCGCACTCTCCCTCGTTTCCTCCCGCTCCCTCTCTTTCCCTCTGGCTCTCGAGTTCGCCCAGATTTCATACTCCGTGCTTGTATTCAACGCGAAGTGAATCGTCGAGATGCGAATCTGAATAAAATTGCTTGTATCGGTCATTAGCCACAAGATAAATCTCGAAGATGGGAACGGGACATGAACAACTGGTATCTCGCGGGTGCGGATCCTTTTCCGCGTGTTACTAGTACTTTCTCCCTGTTGACGACCTGTTACGGCGGCATACGGTGCATGACACTGCACTTTGCTTTATTGCCCATGCGAATCTTTGCAGCAAGAGGTATATAGGGGCTTTGGGAACTCCGTGGACTCGTTCAACGTACACGTCTGTTCGGGCTTCCACACTATGCATACCACATAACTAATGCATTATCTGCATACGTACGGTGGAAGGCTGATTCCGGTCGTCAAACAATGGGTCCTAGTCATAGGGGAGCTACTGTTACCGTAACCCCACGGTGCTACTCAAAGGAGCCTATGTAACGACAAAGTCGAATCCTACTCCACTTAACAAAACCTTCCAAGTGCGTCTCGGAACAGACATAAAGTACAGTTGCGGAGTCATTTGTGTGTGCAGTCATTTGGAGAATCAATATTTAGCAAGTATATAGTTAATATTGTGTATGTTGTACCACAATCATTTATTGCATGCTAATTTCGATGTCATTTGATAATCCGCAATCATAATACTCCAATGGTAAAGGAGGAAAAGGAGAGGAGGCGGCGTTGTTGGATATTTGAAATTTGATACGCGACAATGTTATTTGTACAGTCCTCTCATGGCGTTTTCATGAAGAAGTCAACGTAGCGAGAACTTCATTGTCTGTTTCCGCAGTATGTTAATGTAACTTTAGGGGGGGGCGCATGGTAACGGGTCAAAAATATCGATTTAAAAAAAATGCTCAACATCAAGAATTTTAAAAATACGTGAAAGAGCGTTCAAGTTAAAATATTGAAAATTGACCAATTTATAGACGGTTAAGTGAGAGCAGGTATTGCAACGAAAAGTTCCGCAATTGCAGTAGATCTCGTTGTAAGTAGCCGTTTTTTTTAAATGTAGAATGTTCCATGCCCCTGAATGTAAGTAAAAATTTCGCCAAAATTTCACTTTGTTTTAAGACGCGCCATTTTGGGATTTTTTCGGAAAACGCCTACGTACGACGAGAATTCCATTTATATAGATTAAAAAGCTTTTTTATTTTTTATTATTCAGACCCATCATTATCTTATCGATTCGGCCGTTGAACCTCATTTTTTATACAGGGGCTCTATTATTCCTCAATAAGGCTGTTAATTTTTTTCTTTTTCATATAAATTTACGCGATGTAAGTTCAATGTAGGCTTAATGACATACTTTTTTCCATATCCCAAATGAATAATCTAGTAGGAAAAAAATATTCGGAAAAACGACTTTTTTCGACTCGTCACAGGCGCGTCACTTAACCGAATAAATTTAAATGGAAAGGTCCAATCAAATTTAAGACCCTAGAATTTTTCAGATTTCTCATACCAATAGTTAAAAAATTAGAGGGCGTCGCACTTCACTATAGGGCGTAAAACTCCGCCAACGGGGCTACAAAATTAAATATGGTAAATGACACCTCAATTTTATTTTAAAATCCTTGTGCAATGGCCTCTACTTGGTGGGGTAGGCGAAAAAACATTCGCTCCAACGTTACGTACTGTGGAAAAATACCTAAAACATTTGTTTTCAAGATTTTGCTACATAATAATTGAGATGGCGACCCGAAGCGTCTGCTTACTAAAATTGCATCCATATAGGTTGAAACTGTAGAAACTCCGCGACAGTGATAGACGTGATACAGTCGTAAGGGTTCCCCGTGTGACCAGAAGTCCTAAAACTAAGACACTTTTCGGAGGGCACATTTTTTCGACTCTCGTCAGCTCTAGAAACGTTATCACCGATTTTTGGTCACGAAGTTGAAGCTTAGATTCCGATTGTCACTTTCCTTATGAGTTCGAAGTGATAGCTAAAGAAATCTGTAGGGAATTTTTATGTTATTGTTGTTCATAGAAACAGCAAGCATATCAATTTTATTTTCAGAAAAAAAGATTTGTTGAAAATGGTCACATAGCAATTTTCGACAAATCTAGAAATTCTTATGTATATCTGTGAAGAAGGTATGATAACATCAGATATAATTTATTCAAGTTATGCTGCAAGCCAATTTGGAGAAAGTAGTTTAGGAAAAAATGACGTTTTGCATGATATTATTTTTCGTTTGACCATGAAAATTTACTTATTAAAATAGCAACGGTTCGGGAACGGGCCAATTTCACCTTTTTGATAATCCTAGAGTATGATTTATAGCTAAGAAAACAGTTTTTCTCTGATCTTCCGTACTAGTCTTACCCTTATGGGCGTTACATCTATGTGGCTCACCGAAACATGAGATTTTTTTCGAGAATACTAAAAAAGAAATCGAAATGAGGTTTGGAGGGTTTATTCTACATGCGTTGACGTAGACAAAAAAAACTTTATGAAAAAACATGCAAAACCGTGACTCAGTTGTAGCTACATTAAGGGGGAGGGGTTTAATTCGCCATAAAAAGGGGGTAAGGTTAATTCGCTATAAAAAAGCATATTTACGATAATTTTTTTTGACGACTCAGTTACAATAGGATATATTTATTTATGTAATTAGTATATAATAAAAGGACATTTGAAGAATATTCTGTAAAATGTTCATTAAAATTATACAGAAATGAGCCATTAACAGCAAATCTTCGCAGACGCCTCAAAAAAGTTACATTGTGGTGAACCGCATAACTCATCACTGGACCATCTGAAATTAAAAAAAAAACCAAAAATATTTCTTCAGTTGATGAGTTCCTTAGGGTAACGCTGTCGGGTTGTTTTCAATTGACTTTTTAATTTTGGTTGCACCTAGAAGTCAAAATGCCGATGCTTCATTTAAAAAATCGGAAATTTTGTTATGGAAAAATAAATTAAAACTATAAAAAAAAACCTCAACAGCGTTACATCGTAATTATGTGTAGTAAGAGTGTGTAAAATTTCAAAAGGATCCATGCAGTAGATTTTGAGCTAAAGAGTTCACCGACTTTGAAAATGCTAAGTGTGAGAAAAACGCGTTTAAAACTTTTCAAAAATTTCCACACTAGAGAATCAAAAATTAAACATCAATAAACAAGTGTTTTTTTCATATACGTACACAGAATCATCGATGCCAGGCCCATAAAGGATTCATATGACAAAATTTTAATAAAGGCAAAAAAAAAATACCTTAACCTACCCCCTTGAGAGCGTTTTTCTAGGCGCTCTGCGGGAGGACACAGAACTTTTATGGATAAGCACCTAAAATAAAACAATCATCGTTTACGTTAGTTTTGCTAGAGAAAGACACACAATCATTGAAAAATGGTTTTTTTCGCACAATGACATCTTTGATAATTTTTTTGTTTACGTTGTCACCGATTTTTGGTCACGAAGTTGAAGCTTAGATTCCGATCGTCACTTTCCTTATGAGTTCGAAGAACTTGACATCATGGAGGTTTCCAATCCGACTGCTGGAATGAAGCGCACTGCAACGCGTGACATAATGGAATCACCAATTTAAAAACATGGCATTCGGCTCCTGTTGTTTCAGTTGCATCAGGTATCTCTTGCTCTCGCTCTGGACTCTTTCTCTCCATTGAACCCTCTTTCTCTTCGTTAGATCTATCTCACAGAGTGAACGCGACCGACGACCGTACGATGCTTCCGGCACAGAACAACCATAAATCCTGTTTCCCTCCCAATCCCTCCGCCGATTGCTGCGAAACAGCTCTCCACCCTCGATCATTTCTGACACCGATTTCGTATACTGTATGTATCTCGAATGTTCAGGGGAGGATGTGGAGAAAGTCACGCGGAATCGAGGGGAATATATCAATAATCCCCGGGGCTCAGGGGATAATTGAACAAAGCTCTCTTTGTCCGTTTGAGTTATAAAGTCAACATCTCCTTCCTCTTTCCCATCTCTACTCTCTTCACATACCGTTCGTTCTCCTGACTGCCGTCCTATCTGCTATAATCTCTCTTTCGCTTCATCGAGATTTCTCTGTTCGATTGGCCGCTCGAGTATTGTATTATCATCAAGAGATGATGTACTTGCAATACTTCGAAATAAACTTATTATCATGGCAAAAAAAGTAGTCCGCAACGACTTTCCAATACTAGTAACAAACCCTGCCCCTGAAAAACATCGACAATCAGTGAAGCGAATTTGAGATCAGCATTGGGTAAACCGACCAGTGAATGGGCGAATAACAACACTGTAGGATTCAGATGGACTGTAAAATTAAAATATTCTAAAACTAATTTTTTAATTGCTGTAGCTAACAAAAGATATTATTCTGATAGTCGAAACAAATATTCGAAGTAATTGTCACAAATAATAATGGAGGAATTGATAAGTAAGTATGGAAATGACGAGATCGTCAGTAAATGGACGAAATTACCAATAAACGGACACTCGACTGCCAGTAAATGATCGTGTAGTGTAGATGAACGCTGCAAAGGATAACGATTTATTATTTATTTTCGTTGATTGCTAGGTTTGGAGATCACTGTTTTGCACAAAAATTACAATATAATATTCTTCTACATATGAGTATCATATTTGTTATTACGATTTCGTAGAAAATACACAAAGATTTTTTGCATCTTAACGTGACATTTTCAAAAAACTACCTAAATTTGTTTCGACAGAGAAATAGAAAATTAAATTATGATAAAATGTATAAAACGAATGGAATGCTTTTATGAGAACATTTAAGGAAATGTACACTGCCATCGCTGAACAGTAATTCATTTTGCAATTTTCAGCAACCCAGCTAATTTTTTTACTCTGCTTTGAGAATAATCAGAGCAGAGTCCATGCGTCTATTGAATGGAAAGAGGTTAGAAAACAGCAACAGTGAATAAACATTTATAATATCGACCCATTATTACGAATTCATTAGAGGATTAGGCCACAGTAACGGGTATAAAATCATGTGCGAATTTAACCATTTTTTTCGTATGAAAAAGTGATTCACTCATAAAATTAATTACACATCAATTTAGTATAAATATCAAGCTGTTAGATTTTTTTTCGATGTAGAAAATGGCCGACTACTAATATATTCTTTTGTTATCTTTTTTTAGGCGCTGCGCGGCGTGACATTTAGCATCCACAATTTTTTACCTAGACCAAAAAACAAAAATTCTCGTCAATCTACATTAGAATACCTAGAGAAGTACGTACGGAATTTAATAAATATGGTTTTATTCAAAAGTTGTAGGTATTTGAATTTAAGAAATGAATTTTCACTGAAAAATTCCGTTATAACTGCTCATAAAATGAAAAGTTTTCGATTAATCAGAAATTCCGTACGTACTTCTTTGCGAAATGCAATTGGGAACATAACTTTAAAATTTGAAGTAAATCAAGTGAAAATTGTTGAAGTTATTTGTCACGCCAATTGTACAAAAGCTGTTGCGAGAAGTTTCGCGTAGTCGGCCATTTTGTAATTCGAAAAAATATATATATTTTTTCTAACAGCTTGATATTCATACTAAATAGATGTGTAATTAATTGTATAAGTGAATCACTTTTTAATACGAAAAAAGTGTTAAATTCGCCCATGATTTTATACCCGTTACTGTGGCCTAACCCCTTTAAAAAATTTGCAAAAAACCAAAGGCCGATTCTATCTCAAGTAATGAAAGTAATGCTTACTCTCAAAACTTATAGACTAGAAAAAAAACCCGTGTGACTTCAAAAATTAATTATAAACCGAGAAATCGGTTTTAACGACACCCGTCATTTTTTTGCTAAATCATAGTGATTCGAGTTTTTATCGACAATTCATATTCTTTACTTATTCTTAGTATGAATCATCTGGCTCTCGATTTCATTACGTTTGAGCTTTATGCATGCTCCACCCTGCAACGAATGTCAAAGAGGATAAGAAGACGTAACTTCCATAGTCGGGTTTAGAAGTTATGACGATTTCAGCTGGGGCTTTTTGTTTTTTCAATAACGGGCATTGCAATAAATGCGCAAGCAGCATTTTGAGCTCTCACTGTCCACACACATAAAGAGAATACACCGCGCATGGCATATCACGTACAAAAGGTGCGCAGAGTAGGTAGCAACAGAGACCGCACAGTACAGCATAATCGTAGCTACAATCGAGCTACAGTCAACGTACGGCGCATTGAACGGAGCACCAGACGTTGTAATACTGTGCCTTGTTGCCAGGTACTTATTCGATTGCCCCCACCCCTGACTGCTCTTTCTTTGGATTAAAATTATACCGTTGCCTACGTGCGGAAAGTTCTCGTATCTTCGTAATTCTCATTTTGCTATCGATTATCGAAATTGTATAAATTTGGCAAATAGTCAAATCTATACGAGCTGGTCGACATTTTAGGCATCCTCATCAATCTTTCCGGTCTAATTATTTTGCAATCTTTACATTCAGCATTTATTGAGCGATCGCTCGCCCTTGAGCGAAGATCTAATGAGTTTGATTCAACACTGAAACGAATATTTACGGGGGCTTAAGAGGGGCTGCTTAAAGGAGATCCCTTTAAGCAGCCAAAAATAAGGGAATTTTCCAACTTTTTTGTGTTCAAATCTTTTGCCGTCCGTGAGTTGTTTCACGGCGTACAGCTTAGCGTCTGGTGCATTGATCAAAAACATCAGAGCCAAGAAGTTTTAGATTTCTAAGACCGACACGCTCTATGTGAAGCGAAATTTAAAAAAAAAAGTAAAAATTCAAAAAATGGTACGTGTTTGCCAAAAGGTTCTATTTTTCATGAAAATTTTTATTATAGAATTTTTTTGAAATAACTTTCAACGAAGTTTAGGTTCACATGGACGGTAATAATGTTGTCTGAAAGCGTGCAAAATTTCAAAATGATCGATCAGATATTTTTTTGATTATCTTTCATCGATCTTTCAAAACTCAATAATTTTATGACTAAATGACCTACCGATTGATCTGCGATTCACGGGAGACATAAAGAAGTCCCTCAGCTTCTTCGGGAGTTCATTTTCGCCCATAAGCTCTCCTTTACGTTATAAAGGGATCTCTCCCCTTAACACCAACATTTCAGATCAAGTTGAAACCCATCAGTTATTACTCAAGAGAATGCAGATTAGCGAAATAGTCGAATATCGATCAAATCGGAATGAAAATGACCGAAGAAAAGGGGAATAATATCGATAACTGCAGTGTCGACTTCGTTGCCGACATCTGTTCAGTCGTGATGTTAAGAGGTATGCATAACCTTGGAATTTCCAAAAATCGATTTTTGGTTTATTTTATTTTCTTATTGCGTAGAGTCTTAACTTTGATTCGGTTCAAAGATTTTATAAAAATTCCAAAATTGACCCAGTTATGACGTTTTTAGTGGAGCAGGTCAGAACGTCCCGTTGCGTTGCGGCTCTAGCGCTGCGCGGTGCATTGTATGGTTTCTAAGGGCATTGATATCTTTTGTCCAACCAGGCTGTTTGATTGTTATACGGTGCAGGAAACGCAGATTGAAGGTACGAAAAATAATTGTGATTTTATCTCAAGAAAGTAATATATACACCAAGGCACTTTCTTACAATTAAATTTTTCATATAATAATTTATATTATCGTCATTAAGTTGTTTCCAGACGCACGTACACCCATATATTACCGGCTGTTAATTTCTTTCCTGCAATATAATATGCGCCTTTACATTTACATACATTATACGTATATAATATCGGATCGATTGCCGATAGATTTCGACCCTTGTCACTGTCTTCCGACTTCATCTCGCACGAACTCGTGTGGTAATCAACAATGATGAGAAAGAGCTGCGGGGGTCGAAATTGTTCACGCAAGAGAGAAAGAGGGGCCGAGGAAAAAGGAGAACAAAGATAAAATAGGTAAGTGAGGTGGAGTGTATATGTATGAATGTATATATGACACAAGGGTGATGGGTGACGAGGGGACGAGTCGCGAGAGGGGGTTCCCAAAATACGCGCGTGTGAACGCTCATGGGGGGGAGAGAAGCTGAGAACAAAGAGGAGCGTAGTACGCATGTGCGATCATATTATGCGGCAGAGTGGGGAAAACGCAACACACCACGAAAGACAGAACACAGCTGGCTGTGCAATCGACAAAGACGCGTATCGGTTCATCTCTTTTTCACTTACGCCAAAAAAGCGTGCGTAGATGTGTATGCATGTGAATGTGTGTATCTCGAAACACAAAGAGTCACAGTATTCAGCAAAGTTATAATGTCTCGCAGAGGGTAAGTCCGAGAGGAGGTGATGCTTACGGAGAGATGGGAAGATTGTATCCAAGGGGTAACATGACATTATCGTTCTACTTGATGAGAGAGCTGCGATTACTTGAAATTCATCAATACTCGTACTTCGCTAATTCACACTAGAGCATGGATACTGGTTTTCAATAATATCGGAAAACTGGAATATCGAACCAAAAATCCGATATTGAAAAACCGATATTGGACTCGAATAATACCGATATTTCGATATCAGAGTTGGAAACATTGAAATATCATCATAACTGTTATTATTTTCATTCAAGTTACTTTTCCCTTTTTTTTACTACGTTTAAGGGGTCTTCTCACTTTAGACGCTTAAAAGACTATTTTCATGATTTTTTTTTATAGGTTTATATTATAGATATTGATACAAGAGTTGTTACACTTAATAAATACACTTTCGAAATACAAAAAAATTATTTTATGTATTTATAAAATATACAACATTTTTCTTATGTATTTATGTAACCCAAACAAACTTTGAACGCGTTTTTCTCAAAATAACGTTTTTCGACGGCTTGTTGATAAAATCTTCGAAACTACTGAACCGATCCTTATTAAATTTTAACCACATATTCTTTACAACTATAGCGATAGCGCATATTAAGGATTTTTTAAAATTTTGATATGTACTATTTTTTGCCAAAAAACGGTAAAAAAACCACGTTTTTTGCTTTTTCGAAAAATGTCCACCTTTTTATTATTTTTGCATATATCAAAAATCGTATGATTTCCGCTACAGCCATTAACATACTGAATCTAAAACCGTTTGATTTTTTTGTTTCGGATGATTCATCACCGAGATTTAATTAACAGCGCAGACCTACCATTTTTAGGGCATTTTTTTAACTACCCTTTTCGTCCATAAATAGTGGCTTGAATTAAAAAAAAATTAATGTATTTCGATAGTGTATTTATTAAGAGTAGCAACTCATATATCAATATCTATAATATAAACCCATCAAAAAAATTCATGAAAAATGCCTTTTTTTAGCATCTAAAGTGAGAAGACCCTTTAAGAGCCTTAAAATATTATTACTTACATTAAATATTACCGAAGTGTCAACTTATTTACCCACGAGTGTGGAATCAGAAAGGGCATTTTCCTCCGCTAATTACACCGGCAATAAGTTAGAGCCGCTTCTGAAAGACGAAACTTTAGATGCCCTCTGTTATTTGCGCTCATTGTTTCAACAATCTCAATCTCGTTAATTAAAGCGACCATGCTGATGCGCGCCTGTCACAAGCTATACCATTTCTTTGCAGTGTGGTAGCTACAACTACGCTGACTTGCATACAACTTCCTAATTTTTATCTTGCTTGTTTACTATTTATTTTATTTGCATAAAGGTTTCTACTTTTATTTTATTTATTTTATTTACGTCCTGTTGGATATATTTATGAATATAGCAAAGTATGCTTAGAAATGTATAATAAATAAATATCTTAATAAAAGACGGTGATTTTTAATAAATACTGTGGTTTCCCTTAGCTATACACTATTATTTCTACACCTTCCATCTTCACTTTCAAGCTTTTAACGTTTTTAAGGCAGTAGTCTGGTCTAGAGCGAGATTTTTGACGTCATTTTTGGGTTGGAATAACTTTTAAACCGTTGAAGTTGTCTTGATGAAATTTTACATATGTATTTATTGTTTCTTTAAGAATGTATTTACATTTAAAAAAAAACTATTTTAAATATTTTCATGAAGTTTTTTATTTTTTTACAACATGGTCCGGTTTACAAAATTTTGTTACAACATGGCGGCCTGTTAAACTTTGATTAATGATATTTCATACATTTTCGGGTATTCGACGAGTTATAAAATGTGGGCAAATTATTGTTCGACTCAATTCTGCTACCAGTCCTCAGAAAGAGGCTTCCGAAGGTTGCTACCAGTCCTCAGAAAGAGGCTTCCGCAAAATTTGAGCTCGATCGGTCATTTAGTTATTGAGATATCGTGGGCGCCGATTTGAAAAACATAGTTCTGAGATAAACGCATTCAAAGCGGCTTCCCGACCGCGCTACCTGAGCGCTAATTTTCGAAATATCAATAAACGGTTTTCATGAGCGTATTAAGAAAGGTCTAAGGAATAATAAAATGAAAAAAAAAAATCGATTTTGTCAAATTTCTAGACCAGGCTGCTGCCTTAATCAAGGTTTTCCATAAATATTGGAAAATATCGAAATAACACCGGTAATAGAAAAGCTCCGATGGTTTAAGCTCTACTTCACACGTGTCTCGACGCGTAAAATGCGGGATTGCCCCGCATTACTAGAGTAAGTTATTGCTTTAAGCCCTTAGGCCACAGTAACGGGTATAAAATCATGTGCGAAGTAAAAAAAATCGTATGAAAAAGTGATTCACTCATAAAATTAATGACACATCTACTTAGTATGAATATCAAGCTGTTAGAAAAAATTTATATTTTTTTCGATGTACAAAATGACCGACTTCTAATATTTTCTGTTCTTGTCCTTTTTTTCAGGCGCTCCACGGCGTGACATTTAGCATCCAGGATTTTTGACCTAGAACAAAAAACAAAAATTCTCGTCAATCTACATTAGAATACCTAGAGAAGTACGTACGGAATTTAAAAAATATTGTTTTATTCAAAAGTTATAGGTATTTGAACTCACGAAATGAATTTTCAGTGAAAAATATCGTTATAACTGCTCATAAACTGCTCATAAAATGAAAAGTTATCGATTAATCAGAAATGCCGTACGTACTTCTCTGCGAAATGCAATTAGGAACATAACTTTTAAATTAGAAGTAAATCGCGTGAAAATTGTTGAAGTTATTTGTCACGCCAATTGGAAAAAAGCTGTTTCGAGAAGTTTCGATTAATCGGCCATTTTGTTAATCGGCCATACTAAATAGATGTGCAATTAATTTTATGAGTGAATTACTTTTCATACGAAAAAGCATGGTTAAATTCGCACATTATTTTATACCCGTTACTGTGGCCTAAGGCCTTAAAGGAAGGCAACACTGAATGCTCAAACTTAACCACCAATCGCTGAAAAATCGGATAATCATGAGATTATGAGAGTTAAAAAATGCCAACATTAGAGGAGTGAGGTAAGGTGCGGTAAGTACTGATCATTGAGAACATATTAAAGGTTTACCAATGTTCTATAAGTATCATTCAAACAGTCTTTCGAAACGCGTATCCCATAATAATATGGCTGGTATATTGGCTTTCGGAGAAATAATGATTGATAAAAATCGATCAAAACGAAATTGGAGTTCCTGTCCTGGACGTTGTACTATACGAAGACTTGCATAATGATGGCACGCATGATTGGTATAATAAACAATACCGCGACGAAATGAGGAAAGTAATCTGGACGCCAAATACTTTCCGTAGAAATGCCACAAAACGCTCATGCGTGACATCACGACTCTCCGCAATGCCAATCTATTTTTCTCATCTCAACGTGTCATAAAGATGTAGGGAATAGATGAAAGGGGGAAAGAGAGAGAGAGAGAGGCTGAGAGAGGTTTGCTTGCGGTTCGGCAAGCGGTTGGAGATAATTCCATACAACCGGGAACGAATGGCAGAGTGTGTGTGAGAGAGAGGGGGGATGAGGAAGAGAGGGAGTAGGATGAAGAGCGTTTCCGGGTTTCTGATAAATCACAACTACGAACCTTGTGAGCGAGAAGTTAGAGTGGTAGGGTGTAGTAATAGATCGGGAAAAAGCGCTCGGGAGTCCTTTGTGATGAAGGCACGGACGCTACATCTATACCAATTCGGTACCGTGCCGAAGGGTAAGCCCATTTCCTATACACCCAAATAACGTAGCACGCACGCTGACCCATTTCCCCGTTATTAGAATTTTTATAATGGCCCGATCAATCTTTTCGAAATGGAGATGGACAGAGAAATGAAGCGAGGGGTCATAAAAAAGAACCTCTTTGTTCGTAGTCCTGGATGGGAACGAGAAATAAACTAAACTATAGTAATAAGGTTTAAGGAAAAAAAGGCTCACGATGGGAATAATTAGAAAAAAAAGCTTGTTAAAGGGGCTATCATGTGTTTCGTATTTGAGGAGAGGATGTGAGCTGTGAATCGTGTCGTTCTTTCCCAAGCGCATCTGTCTCGTCGATTTTCTTCCCGTATACTTCGTTACAGTTTAGTAGCCCTATATATACGTGCATATACACGTATATGTCCAATCTATAAATAGTGCGTTTATACAACGGCGCGCTCTTTGAGAACGTTGTAAAATCAAAAGTACATAACACCGAGATATAGACCATAGGCGAGATACGCCCGAGTTCTCTGTAACCAACAGATGTTGCCCATGCACGCGCACACACACTCTCAAGCGCTATATATATATCCGTGAGATCGAAAAGAAGAGCGCGAGGAAAGATGAGAATAAAAAAAGGGAAGTAAAAAATAATACATGAGATGTGACATGTTTTTGTGGGCTGTCTTACGCTCCCTTATCGGAGCAACGAAGGCATTGTGGTTGCCATTGAGCCCGTCGACTCGCTTTCATTGCGAATGATTATTTTCTGCTGTCATCTCTCCACGTATCATCCTGCGGATATTTACTGACCTCCTGACACTTCATTTTCAAGCGGCACCAAGTTCATGGAACCTCCTGTGTTGCAGGGTTGAACTCCAGTGCGATAAAAGCATGCCCAATTAGCACCGACTATGCAGTCTAATGCTCGGAGATGAGCAAGTGGAGAGTGAGTGAGGGAGACGGATGGGCGAGGAACAAAGAATGATGAAGACTAACAAAAGGGAGAGCTAAAGTGAACTCACATCGGGAAAACTCACTGGTCGGTGTAGCTTCGTTCCTCTACGCGTACTCTCGTTTTGCCCTTCCCCTACCGGTCTTTCGTATGCACAGCCTGTACCGATGTTTTGTAGTTTTCCAGTTCCGCGGCAAGAGCACGTCCGTCAAAAGCGGACGGGCGAGGGAGAGAGTGTGTGAGCGAGAACTACCACGGTTAGCGATAGTGTTGGCATCGCGCGGACCGTGGCGAGAGGCCTCCCCACCGCCGGCCAACTGTGCCCTTCACCAATCCCACACGTCACCTCGCCCGCCTGGAGAGAGCGCACAAACAGCAATTAGTGCGAATCGATGCGGGTCCACTGACAAAGGGAGAACGGTACTCGTCTCCTGGATTATACCAATTAATATGTATATCCATGCTGTACCATCCTACTTCTGTTTCACGCTACTGGTCGTTGATGGTTGTCGGTTGCGTTGCTGCGGATGAGACTAATAGAACCTGCTCTCTCCCTTATTTTGTTTCTTCCTCGCTCTCGCTATTCCCCCGTTTTGTGCATCGACGAATTGTCGGTACACGCCATATTTGAAGAAAAACACACACAACATTCCCAGATATTTACTCGCGCCAGAGTGCCTCGAACTATTTACTACTCAGACGAATGAGCGCAATCGTTTTATCATCGAAACAACATATCAATTCGCTTTAAGGTAGTTCCTCTGCGAAAATCTCAACCAAAAGTTTACACACCATGTTCATGTTTAAAAGATTGATAATTGGTTTAATTAGTAATAAATAAAATTAAAAACTACGCAATATTGACTCGCTACTAGTAGATAATACGATGGATATCATTTATTGCCGTAAAATATATTTTATATTGTGTTTTTGATCTACCATTGCCAGTAAACTTTTTGCAGGGACTGTCCAGGCTTTGCCCCAATTGTTTTTTTTTCCAGGCTTTGCACCACAATTGTGAGGGCTTTTCATGGTTATATCTTGGAAACTAGATGGTGAATCATTCTCATTTTTTTTCACATTATTCGTGATATCTTACTCTAGCTTATCCTCGTTTTTTATCAATTTCTTAATTTTAGTTTTGATGGTAAAATTAATGATGCTCTGTTTACCAATCATAACGCATTTGTTGCGTGTAAACCAAGCCAACTTTAAGTGTAAATATCTCAGGTTTGGGGTGGTCAAACTTATTCAAATTGCACAGATGTTTGGATAATGTATTGAATAACATATATGTCAAATTTCAACCATCTCTTAATTCAACTCTTCTGTGGAGGTACTACCTTAACGACGAATTTCAATGTCACAGGATCTTTGCATCTAATCGGAAAGTAACAAAATGACAACCATGTTGATGCAGCACGGAACTTAGAAAAAAAACTTACCCCGCTGTATCCGTTGCTTGGGGGGAAACTTGCGAAGTTTAAAATGGTGGTAGCTAAGGATTGTGCAGTTTTTTCACTTTTTTCACGACCGCCAAGATCGTCTAGGAACTTAATGAGCTCGCTCTCAAGTACGGTAAAAGGATTTGTTTCCACAAAATTCACCATAAAGCAGAGCGATGAGTGGGATCTCGCTAGCTGACTTAAACTCATGGAATTAATAAGCGAACCGCTGCGAGTCGTCGAAGAGAGAATTGCGGTGCTTCGTCTCGAGCGCAGCTTCTTTTGGTTTTTTCCTCTCGCGACCTACCGTCATCGTGCTTCTCCTCCATCTATCCCTTTTTGCCCGTCATCCTCAACTCTGCGTCCATTATCACGAGCGTCCCAAGGAGTGGACCAACAACGTGAATACGCGCTACGGAGAGATGAAGAAAGCAAAAGGAAAGGGAAAAAACGAGAAGCAAAGGATGAACACACATAAACCAGAAAGCTGTGTTTGCAAGGTACGCAGCCTGGAGACCGGCACACACATCCACACTAGTCTCCTCGATCACCATCACTCGTGTATGTCTGTATGTGTGTGCGCCTAGTCAAAAGGTCAGGATTGAGGGACCTGGATAAAAAAAAGAAGGAAACAAAAAGTCAAAAGGGGAGAACCGACAAGAGACGAAGAAAAGACGAGACACACGAAATATCGGACTTCTATACCTTACGTCCCTCGTTCTTCTGCTCTATACCTGAACAACCGACATTAGGTATATGTCCATTCATGGAGAAAGGATATTTTGAACCCGTTATATATCTATATGTTGACTGTCACCGCATCCGACCGTCTTGAGGACGTTCCTTAATGGGTTTCTCTATGTATCATAGATTTCGGGGACAAAACGGTCTTTGAAATGACTTTTATATGAATATGTTTCCTTTTATCCAAAGGTGATTTTAAAGAATTTGGGTTTCACATGATGTTGAGTGTGGGGGGCAACAGGCTACTATCAGGACCTCAATGTTGAGTGCTTCAAAAACCTCTTTCCGTCTACACGCACGCACACAAACATTTTGCACACATCTACGCGACGCATGTGTCGTTCGTGTCCTATACATGCCTTTTTTGTTTACTTCCTTTCTCCTCCAAGTCTTCTCCCTCCCCTCAATATCTCTTTCCCTATTTCGCTTGCCTCACTCCCTGCCTGGCCCCTCTTGAATACATACATATGCACATATGTACTACGAGCAATGTATGGATACATATGCCTGTGCGTGTATATGCCCACGTACACAGACACACGCCGTATAACCGGAGAGTTCAGCGGAATATTCCATGGATGAGATTCGCCACCTCCTTCCTTCGTGCTCACCCGATACTGCCGCACACCTCTCTCTCGCTCACGCTCTCTTTCTCTCGCTCTCTCCCTCTCTCACTCTCTCCCTCTCTCACTCTCTCACTCTTCCACTCACCTCCTGTGGAAGCCAGATCTCTCCTCTCACTCGGGTATACATGGATTACATCCTAGAACCCGACTCGCCTTCTCTGTCTACCCCTTAACGCGCACCCCTCTCAAATGTGCACGGAACGTTTCTCCGTCTCGCACTCGCTTGCCCGGTTCTCCAGTTCTCCCGTCCCTCTCGCTCTTACCACCCATTCGCCAGGGCTGTACTGGGACAACTATTCGCACGTGCCAAAAATCCCCCAAAAATGGAGCCAATTTCAGTGCAATACGCTTTCGACGATGGACACCCCCTAGGGTTTTCTCCGGGCGAATCCAATTCGTATTGGGTTTACGTAGCCGCTAGGAACCCTTAGAATTCCGTCGTATCTGTCCGTCACAGCAAAATGCACCCCCACCCATCTCGCGCCTTCTACTCTTGTAACCGTTTGATTTGAACACCCGTAATAATTCGTGACAGTACCGTTGAGTGAGTGCTTTCAACTAAAATGATTGCGTTTACTGTGAAACAAATAGTTTTGGAGAAAGACGAGAGAAACGCCGTTTGGATTGACAATCGACATGTCTGTCATAATCTCAACGCTGCTGAAACAATTTGTCAAACCATCATAATTATTGGTGTTCGTAGAATATCGTTGTTCAAACGACAAATTGATAGGCAACTTTTTCCACGGCATTCAACTTTTGATTCAATATTACAATTGTGCGTGTACCCAACCAGCCCCGGATCGCTGCTTTGCTACCTGGCCGGGCCCTTGTCCACCTTTTTTCTCATCATTATTGTTGCAGCCGGGAAGCATCAAAACGGCCGATATTCGGAACCCTGTGGTCTTGTAGTTCGTAGGATGTGAGAGATCTGGGACCGGAGAAAACAAGGAACGAGCCAGACTCGACAGTCCCGGGGCCATGACGAAAGGTTAAAACGTTCCTGCACTCAATGCCGGTACATCCGTCCCGTTCCATCCCATGTTTCTCGTCTCTCTTCCGCCGCATGTTCAACTCCCCCTCCTTTCGTCCTACCACTACAAACGGCTCAACCTAAAGTCTTCCGAAGTGAACCCGTCCTGCTCTTGTTTCTCTCTTGATACCTCGCAGTTTAATCCATCTATCTGCCTACCACGCAGCCTCTCTCCATATCTCTATCCCTCTTTCCCCATGCACCCTTTCCCTACCCCTCATCAACTCTCGCTCTCACTCTCCCTCTCTCTCAACCTGGAAAAAAGGGAGAAAGATTTTCTCGCTGTTTCTAGCATCCATCCTCGTTACACACAACCAACGTCGATGCTAGATTTTCACGACTTTCTCTATCGTTCATACTCCCTCACTCCATATCACCGGTGTCATATAGCTCCGTCCTCGTTCAACTCACCAGTCTGGGTCTATCCTCCGTCCTTCGTAGCGATCTCGGTGTCCTTCTCTATTCCCTGGTAACAGCCAGCCACGGTCTACCCAGTCGATGGATCGTTTAACCAGGTATAGTACCATCGTGCCCTGTCTATATATAGCTATAATCGGACGAAAAGGAAAGAAAGATTGATACAACTCGAAGACAACCCTCAACAATCTTTAAACAAAGTCATCTGAACTACCTGGGAGTCTGATTCTTTTCCTTTATTCCCTTCGAGTACAGAGCGATAACGGCGTACTTGGAGAATATAGAAATGAAGACCCGAATATCGCCCCAATGGTTGAATATCGACGGACATGGTTCACAATCGTAGATCATTGCAGACGCAAGAGAACCTTTTTCTCTTGACACACTTATCCGTATCTCAAATTTGGACAGCAAAGTGTTTACCGATTCGTTCGAATACAGCGCCCCAAAATTGGTCACGAGCACGGTGTTCCAGCATGGAATGTATACAACGAAACTGGAAATCGTAGAAATCCAGTTTTATGAAATACTTATAATGAGGAGTCAAGGGGCTCCCTGTATTGCCATGTTCCCATGGAGGAAGGGGCCATTGCCGACACACTATACTCATCAGCTCTACTCTTCGTTTGAACGAAAGAAGAGTGTTTTTGTGTCCCCATTTGTCGTTTAATCCATACCAAGTGATGTTTTCAGAGAAAATAGCCGGGCTGAACGCATAATTTTCGTTTAGTAGAATCTCATGGCGTGGCCTACTGGCTCCTTGCCTGGAGAAGATGTGTGCAGTCTCCACCTAGCTTATGATTCTTTTTAGGGCTCCGTAACCACTGGGAAACGTCAGAATTTGGTCATGTTCATCCGTCTGTTCCTCGCAACGGAGTGTGAGTAACCTACCCGCTCCCCTACTTTCGTAACCCTTCGGTTCGCAATTATTCAACAATCGATGAAAATAATGTCATCCAAGTACCTTCAAGTGACATTATTGCGGTTTGTATAAAATAACTCGTATCAAGAAAAACAAAGTTTAAATTCTTCATTTGCCGAACTTCTATCTGCCATATTTCCCAAAAAATGTACACACCTAATATCAATAATTAAGGGTGTTTGTAAAATAGGTTTGTTTAACAAAGGATGAACTAGTTTGTAGACTTTTCAAAAGAAATTAAGCTTTAATGTAAAATAATTATGTGCGTACCTAACAAGCTCTACACCCTATTGCGTGACCCTTGCGGAAAATGGAACGTCAATTCTTTATTAGGCACCTCATATAGGTGCCAGTTTCTGCCCCCCCCCCCCACCCACCCCCACGGCCTATATATAGAAATTGTGAGTACAACTAAATCTCCGCCGTTTTTTAAATAAAAAATTGGGAATTCATTGTGAAAGAACGGTATTTTATGTTTTATTCAAAGTATTGTCCATCGCTAGCAGCTACTTTTTCTCATCTTTCTGACAGCATATGGATACCGCATCAGAAGAACGTTTAATCTTTTGAGGCTATTCACAAATCGACCTAATTTTTGGTATCTTCATTTAATGTGAAGTCCTGCTCAGACAGGCCGTGCGTCATCGATCAAAATAAATGATAGTCAGAGGGAGCAATGTCTGGTGAATACGGCGAGTGAAGTGAAACTTCCCAGTTGAGTGTTATGAGTGACCCTTTCGCTTATGCCTGGCAAGCAGCATTTCACATGTGCAAAACCGGCGTTCAACATTTCTCGGCATCAGTTCATATGGAACCCAATTTCCTTGCTTTTGAATCATTCCCAACGATTTTAAACTATGTGAAATTGCTTGCTGAGTCACTCCTAATGTAAGTGCAAGTTCTTCTTGCGTTTGGCACGAATCTCCCTCCAATAATGCTTTCAATTCCGCGTCTTCATACACTTTCGGCCTTCCGCTACGTTCTTTGTTTTCGACGTCAAACTCACCGTTCTCAAACTTTTGAAACCACTCGGAACAATTTCTCTCACTTAAAGCAGCCTCACCATATGCTTCTGCAATCAATTGATGCGCCTCAGCTGCAAATTTCTTCAAATTAAAGGAGTAAATCAAAAGTTCCCGCAAATGATGCTCATTCGACTCAAAACTCGACAGTTTCGCACGAAAAAATTATGTGATGCTGATACAAAATCACTAATATTTCAAGGTTATGGTCTTGCCAGATGTCCAACCTTACGATATGACGTTTTACATCTGACAATTTCAACCATAACCTCTTGGTGGGGCCATCTTTTGTCATACGGCGGAGACTCATTTGTACTCCCAATATATATATATATATATATATATATTCGTTCCTTCCCTTTAGTTCGCGACAGGGCGTGCAGTAAATTTGAAATTCAGATCGATACGCGACGACGATAAGGTTTCAGTTAAGACTACGATGTAGCTCTGACGTGCTCAGCTCTCTCGGAGGGGCCGAAAGCCCCGAGAGTGTATAACGGCGGGTATCCCGAAACACGGGCGATAATGATAAGTTCTCATCGCTTGGAAATAACGAGAAGGCTCGTATCATTCGCGCGGCTTCACTCGCAAATTTCCCGCGTGCATGGCCGGCCCGAAATTCTCGTCACCTGAGCGCTTTCCTTCAGCCACCGTTCGTACTTGGATGTTAATGGAATTTTCAGGTTATTACGTGCACCCTTTCTCTCTGTATGCTGCACGCTCACTCACTCCATGTTCGCTCAACTCACTCTCTTCTTGCACGCTCTGTCTTTTGCGCCTAGTCGCCCAGGGCAAACTATTCTCCGACAGGTCGGAGTTTGTCTCGCTCTTCTGACGCTTCAACACGAGGGTAGTCGGGGTCCTCTGATGCTTCAACACCGACAGCCCATTGGTGTACACACCCAGGCGTAAAGCACCGCAAATAGCGGTTTATAGTTAGTTTAATCGAAGGAACCTCCCAGAGGTTATTTTTCTTTGAAGGTACTTTATTGCTGTTCAATTATTCTGGAACGTTTGTTAAACTTGCGGAAGGATACATCTTTGTAGTGGGCTTCGCCAATGGGAGGACACGTTTCTCTGCTTCCTAACTGTAATTAATCTGTTCGCTGGATCCCCGTGAATAATATCCTCGTTCTCGTGAGGACGATGAAAAAATCGTCTAGGGAGTTTATTTACATTTTTGGGGATTTTCACGCAATATAGGGGGTTTCTTGGAAGCGAATAAACGGGTTGGTTACCACTTTTCTATCCACTAATGCCGATGTTACTGAAAATCAAATAAATGCTTAGTAGGCCGAAATCCATGGAGAGATTTTTATGAAAAAGTGTTCAGAATGTTCCGAAACGTCTATCAATGACATTTAGAAAAGAAGTTGAGTTTGTGTGCGTGTGGATATGTGTGTAAATACGCCGATTTTTTGTACACACAAAAACTTCTACAGGTTTACCTGGCTGACCCGGCTCTACTCTTGGTGGCACCTCCCAAATAGGTAATGGCTATGTAAACGGACCAGCTCCGCACCATGCATGGTTGGTAATGGTAAACCATACATGGCTGCTAAGACTTGGCCAACTATCATACGCCCATATTGGCCCAGCAACGGCTGCCAGATCTTCTGCCGGAAGTGAAAAACTAAAAATTGACAAATTGTGAATATAAAAATTCTAGCAGTATCTTTTTTGTTTTCTTATGCTTTACTTATGTCCATGTACATAGAATAATTGCATTAAAAACGCTTTCTGTTTTGTTCAAGTTTTTACCTTTCATCGGGATCGAACCTGCGCCTTTCGTTCTAGTGTCGAGCGCCCTACCCACTTATCTATTTTAACACTTACAGAATTCATCGTTTGTTCATTCCTTACTTTTATGCCGATAATTTTATTCGTGATATTAAAGTTTACCGACAATGTTTTTGGTCCATTTAGGCTGTAAAAATAACTCGCTCGCTTTGGGTGAAGTTCCGAAAAGCATACTCCTCTGATCGAGCTGAAATTTTGCACCGAACTTCCTCTCATTATCCTAAGAGAAACCGTTAACGGATTTTTGACGACTAGCAATAGTTTTCGATATATCGCATTCTAAAATTTATTATTTCACGCCATACGAGTATATCTATATATCCGATAGATACCCCCCACTCCTCCGGCCGCGCTGCTTCCTGGCAAACACTGCTCGCCCGTATGTGCATATCACTTGCCATGTGGGATGGGTTTGTTTGGGTTTATTTAATATAGTAGAAGCGCAGTACAATAAATAACTTTCAATATACGATATGTCGAAAACTATTGCTAGTCGCCAATATCCTTTTAAAGGTTCTCTTAAAATATTGAAAAGAAGGTCGGTGCAAAATTTCAACTTCATCAGTGGGATATGCTTTTCGAAACCTTATCCCTTGTTGTTACGTGTTACAGTTTAACGACCTGCATTTGCAAAACGCCCAAAAACAAACCATTAATGGCTGGAATAGATCTGGCAAGCCGTTCATCCGCCTACGATACCCCAATGCTGATCGCCATATTATCGGTGCGATGGTATTGGCCCACCAATGGCTGGCATAGATCTGGCAAGCCATTCATCCGCGTACGATACCCCAATGCTGATCGCCATATTATCGGTGCAATAGTATTGGCCCATGAATGGCTGGCATAAATCTGGCAAGCCGTTCATCCGCCTACAGTACCCCAATCCTGGTCGACGAATTATTGGCCGATTATCAGCAAACCGTTTGATGGCTGAATGCTAGCATTTTTATTACAACAGGCGACCCTATATGGGCTATAGTGGGTCATCCGAAGGATGCACGAAATTAATTTAATAAAAATCAGTGAAGCGCTTCTGATTTTAAGAGCATTTTTATTCGAGAACAATGTATTTTTGCATCGTCACTTTTATAATTTTTATAATATCTGGTTCAATTTTTGTACGGAAATAGTGTATATGAAACGGTATATTTAAGTAAACGTTTGCGGAATTCGGTACGAGAGTTTATGTGTGATGGGGGTTTAATTATTTGTTCAAGGCAGTATTATTGTTTAGAAATTTGAAGGAAAAAATGTATGTTATTTTATTATTCTACAGACCTTTCTGAATACGGCTGTGAAGACCGTTTAATGATATAACATTAACCGAGTTATAGAAATGACAAGGAGTACCCTCGGGAAGCGCGGTCTAGACGCAACCACTTTACATGTATTTTTTTGGAAACTATACTTTTTTAATCAGCAACCGCGCTATCTCGATAACCAATTTGCCGATTGAGCTCAGACTTGGCAAAAGAAAGGTATGCCTAAAATTACATACTTTTCCTTTTACGATGATTATTTAAATAAATAGCGCCGCATAAAGGTAAAGTCAAGTGTATGTTAATAAAGCTTTATTATTATAATGAAATATAATCAGTTTCAGTACATTAGGTACTTACATAAGAAATAGAAAAATAAAAAACCACATGTACGTCGACGTGTGTAAGACGACATACTTCAGTCTAAGATGACGTATGTGTGTCATCTTACACACGGCTACCGAATTATGCTCAGATACATTAATTTCTGGGTTAAAGGTAGGTTTCGAGCGACTAAGATTTAGTAGAACACTATGATAGTGGTGACGAAGTGTTGTCTGCGGCACGTTAAAATGTTTGGATGCTAAAAATCAATCCATACTATTCTCTCTTATAGCTTTAATATAGGTCATGTCTTCTTATGGCCAGCTCTTACGTGTCGAGGTTCGTAGATAATTGCGAAGCATCCTATAACGACAAGCCAAAAAATCTAATTTTACATCCGATTTTATACGCAGCAACGTGCGATGACAGTTTGCTATCTTATACGGTCGTCTGGTATGTCAACTTACCCATAAGTGAATACAGATTTTGTTTATTTGTTGTGATGAAAACTTTGGATTTGGAATATCCGTTGTGCAATTGTGAAGTACAATGACCCTAGATTGTGAATAAATCATGTCAACTAGAAAAAACTTACCGAACAGGTATTTTTAGCACCAATAAACAACGTGATAGGTTTTTCTTGCATTTCAAAATCAGGAAAATATTCACTACGCAAAAGCTTACATGACGGCTATACAGGATTTCGCTACTAGCGATACCTATTGAGCAAGCTTAGAACGTCATCGTCACTCGCATAGCGCGAATATTTAAAAAGGTATTGAAGGTGTGTCGTTTTATTCGACTATGTCATCTTAAACACAATTCCCCTACACCTTGAGTATACTTTTTTTCAACGTTCGTAGCAAAATTGAGTCGAAATAATGTATATATTTCAATATTTACATAACGTGTAAAATGGTCAGAAAAATAAGAAAAATGATTAAACAAAGTTTAACATCACAACAGTCATACAGATTAAAGATATGTTTGGTTCTTTGTCAGATTCATACAACGTACACAACACTGGTCGCCAATTAAGGGCGTTTTCCGTGCAACTTTGTAAACAAACGTACAACAGTACGTGATAATATTTTGTTCTTTCAATTTGTGAATATTCTTGAAGAATCAATAAATATGTGTAAAAAGTTTCAGCACGAAAATTCGAACAGCTGAAGGGTTATTTCATCCTAAAAATCACCTTCAAAACAGCGATCCGCAGAACAATACCGCCTTAATATCTTCACAGTGTTAGTTTCGCAAGCTTTAGGATATCCGCACAATTTGTTCCATACAAAAAAGTATTATGGTAGAAATATCGTGATTTAAGGGGGGAACCTCTTCCAAACAACAGGTATTTCAATAATTTTTTACAACAAATTGAGAGCATTGATTGCAATAAATCAAATTACATAATAATATTGACGTTCAAATGAATACAAAAAAAAATTTCATGTGTGAAAAAATAAAACGGCGGCGCTAGAGGTGCTCGAACTTGCCTCCTAGAGTTTGCGTCGTGGAACGCCCAGGTCCTTGTAGTTAACTAAAATCATCGAAACAATTTTTTTCATAAAAATAAGTAATTCCGCTTTGCATGAACCAAAATTTAGCAAAATTTTAAAATAAAAATAAAAATAAAAATTTGAAGAAAAAAAAACAATTTATACGGAATTTTAGGTTTGTGCAAAGGCCGATAAGTCAAAGAATATCTGTACAAAATTTCAAGTTGATTGGTTCATTACTTTTTAAGTTACATTCCACGGCACGGAAAAAAACACGTTTCGAGAAAAACTCAATTGAAGTTTCCGTTCTTGAAAAGTAGAGTTTAGAGTGATTATAATTACCCAAGCCCAATCTGCGATACCAGGGCCACAAAGCAAGCCTTCTTCTAGGAAATCACTAATCTGGACTGCATTTTTCTCTTTTTGTATGAACTGTTTGTGTGAAAACGAAAAACGACGGTGACACAGGCCGAATTTTTCTTTACAATCGTCGGAAGTGCCCCCTATTATTCAAAAAGTAAACTAGCAAACTTGTTTGGCTAAGAAATTAAAAGGTAGAGCCCGCAAAGGGCGCGCGCTCGTTTACCTACTCTCGGTACTTTTGGAGGACATCACTTCGGTGACTTCCTAGGGACCTTTAGGACTTTCTGTTGGGCTGCAAACTTTGGAAATATGTTCTTCAGATACTAAATCAATTTTTAAAGCAATAAAAAAATTGATATCTGGAGGAGGTCCCCCCTTAATATCGCAACAATTGTGGAAGCGTTCTAATTTTGGGAAGAACGAAATCCAATACAATATTTTCATGGTGTACCTTTCTAGAGACGTGAAATACTTGAATAATTGTGTGCAGAATTCATTCTATACCATTCTACATTTGTAGAATGCTATAGAGGGAATGTAATGATTGATTCAGCGAAATTCAGCGGAATATTTTGAAGTCTACGTTTGTTTGCATTGTGTGGATAATTTTAAATCCGAAGGAAGGACGATGGTGAAATGATATCGGATATAAAAAAAATTGCTGTATTTTATCATACAGAATAAAATGATACACTTCAAAACTAGCACATTTCTTTATTCATTCGTTTCCCTCTTAAAGCTGACTATATGAGCAAGTTTATTTTCATGTTTTTACATAAAGCTAATACTGTGCCAAAATTCGATTCGATGATCAAAATTTCAGACGTACTCATAGGGGTCGCTTTGTGCAAAGACTAAACAAATTGGCTCACATTGTCAGTTTCGAAAGCGAAATAAATTAATGAGGAAGCAACGTGTAGGTCTTTTAAATAAATAAACCGTTTTTTTCCTCTCGATGTGCAGATGAAAGTCAGAATTGCGCCAAAGAAATACGAATCTCCGATTGAATGTTACTCTGAAACTGCTTGCCTATACGAAAAAAAGTGAAACCTATACTGAAACGTTACCTATAAGAAAAAATACAAGTACTGTAATAGTTCGTCGACATTTCGTTAATGCTTTCAATCCTCTTTAAAACATACCTGAACTTTTAAAAAACTATTCTTAATTTACAATACCAACCGAGAGATAGTTGTATATTTGTAAATTTCGTTTTAGAACCGAGCTTATCAATTCGAAGGAAACAGTAAATCCACCGTTCCCAGGGGCGGAATAGCGATGTAACTAAGTGTTGACTTAAGGGGTCTTCTCACTTTAGACGCTAAAAAAAGGCTATTTTCATTAATTTTTTAATAGATTTATTTTATAGATATTGATATAAAAGTTGTTACACTTAATAAATACACTTTCGAAATACATAAGAATTTTTTTTACTTATTTATTTAACAATAAGTCACTATTTATAGATGAAAATGGGAGTTAAAAAAAAGGTCGTAAAACAATTGTAGGTCTGCGCTGTTGATGAAATCTCGGAGATGGATCATCCGAAACAAAAAAATCAAACGGTTTTAGATTCAGTATGTTAAGGGACCAGTTCACTTTGAAAATTTCAAAAAATCGAAAGCAAGCAAGACTTGAAGAAATCGACGATGATGAGCAATCAAAAGGGATTTTGTACGGTGCAGGAATTGCTGATTGAGTTTAGGTAAGAGTTTTTCATAGTATAAACTTCAAACGCGTTTTTCTCGAAACAACGTTTTCGAAATCTAGCTCCATCGTATCTCTAAAACTAATAATTCGATTCTCTTGAAATTTGAACCATATATCGTAAACATGATCCGCAACAAAATGACCCTCGATGGTTTTAAAATTTTGATTTTTACTCTTTCTTTTTGCAAAAAACTGCGAAAAAACGCGTTTTTTACTTTTTTCGTTTTTCATCTGCCATTTTTTGATAAAACTTTACATCCGAGAGTCATTTTGTAGTTGGTGCCATACTGAATCTAATGGACATTGATTTTTTTGTTTCAGACAAGCCGTTGCCGAGTTGTGATGGAGCTACCTAGCCCACCTGTTTTTAAGGCGTTACGTTAAACTATAGTTTTTGTACTTAAAAATGAATAAATTTTTTTTTTAATGTATTTCAAGACTTTATTTATCAAGCCCAACAACTTTTATATTCATATCTTTTATAAAATCCTCAAAAAAAAATCGCGAAAATAGTCTTTTTTCGTGGCTCCAAAGTGGACTGGCCCCTTAAGGCCTTAGGCCACAATAACGCGTATAAGATCATTTGCGAATTTAACAATTTTTTTCGTATAAAAAAGTGATTCACTCATAAAATTAATCACACATCTATTTAGTATGAATATCAAGCTGTTAGAATATATATTTTTTTTTTCGATATACAAAATGGCCGACTACCAATATTTTCTTTTTTTATCTTTTTTTAGGCGCTCCGCGGCGTGACATTTAGCATCCACAATTTTTGACCTAGAACAAAAAACAAAAATTCTTGTCAATCTACATTAGAAAACCTAGAGAAGTACGTCGGAATTTCAAAATTATTGTTTTATTCATAAGTTGTAGGTATTTGAACTTAAGAAATGAATTTTCAATGAAAAATTTCATTGCAACTGCTCATAAAATGAAGAGTTTTCGATTAATCAGAAATTCCGTACGTACTTCTCTGCGAAATGCAATTAAGAATAAAACTTTTAAATTTGAAGTAAATCGAGTGAAATTGTTGAAGTTATTTGTCACATCAATTGGAAAAACGGTGTTTCGAGAAGTTTCGACCAGTCGGCCATTTTGTACATCGAAAACAATATATATATATTGGAATATATATATATATATATATATATATATATATATTCCAACAGCTTGATATTCATACTAAATAGATGTGTAATTAATTTTATGAGTGAATCTCTTTTTCATACGAAAAAAAATTGTTAAAATCGCACATGATTTTATACCCGTTACTGTGGCCTAACGCCTTAATAGCTATAGCACATATCATACGATGTTTGATACATGTAAAAATAACAAAATGGCGGACATATTTCGAAAAAAAAAACAAAAAACGTGTTTTTCACAGTTTTATGCCCAAAAAATAGTAAATATTAAAATTTTAAAAAATTCTTGATATGCTCTATAGGTATAGTTGTAATGAATATGTGGTTAAAATTTCACAAGGATCGGTTCAGTAGTTTTTAAGATTTTATCAACAAGCCGTCGAAAAACGGGGTTTCGAGAAAAACGCGTTTAAAGTTTGATTGGTTTACTTAAATACATACATTTTTTTAAATGTATTGCGAAAGTGTATTTATTATGTGTAGCAACTTTCATATCAAAATCTATAATATGAACCTATAAAAAAATTCATGAAAATAGCCTTTGTTAGCAACTAAAGTAAGAAGATCCCTTAAAAAAATGATCTAGGGGGTTAAGTCACCAGAACCATGTCTACATAGAAAAAGCCACTCATAAATAAATAATTTTTTCTCTGCCTCGTTTTGCATTATTGATCTTGATGTTTGTGACTTATTATTACAATCTTCGGAAATAGAATAGAAAAATATTGCCGATTTTCTACCCTCGGGTACTTATTTTGATTTCCCAGAGTTTTCCATTCGAGTGTCACAGTTACAGTCGCTGATGA
This sequence comes from Ophion slaviceki, assembly GCA_944452715.1. Lineage (NCBI taxonomy): Eukaryota > Metazoa > Arthropoda > Insecta > Hymenoptera > Ichneumonidae > Ophion > Ophion slaviceki. The sequence continues at coordinate 11,134,749 of OX101791.1, forward strand.
GCCCTTTTTATAGAATCATGGAATATAACGCAGGCACAATTGTTTTTTCTTACATAGAATTGTCACGAGGGAATTTTAATTAGAGTAGTAGAGTTGCTAATTAGAGACTTGTGGTATTATATACACTTCAGCTACATCTTGCTGACGAGTGTTTTCCGCGTCGTATTTACGCCAACAAGAAAGACAATACGGGTGTTTTTGACGGCGTTGTCACGAACGTGTACAGTTTGACGTAAGGAATCTCATTGCAGGCTGAAGAGCGATCGCCGTCGGTTTGTTTGTCTCGGGTCAATATTATCAAGAACCTATACTCGAGGGCAAACAATACAATTCCCTGATAACGTTAGTTTTATATATCGAAGTGACGCAAGTAAAAAAAACTGCGATAACAGCGTTTTTCCCTCTCGTGCAAATTCGGATACTCTTGTTACAGCAACGAGATTACTTCGCATTTATTTTTCTCCTCTCTATCTCTATAACAGACACGATTCGGATAATAAACGCATCGCAAAAAAATGATGCGCAGGAAGTGTAGAACATTCGATACGGTATTTCCGTCCCTCTATTTGCTCACTGATTATGGCTGAACGCCAACCGAAGAGCGAGAAATGGAAAAATGGTTCGACCGATCTGCGGGAACAGCGGCGATTTTTTATATTTAAAAAATTGAAACAGTAGTCCTTGAAGTTGACTCGTTTTCAAGAACTCCGAATAGAATTTACTATTCCATTCCCGCTCAACAAAACGCTCGTCTATTCATAGAATTGGTCAATAAACAAATCATACAAAATTAATTGCCAATCGAAAAAAAAAACATCGACTACGTCGTAAATAGTTTACTTATTTCGAAAAGGAAACGTATAGGCTGTCCCAATTTACTCAAATATTTTCCTCTGACGTTGCCTCATTTGACAGGTTTTTTTTTCATATCACTGTCACTGTACTGCGCGTTTCATCTCACTGTCAATTAACGCCTGACAATTTGTACAAGTGATTTGTAGCTCAGAAAATTGACAGTAACACGACTCGGGTGGCATAGTATTTTAAGGCGGCGTGCTCACCAATTTCGTTTGACCCGGCGTCTTTTGTAAGCGCGATATGCACGTCCATGAAATAGTACGGAACGCTAGTTATCACGGATTATTCAACATGAATGGTAGAGAGAGAGAGCGAGAGGGAGAGAAGTGGATAGAGGAGGACAACAAGAGAAAAAAAGAGGGAGCTACATTCACGCCGGCATATATCTTATTTATAGGCTAGGCAACATTATTTTCCGCAGACATGCTGGCACTGATAACGAGTTTCCTCGATCTCTGCCAAGTGTCGAAGGTTGTATTTAAGACGGATAGCTGGTACGCTCGAGTCCACCATCTGATCTGAATTGCAATCCAAATAATGATAGCTGTAATCATGTGATTTGCAATTGTTCTTTTTACCCGCATCTTACTGTCAAACGATGTTTTCTGCTTTTATGCTACCTTAATTGATATTCAATCAACAGGTGATTCATAAATTCATCGTGTTTACATACAGGGTGTAACATTTTTATCTTTCCACGCAAAACTTTCACTTTGCGTTGTTCGTAAAAATATTGCCCGCCGAGATTTCGAGCTGAAATCTCCCCCACGTTGAACGATGAGAAAATGTTTTTCTTCTGCATTCGACGGAACCACCTCGAACTTGTGTAAGCCATAAAACTTTGGTTTAATGGATGATCGTTGTACTTGGATGACAGTTGTTTGGATAGTTTTGTAATGCGTCACATCCGAGAAGAAAAAAAAGTCGGCCGCTTTTTTTATTGGCTTGCATGATGTGTAAACATCACAAGAATGATATACAAAAAGAATTATATACGTAAAAAATGTTTAAAAATTATTCGGAGTTTATTTTCAGGAGCGCCTCCGAGCGCTCTGAAACGCACGAAACAGCGTAGACGGTGAGAGTAGCAATGTGGAGTCGTTTAGTCCAGTCGTTGTATAAAAAATATACAACGACTTAACAACTGGAGACCTACTATAAAAATGCCGTTGTGTGTACACGTAGAATTTAAATGAGAGCTTCAATTCAGTCATGTAAACGATAGCTCCTAAATCAGTTTTGAAAGTTTAAACGCGTTTTTCTCGAAACCACATTTTTGAAATCGGGAGGACGCATGATTCGGGCAGTTTTCATCCGATTGACTCTCAATTTCAACTGTAGCTTCTTAAATACATTCTCTCAAGAAGTACACACGATTTTTATATTGCTCAACAATTCGGGTTTTTATAAACAAATTAAGGACGTTTTGTTCGCGAAAAAAAAACTTATTCAAAACTATGCCATTTTGCGGAAAAACCATATTTTTAATAATCGTGTGCCCTTCTCTAGCAAAACTAATGCAAATGACGATTCTTGAATTCTAGGTTCTAAACCATACAAGTTCTGCGGCCTCCCACAGCAAAAAACCGCTCTTACATTAGTGTAGCTACGACTGAGCCTCCGTTTTAGATTTTTTTATATAGCATTTGTTTTATACGTCAAAATATATAGAATAAACTCTCCAAACCTCATTTTGATTGCTGTCTTATAATTACTGTGAAACAGAAACTACACACGTTCTAACTGAGAAAAATGGTTGATTTTTTTTGCATATCAAAGTCTACGGGAAACTAGACTGCACGCCGATTCGCAACTCCCGCGGCAACCTTGCTATAACACTCTGCCACAGTTCCGCCATATTGCTGATAAATGAATTTTTTAAAATTAATGATAAATTAACTTAGAAAAATTGTTTTGTATACTTAAATATACTTTAAAGTATACCTACAGTTTGATAAATGTACAATTTCTTAGTTTAAAAAATCCCTTAAAATTGCTTAATTTTGTCCCATCTAAACGTTTATCCCGCCTTAATAAGCGTATGCGATATGTGCTTGAGCCGATCGATGATTATACCGATTATAATCCCTTTGACTAGTTTCGTCATAAAACAGTAAGACATAATGTATTTAAAAAAACAAGGCCCTGCATTATTATTAATACGCATGCTCGTTATTATTATCTGACAACGATCTTATGTAAGCCGATTCTCCATCCACCAACTCGCCCCAAAGTGGGCCGGCCGCATTTTGCCACATATCTCGAACCTGTCCCTCAGAGCACTGATTTTCCGATTTTTCGAAGGGATGCTTTCCCTACAAGAAGATTAGATATTGGCGTGAGCCAAGTCTACTAAAATCTATTTCGAAAACCAACTCAAATCTCTAAATCCTTCAATTGAAAGCTGAGTTATGGCCGACCGCGAAACAGCAATGTTTGCAAATTGCCGAAAATATATATATATATATATGTATATTTTTATTACGTTACAATCATTGAAATACGTATTTTCAGATTGTTATTTATTATTAATGTTCGTACGTTGTCCGTCTCAGCCACAATTTGCATCAGGAATAATCTAAAATATACTTTTGGTATCCATCCGTTCATAAATAATGCCGGACTTGTACTTAATCCATCTACATGTCACGTACGACGTTATTCTTTTATTCTTTTCTGAAACACACATAATCGTACAGATCCGAAAAGCAATAGAGTCTGCTATTTCTATTTTCCTCAAACCACAAATTTAAGCGTTCGAGATACCTACCAATATTACATTGCTTCTCACACTCCACAAACACGTGCATCCCTAGACCATGGCGAAGATATCTCTTTCCTTGTTTATTAACTGCGCACAGTACCAAATGCACATGGTTTCGTGCCACGAGCCGTTCTGCTATTTCTTCCCGCTCTGCATGAGAGCAGTATGTAAGAAAAGTTCTCCGACCGGAGCCTCAAGCCCTGTCATAGGGATGGGCAAGGTCGTCGTAAAGATCCAAAATAGCTAACTTTTATTGCTTCTCAGAAGGGGTCAAAACTCTCGGAAACTAGACGTAAAATAGTCACCTTTTGTATGCTCAAATGAAGGGAGGAGATCTCCTGCTAAGCCAATTTTTGTGTATAAAGACAATTGTTGTTTCAAACAATGTGCTCAGTTACACCGAAGTTTTTAACGCCGTTACACTGTTCATAATCTGGGTCTTCCGTAGAAGAGGGTGATTCGACAGTGGTATCGGACGTATATTATAAGTCGTTCAGTCTCGATCATGATTTTTACTCGACGTAACGCTGTCCGAAATCCGGTTCTTCTGCAGAAGAGTGTCGATTCCGCAGAATTGTCGAAGTTAAACTTATAAGGTACTTGTGGGTAATAAGGCCTGTCGGAAAATAAGGCCTAACGAACGAAAATCCCATTTCGAATCAGCGCCTTCGCTCAAGGCTACACACACAGGCGCATAACGCATGAAGATGTCGCTATAAGCTAGCGCATGCGCGATAACCCGCTCCACGCCGCCAGTGTTGCGTCATACATTGTAAAGAACCGCCACGCGGTGCGAATCATGAAAAAAAAATCCGGATCAATCGTCAGTATTTCTTGTAATATTACACTTAGTTATGTAAATTCGCTGTCCATTTATGTATTATTTCATGCTTCTATGATCTCAAATATTTGAATGAGCTATCGCGATCTAATATTTTTCCTTTTAATTTTTCTACAGAGTCGACGAGTATTAAGGGTTACCAAATTTAAACATAGGCCTTCTTATCCTCTCTCTTCTTGTAACAAGGTTGGTTATTTTTCAATGGATCTTTCATTACTTTTAAGATGCTACAAATGTAAATACGGTGTGAATTTGGGTCCTAATTGATTAATCTCCATTTGTAGTGCCTACAGAAAGCTTTTACCGTAGGGTTCACGGTAGTTCGAGTTCGGACGATGATGAAGACAATGTGCCGCTCACTTGGCTCAGAGCGGCATTTCGACAACTTTTGCCCTCACCAGTCAAAGTAACAGACAAAAACCTATGGTTAGATGAAAAGCCATAAATTACAGAGAAACTCCGGTCACGAAAGCTCTTTTTAATCAAAATAATGAAGATAAGAAAACAAAAATAAAAAGACCTCCACCACCAAACGCAACCGTGGTTCACCAACTCAAGCGAGTTGGTAATGTCATGGCTGTGAAGAGGACAGGACAGCTGACATGATACAGTGCACAAAATGCGGAAAGTGGTACCATGAGGAGTGCGTCGGTTTGTCGCTTGAAGATACCGCTGACTTTAAGTGCCCCGAAAGCTGTTAAATGTGCGAATTTATAGTTTATATGCGTTTATAAAATGTAATTTGTGCATTAAAATAATTGTCGATCGGAAATACCAAATGTATAACATGCAGATTAATTATTTAAGTACGTTAAAGCCGTGGACCTTACTATCCTACCATAGTAAAATAAGGCCTATTGGCGAGGTTTTGAAAAACATTTGATTTTATTTTTGTTTATGGTGGAAGTTTCCATTTTTTGTTTATATTGTATAATAATTGATATTAAAGTTCGATTATCATTAAAACACCGTTAATTTGTTTGAATATTTTTCATTTTATCGCAAATCTCGCTTAGCTGGGTCTTATTACCCGCAGGTACCTTATTGTTTTTATAATCAAACGGGTCGAATGACCAAGTATTTCGAAGTATAATTTCCTATCATGTATTCCGCAACCGGGTCTTCTGTAGAAAAGTGCGAGAATACGTGTGTGTGTGTGTGTGTTGAAGAAATTGTCAACCAAATCCAAAATACGAAATTGTAAAACGACGACACCGCTCCAGGTAGTCGAAGGTATTTACAATGTTGTAATATTTACTCAAAATGTACGAGACTACTTTTTATCAAATGTCAATTAAACTATTGGGTGATTCAACATTTTGAAGTTCTTTATTTCCAATTTCCCAAATCCATAAAAGAAAGATCTCTCGAAGTCTCGCAGCAAACGTTCCCACATCATTACTATCCCGAAGAGCACTCGTGACTCATTAGGGCAGTAATCGGAGTAAAGCAGTTGCCGCTCGACGTTTATAACTCCATAAATATGTATACGAAAAATATATATATATTCTAAACGCCTCCGGACGTAACATACATAAGGAATTGAAAATTGCTTATACACCGATATCAATACAAATCTATACATCAAATTACAAACGTACTTTGATTCATACATTTCCCCCTCAATGTATACTCGGTCATGCTATGTACCGCATCACCAAAACACACCCATATTCATATATACAGAGCGATTCTCTAGAAGTTAGTCACTCGAAAACACCTATAAACATTAATTTTAGCCGAAAAAAGTGGAGTCAAAAATTGAATGGTTCGTTATTGTCTAAATTTTGGTAGCCTTAGATTTTTTTCAAATGACGGTATCAACCTGATTCCAAGGTTACCTCTACGCGCTTAAAAAGAAACCCTTTTTGCTGGCCTCGAATGTAGAGCACAAAACAGACCCGATGCTTTACAATATTATGACCTTGGGACGACCTTGAAATACCAAAAAAATGCTCAGAACGGTAATTGAAGCAGCGTAAGCAAAAAAGCGGTGGTTTCAGACGCAAATTATGTTTTCATTGCATGACGTGTTCAAAAATTTGTCTGAATGATGCGTGAACTGTTTGCAACGTCGTTTCTTCAGCGACGGTTCATTGGCCTGAGCAAAGCGCGCAAATTTTTTGGAACACGAGCTGCCACAATGCACGAACATTGTGACGAAAATTAAGGCGGGGATACCTTCAGACGAGGAACAAGTTCACTGATTTTCATGATTTTTTTTCAAAAGAAAAGATTTCTCCATCATTCTTGAGACTTAGGATATGTTTTACTACTACATTTCGTTGTTACATGGTATTTTTTTATTAACATTTAGAAGTGGCGGTGTTATTGTACGGTCTTCTAAACTGTAATTTCAAAACTGGCGTGACGTGGAGCTGTGAGACTAATCGACCGATACTGATGAAATTTGGTATAAATCTCCCTAACCTTAGTGTTGAAAACATGAGTGGCCGACCTTTTCAGCATGCGGGCCAAATTTCATAAATAATATTTCCCATACTCCTATCGTAATGTTATGTCATACGAACGCCTCATAATGTAATGTTATTTTAGTAATATGTACAATAAAAGTTAACATTTATGTTCATTTGACCCAGCTCCGTGACTCCAGCACCCATAGTCTAAAACATGATCCTAAATGTTTTTGAAAATAAACAAAAAGTATTTTTATTGCGAAATGTAACCATTTTTTCGGAAAATTCAATCTTTTTGTTTCAAAGTGAACCATTTCAACGATTTTCCGAATTTCTTACTTTTTCTTGGTTCATATTCTGCGTATGAGTATGAGTGAAAGAAAAATTTTCGTTGATTTTTTTTATATTAATCCCGCCGACGCTACCTGTCACGCCGTCTGACAACATCCACCGCGACCCGTTTAGAAGACCAAGCCATCCCTCCGCCATTTTTAAAGATTAATCATTTTTCAAAATACCATTTAACAGCCAGATGTAGCAATAAAACTAAGTCTCAAATACGCGAAGACTTAAAAGTGGTGAAAAAATCTTTCCTCTAAAAAAGAAATCATGAAAATGTGCTATCTTTTCCTCGCCTAAAGATATATGAAAAATTTGCAGATCGGTGGGTTGGTGGAAACGGTCCAGTTGCCTGGCCTCCTCGATCATCCGATTTAACACCATTGGACTATTTTTTGTGGGGTGCATTGCAAACCGAAGTCTACAGAGATGTACACTCGGGAAGATATGAACGGATAAACCACGCTTGTCGAGCGATTTCTGACGAGACGTTGCAAAAAGCTCACACATTATTCCGAAATCGTATTATAAAATCTATCGCGATCAACGGAAAAATTTTTGAAAATGTCATGCAATAAAAACATCATTTGTGCCTGGAACCACCGCCTTTTTTGCTTGCCTTGCTTTAATTACCGTTTTCCAAATTTTTTTATATTTCAAGGCTATCCCAAGGTCATGATATTGTCGGCGAGAATATTGTCGGTTTTGTTTGTAGTTGCTCTACATTTGTGGCCAATATAAAAGAGGTTTCCCTTCTAAAAAAAGTGGAGGCGACCGTGAAATTAGGTTGATGCCTCTATGGAAAAAGAATATAAAGCTACCAAAATGTAGACATTGACAAACCATTGAAATTTTGTCTCTGAATTTTTGTAAAATATTCCTCTTTCTAAAAATCTTGTCCAAATTTCAGTTTTCAAGGCTAATGAACCCTTTTTTTTGTTGGCTTGAACTTTATCTTTTTTCTCGAACAACGTCATTCTTTTTTAAATTACCCAAGATCAAAGTATTTCGGAAAATCATTCATACAAATGTTCTCAAGAGTGTAGTTTTCTGCGTTGTTGCCATACCTATACATATATACATGTATGTGTGTAAAAAAGTTGAGAACTGTAAATAAACGAACGGTCAATGATATTCGCGAGAAACCATGTGCCGATTACGCGATCGCGTGCGCAAAGACCTCCCGAGCAGACATAGTCCGTTAACATTCGTATATGTGCATGTATATATGTATGTATACACGTAGGTACACCCAAGGATTGTAAAAAACAATATTTGTACGGTACAAAATAAATAAAACGTTTCGATGTTTGCCTAGGCGCACCCGATGAAACCCTCGTGTGCTTTTCGCCCGGTGACTTTGGTGCAGGCATCGATGGCTCGGGCGCGTGGCTGTGAACGCATACAGGCCTATATGCAATGAAAGATATCCATGGAATACCGTGGCACGTGGAAAAAAAAACAAATAATATAAACACGAGCAAAGTGAATATCGCGGACAGCGAGGGAAAAAGACTTGGTATTTCGCAATTATTTTTTTTAACCATACGATGAGACAAATTACTCGCGTTTCCATCGATGTTTCGAAGGACAATTGGCTACATCATAGTGTTTACGTGTGCGTCTATATGTAAATGCATTGGTGGAATGCAACAAAAAGTTTTTTTTATTTTTTCATTTTCACTATTATCCGAAATATTTTGTCGCAAATTTGGGCTCCAGACCTCTAATAAACCTCCTGAAAAACTTTCGAGTGATTTTGCCAAACAAATTTAGACCATGAAGTTTTCGTTGCGTTCCAACGAAGCAAACTTCAGTATTACAAATTTTTTGTCTTGTTTAGTCTACGAAAATTGCTCCTGTTTTTTTTTCACTTTTCTTTGACGCTTTAAAACTCAACAACGTAGAAAAAATAGCTGACTTTATGGTAGGTTTTAATAAAAAATTTAAAAAACGCATATTATTTACTTCTCGCAAAATTTATTCAGGGGGCTAGGTATAAAGCAATAGAGGCAGTAACATTCTTTTATGATGTATATGGATTGCTTTGGAGCAGTTGTTTTGCTCGTTGTAGCACAAAGCCACGCGATATCGTTCACGCACCGTTGGTCGTCTTCATATTTTATTCGACTATCGCAAACATAACGCACACTCAAATCTTGCAATCTCGCAATAAGTGAACTTCGAACAAATTTTGATCCAACTAACGCCATTTAGTTTGCATGAATTGCTGCACTCAAAAAGCATAGAACGGTTTGCAGCTGTTGTCTAACATTGATTTAAAAAAGGATTAAATGTCGATATGGAATTTTGTAAGGACTTAGATTGTTTTATTACAGAAGTGTCACCCGGTGATCTAAAGGGTTAAGGCGTCTTTTCACTTCAAACGTTAAAAAACGACTATTTTCATGAATTTTTTTATATAGGTTTATGTTACACTTAATAAATACACTTTCGAAATACATTTTTTATGTATTTATTTGAGTCCATATTTATAGACGAAAATGGTAGTTAAAAAAATGGTAGACCTGCGCTGTTGATAAGATCTCGGAGATGAATCATCCGTAACGAAAAAATTAAACGATTTTAGATTCAGGATGTTAATGGCTATAGCGCGTATCATAGGATTTTTTATGTGTGCAAAAATGACAAAATGGCGTTCATTTTTCGAAAAAACAAAAAACGTGTTTTTTTCACCGTTTTTGGCAAAAAAAAATAGTAAATATCAAAATTAAAAAAAAAAATCCTTGATATTCGCTATATAGCTATAGTTGTAAAGAATATGTGATTAAAATTTCATAAGGATCGGTTCAGTAGTTTCGAAGATTTTATCAACAAGCCGTTAAAAAATGTTGTTTCGAGAAAAACAGTTTTAAAGTTTTAAACAAGCAGATGAACGTGCTCAGATACTAAAGTAAAGGTCACACAAAAATACAGTTAGACTCCTCCGATCTTTATAAAATTTTAGTATGATACTTTTCGATATGTATACTTTCGAAAAATATAATTTAAAAAAATCGTTTTTTTTACTTGTAAAGTGAGAAGACGTCTTAAGTTAGTACATGCGAGACAGACCCATTCAAAAGTAAACATACGCCCGAGGTTTTGAAATGAGCAATAACTTTGAAAACGTAATCTTACTATTGAAAAGTTGAAAAATGACATAGTAAATTAATTTACAATAAGTTTTCGAACAGTCTTCTTGTCTGTGGTAGCGAACATTTAGCAGGGGCTGCCCGGGACATATGCCGACACTGAGGAAGTTTGTGTAAACGCATGCTCGTGTACTAACATCCGAACATACGGTCCGTACATTTCGCAACGTCACTGACGAGCACAAGCAATCCCCTGCCCCGACCATACATATTACCGTTGTTGACAATGCAGTACTTGCAACTCGTGCAGTGTACAAATCGAAAATTTAACAAAACGTAACATCGGCTGTTTTATAAAGGACGATGTGTATAGAAACTAAAGTTTTAAAAAAGCAGCCCATAAGCAGTCATAAATTGAAAAGTTTATGATTAAAAATGATATTTTTTTCATTATAACCGCAAAACATCCATCTATCATTCCACTGCTTTTTATGAGCTTCTGTTTCAACATTTTTTCTGCACCAACAGAATTCACAAACAGAAAAATGATGTTCTCCGGGACCTGTCCTATGCAGCGCATGTAAAAAATGCCAATTTCAAAAGCTAGTATCTCGATAACGGGATGATCAATGCATTTTTAATTTCACAAACGTATATCATATACCCTGGACAATATTAGTATCCCGTGAAAAATTTGCCAGCGCTTAATATGCGGCCGACGCTTGGTACGATATTCAGCACCAACCACTAATACCCAGTGTTGGTCCTTTATACGGGCCAATGATTTGGCCATGATTCAGCCAGTGTTCATTTGAAGCATGGTAAACCAACGAACACCCAACCTTGGGCCAAATATCGATTACCAACTGTGAGCCAACTATCGGGTCCCAGTGTTGGCCCCGAACATGGGCCAATCGGTTGATCATGGGTTTGCCAGTCTCAAATTGAAGATCGGCACACCATCGAAGAGCCAACGCTGGGCCAGTACTAATTAATGACCGTCGGCCAATTGTCGGAGCGAGCGCAGGCCCTGAGTCTGAGCCAATCGTTTGGTCGTGGTTTTGCCAATGCTTATTTTTAGCATGGCAAACTGACGAATTGCCAATCCTAGCCCAACACTGGCTTTGAACGGTATAGTCCATACATATGTATATACAAGAATGCTTTTTTACGTATATTATTATTATATATTTTTGTATTATCGCTGCATGCAGTTTTCTACCTCCTGTGATAATAAAAACTCATAATTACTGTTATCTGAAATTCACTTTATTAAAAATAAAATTGATTTATACCAAAGTTTTGTGGTGTATTAAAAAAATGCCGAGTTATTATGATAGTATTAAGAAACGTCGAGTGTTAAAACGACGACAAAAATTAGAAGACTCTTTACAGCAGGTTAGGATCAGAGGCAACGAAACAAAAAGACATGTAGATAGTGAAACAAATTTGGAAACATTCCAAGAACAAGTGATTGTGCATAACGATGTTAGTGAATCTAATTATTCTTTCGATGAGCAATCATCGAGCCCAGAAACTTGTGAATCTGATCGATTGTTGGCTAAGCATTGGGTTGCTTTGACGGCCCTACACTGGGCCAACACTAGCCCCGAATATTGCGCCAACAATATGAAGCCGACCTTAGCCCTACTACGGGCCGGCGATCACGCCAACCGTCAGCCAATGATCGTGATCTCTTTAGCCCAATGTTGGGCCAATACCCGGCCAACTCTTAGGATTTCCGGTGAGCCTACTATTGGCTAACCGTACATCCCAGCGTTGGGCCGAAGAGATCACTCCTACCGTGGGGCAACACTAAACCGGTAGTGCTGCCGTTCATCGGCCAATGGTAGAGTGTGATTGGCGTGACGCTGGCCCGAGGTTGGGTCGGTTGCGTCGTTTTTCACGAGCCCAATGTTGGGCTAATACCCGGCCAACTGTTAGGATTTCCGGTAAGCCTGCTATTGGCTAACCGTACATGCCAGCGTTGGGCCGAAGAGATCACTCCTACCGCGGCGCAACACTAAGCCGGTAGTGCTGCCGTTCATCGGCCAATGGTAGAATGTGATTGGCGAGACGCTGGCTCGAGGTTGGGTCGGTTGCGTCGTTTTTCACGGGTATTAGATTACAAAACTTTCTGTCTCGCACCATTTTTAAGATGTACCTCCTCAACCCTTTATGTCACCTTGTGACAGTTCTGTATTAAACCGTCTAAGTCCTCACAAAATCTCATATTGCCATTTAATCCTTTTTTAAATCAATGTCACACGCCGGCTACAAACCGTTATATGGTCTTTCAGTGTAATTCGTGCCACCTAGATGGTGTTAGATAGATTAAAATTTGTTCGAAGTTGAGTTATTGCGAGACTGCAAGATTCAAGTGTGTTTAAAGTTTGCGAAAATCGAGAAAATATAAAAACGATAAAAACTACGTGTAGAATATCAACTGCTTCAAAGCATTCCATACATCGGAAAGGAATCTTACGACACAATATAACGTGTATGTTACACTCCGTTTATTGCTTTATTACTAACTCCCAGATTCAATTTTTAAAAACTAAATAATACGTGTTTTTTATTTATTAAAACCTACCATAAAGTAAACTATTTTCAAATGTTTCGTTGTTAAGTTATGAAGGGTTAAAGATTGACAGCCTGAATCTGCATAGACGAATTCGGACATTGATAAAAATAGTGGAATAAAATAATTAATCAATCAAGCGGAATTCAACGAAGAAAAAATATTTGGAATAAAATTTTTTTTTTTTCGTTAAATACTGCACAAATAAAAAATCAACCGTTTCAGGCCTGACGAAGTCGAATTGGAAATTACAAAAATATTAATAGAATTATTGAAGATTAAAATGATAAAAGTCTTGTGGAAAAAATATGATTAATACGAAAAAAAAATAGAAGGAAAAATGGGCCCACGATGAGACTCGTTTTGAATATCATAGAATCGGTCACTATTTTAGAGAATTTTTTGAAAAAAATTAAGAGAGGCAATCATCTTTAAACAAGGTAGTTTTTACTTTAGAAGCAAAAAAAACGTTGACATTGTTAACTGATAATTTTTTCATATTTTTTAACGAAAGTATACTTCAAAATGAAACAAAATGATATAGTGACATTTGTCGATGTCTCAATTAGTTCGGGCGTTTAAACGTTTCCAAAACTCCCGATATTTTTTGGAAAATTACAACTCCCGAAAAAGAAGAGATAAAAATCTAAAAATTGGTGTGGATATTCCTTTCATGGGGTACAATTTTACCAAAAAAAAATCAGGAAAACCAAAAATGATCAGGGTCACGCGCTACGTGAAATGGCGTGAAATGCCCCATATATACACATGTGTGGAGGGAAAAGAATATTTTTAATCCGTTATATCTATATAAATCCTTTCAGCGCGTCTGTTTGTTTTGACGATGGTCATTTAAATTCTTCAAGCGTATCATTTATTCTGGCAGAAGGGAAATCTTTGATATGAACCCTGTTTGAATAACCTTACGTGTATCCGAAGATGATTTTTTAAAACATTGGTGCGCACATAATTATCTAAGTACAATTTGCTACTATAAGGACGAATTCGAATGCTTGAAAATCATCTTTCCTGATACATACGCGTGTGTGTGCGTCCAAAGGATTCCATCGTATCGTTTCTCACGGTTACGCTTGCGCGCTTTTGAATAATAGAGTTTGTGTGCTCGGGGCATAAAACACCGCTGATAATTCTGATAGGATGGATGGAATTACAGATCTTATCTCGTACGAGCGTATGCACCTCTCGCCGGCTCGAAAAACACGGCGGACACATATAGGCGGCGAAAAAGGGGAAAAACGTTTATTCCCAACTCACCGTTCTCATCTGAAGGCTTGTGGAGCATCAAGATTTCCGTTGTATTTTACAGTCAAGGCACACTCAGGTTCTCGCCATATACACGAGAACGCAAATTCATATATGTATCTTGAATCGCGATCACACTCGCGTAACCTTGCATTGAAACTCGGCAAGAAAATCACAAAAAAGATTTTCTTTCTGGTCTAGCAACTGCACCGTGTCGAGACGATTGGATCAAAGTTTGATGTTCTATTTTGAAGACTTGTTAATTAACGCCGGAACGCAAGTTGCTGCCAAAGAACCATTTTTTCTTTCAATCCTCGACCGGACGTTACAAATCATTTTTATTGGATCAGAGCAGAAGTCATGCTCGGAATATTCCAATGCTTGGAAATTCGAAATATCAGTGCGAGAAACTGTATCGATAAATCAAAATGGGATGAATTATGTTTTCCTTTTCAGGTAATAGCTGACATTAAGGCACGTACAACATCAATAACTGCCTCGACCAATTTGGAAATCGATTTATCAGACTTGAACAGTAACGTCTCTCTATGATCCGTTCAACCCGCTAAAACTCCGCCAACGACGAGAATGCCGAAAAGTCTGACAGAGTAATGATCGATTGGCTGTTCCACAATCGACACGGGTTAACGCGTATACCGGGAACACTTCGGATGGATGCGTGATCGGCCATCGATTGCGCGTTCACGGCAACGGGACGAAAGATCAATTTGGAGAGCTAAACGAACAAGAAAAAAACTCACCGGTTGCCCGGGAGACGATCCAAGCTGATCTTTCTGGGGTCCTTGACACTGTCCAGTTTCCAGGATTGTCGGCTTTTCCTTTGCAAACCATCGCTGTCACGCATCACCGGCTGACCGCGTGACCACCCCGGAACCTGAAATTCAAGAAATTATTGCAGCGCTCGGACTCCGAACGCAAAACCTCCCGTTGGAGTGAAAATAACAAAGTACGCTCGGAAATGTCGGAAAGTATAAAGTTGAAATGTTCGATTGGGTCTCCTCACTTTGGACATTGCCTCGTTCGTCTTGCAGATATTTAAACAGTGACAGCCATTGTTTGATCGATTGGTTGATGTTTTGACTCATTCCACGCTGTTGAAGTTTGCATCGTTGGAATGCACCGAAAATTATTTTTTCTTCCTTTATTCTCATCATTATGGGAAATATTTTCTTGCCAATTTATGTTGTAGATTTTTAATGAAAGTCCTGAAAAACGTTTGAGTGATTTTTGTCGCCCCAATCCACCAAAAAATATTTAAGCAATCCAAAAAAATGAGGTTCTTTGGGTTCCAACAACGCAAACTTCAACATTATCTTATTCGTAGGAAACCTCCTGGCAGCAGATGCAAAAATGCGTAGCATTCAAATAGGTAAATCTAAGCGTGAAAGTAATGAAACTGAACACTCAGTAAAATATAGCCGCCTGTATCGGTACAGCTTTTCCACAGTTTCCCTGTGCCCTCGAACAAACGGGATACAGGGGTGCATCAGGAAAGAGTGACGGTACCCGGTACTCTGGGGGACCTCTCAAGCATTAGAAAAAGTTAAGTGACAAGTGTAGAGTAAAAGTGAAAGGGATTCTGTATCGCACGCACGGTAATTAATATCTAATTTATAGAACGAAATATATAGTATTAAAGCTATACGGGACATAGACAACAGACATTCAATTTGTTTCCTAAAGATTATTGCTATACAAATGAGAAATAACCGGTTGCAAGACCTTTCACTAGTCATCAACCACACTATGATCGATATGCACTCGCACTGGATGTGCTTACGATCTGCAGAGTGCTTACCATCAGCCAAAGAAAAAGTAAAGCTGGATAAAATAAGTGCTCGGGTTATGTCGATAAGAGAATAGTAAACATATAAGTCGCCCGAATATTACAGAGAGAGAGAGAGGGTTAATTTGAATGCAACTCATGCACAATCGAACAGTATGGCTTCAAACTGGTACGACATTTCCCCGCCCTTACCTAAGATAAAGGTATACAGGGTGTCCCAGAACTGAATGCGTTCCTTGAAATGCAGGAGTTGGGGGTGAAATTCTGAATCCATTGATATAAGCATGTGTTGGTCTCAGATCAACCCCTGAACTATTATTCTTTTTAAAGGCGGGCCAATCAGGTGCGCCTGTCTTAAAAAATTAATAATAATTCAAGGGTTGATCTGAGACTCACACATGCTTATATCAAGCGATTCAGAATTTCACCCCCAAACGGCAATTTCAAGGAACGCATTCAGTTCTGGGACACCCTGTATTCAGACGGTCGTATACAGGGTGTATTCTATTCAAGAAAAAGCATTGAAGCAAATCGAAAAGATGAGGTCGTACAATAAAGTGTTTTTTACAAAAGTTTTATGGTTTTGAGGGGGACATCCGATGGTAATTAGAATTATTTTTCGTCATCACGTCTACGAGATCCCAAATAGGGTTTTACAATCGGCACAGTAATGGCCCACGACTGGTTGCCAGAGAACAAACGATGGCGCGGTAATGGCTATACAAACGGGCCAGATCCGCACCATGCATGGTTGGTAATGGTAAACCATGAATGGCTGCAAAGACTTGGCCAACTATCATACGCCCATATTGGCCCAGCAACGGCTGCCGGATCTTCTGCCGGAAATGAAAAACAAAAAATTGACAAATTATGAATATGAAAATTCTAGTAGTATCTTTTTTTGTTTTCTTATGCTTTACTTATGTCCATGTACATAGAATAATTGCATTAAAAACGCTTTCTGGATTGTTCAAGTTTTTGCCTTTCATCAGGATCGAACCTGCCCCTTTCGTTCTAGTGTCGAGCGTCCTACCCACTCAGCCATTCTAACACTTACAGAATCCATCGTTTGTTCGTTCCTTACTTTTATGCCGATAATTTTATTCGTGACATTAAAGTTTACCGACCATTTTTTCGGTCCATTTAGGCTGTAAAAATAACACGCTCGTTTTGGGTGAAGTTCCGAAAAGCATACTCCTCTGATCGAGCTGAAATTTTGCAATGAACTTCTTCTCATTATCCTAAGAGAAACCGTTAACGGATTTTTGACAACTAGCAATAGTTTTCGATATATCGCATTGCAAAGTTTATTATTTCACGCCATACGAGTATATCTATATATCCGATAGATACCCCCCACTCCTCCGGCCGCACTGCTTCCTGGCAAACAGTGCTCGCCCGTATGTGCATATCACTTGCCATGTGGGATGGTTTTGTTTGGGTTTATTTAATATAGTAGAAGCGCAGTACAATAGATAACTTTCAATATACGATATATCGAAAACTATTGCTAGTCGCCAATATCCTTTTAAAGGTTCTCTGAAAGTATTGAAAAGAAGGTTGGTGCAAAATTTCAGCTTCATCAGTGGGATATGCTTTTCGAAACCTTATCCCTTGTTTTTACGTGTTACAGTTTAACGACCTGAATTTGCAAAACACCCAAAAACAAACCATCAATGGCTGGAATAGATCTGGCAAGCCGTTCATCCGCCTACGATACCCCAATGCTGATTGCCACATTATCGGTGCGATAGTATTGGCCCACGAATGGCTGGCATAGATCTGGCAAGCCGTTCATGTACCTACGATACCCCAATGCTGATCGCCACATTATCGGTGCGAAAGTATTGGCCCACGAATGGCTGGCATAGATCTGGCAAGCCGTTCATCCGCCTACAGTACCCCAATGCTGGTCGACGAATCATTGGCCGATTATCAGCAAACCGTTTAATGGCTGAATGCTGGCATTTTTGTTACGACAGGCGACCCTATATGGGATACCGCGGTAACGTTTAATTTAAAAAATGGAAAGGCATGGTTTTTATTTTTTGCAAAAAATAGCTGATTTAAAAACAAAGCGAACGTCGAAAAAATTCCCTAGCTCAAAAATAAAGAAAGTTGTGGCGGTTTAAGGTTTTTGTTGTGGCGGTTCGAGGGTTTTTGGAAATATCTCACGCGGCATACATTACAGTGGCGAATTTCGAAAGGCGTATTCGACTCTGTGTCGAGAAATATGATCAGTTACGGCTGTTACATGACAATTTAAGGTTTTTTAAAAATAGCACATGTACATGCACAAAACTAAACCCTTACACACACACCCACATACACCTTGGGTAATCTAATGCAGGCGGTAGGATTTCAGTGGCAAACTTTCGCTTTGGGTAAGTTTTTGTTCACGTACATGCGCTATCTAAAAAACGCTAAACTGTCACGTACAGTCATATGATGATATCGCTCGATACGGAGTCGAACACGCCTTTCGAAATTTGAAAACTACATGACCGATTTATTTCAAACTTGGTACACACTTTCTACATATAAAATACCTCCCCCAACGGTTAGTTTGAGATTTTTTTTACATTGAGGGGGTTTTCGACCCCCAAAATGGCGGAATTTTTGTGAAAAATAGCACTTTTCACTTTACACGACCACCATAAATTTAGAAATGAAAAAAAAAATATCAACGACCGTTGGGGGGAGGATTTGATGATACTTTGACTAAATTTTAATGGTACTTGATTTCAGAAAATTTCTAGCTGAGATACAGTGAACACCGCAATCGTGTTTCCAAAGGCGTTCTTGGAAAAGCTTTGTCACCGGCTTGTTTGTGGATATTTTCGCGTACAAATTTCACGGAATGTTCTTGAAATGATACTTAACAATGTACAAAAGGTTTCAATAAATTTACTCTATCCATATAGATGAAAAAAAAATCGCAAAAAAGTGTTTTTTTCACGCTGAAACCCCTACCCTCCCCTTAAAGGAATATCCTCATAGTGGCAACTAGTCCCATACTCAACATTATGTAAACCCTAATATCTTCCAAATCATCTATAAATAAATTCAAGCATATTTTACGAAGGTCATCCCAAGTATCGTCCCTTGCCCAAAAACAACCTTTCGTTTCAAACAATTTTAGGAAATCGTTCTCTATAGAGCCACATGTATTGACAGCTCTCACTGCATAGGTACAACGAGTTCAAAATTCACTTCCCCCATACACGCACATCCATTCATATACATATATATTGTTTGCGCTCTCAACGAAAGCATAGAGGATATAGTCGCGAATTCAATTTCGAATTCTGGCTGATCTTGCATTACGTACTTGGAAACGCCCCACGGAAACTCAAGAGATATGAAGGGTTCCAACGGGGCTCTTGGATGGCCCGTATGTCGGCCATTTCATATATATTCATGATCACAAGCGTATTTCATGAATACATATAACGCATGGAGAGAAGACTCTCAATTTACCACTATATATCTCCCGTGCTTTCTCTCTCTCACTCTCCGTCTCCTTTATCCTTCTGCGGAGGACATTTCACTCCTTTCCTGTTTTAGCAAGGTACACTTGCCTCCTGAGAGAAGAGAAGAGCAAGCTGGCGAGGGAAAACTCGTGAAAACAACGGGTTCCCTCTTCCCATATTTTCTTATCGCTATCACTCTCTTTCTCTCGAGCAAAAGAACTTCTTCGCCCTGGGGTACAATAAACGTCTTTTTGTCTTCTTCCTGCCCCCCTCCCCTTCCGCCGCTTTCTGGTTCGATACGCTTGGCGAGAACGATCAATTTTGTAAGAATACCGAGAAATGATATCTGCATAAGCAGCCGATATCGCAGTGCGAGAAAGTCGTAACAGAAGTGTTGTTAGCAGTCACGAAGTGATTATTTACCGGAAGTTCTTCTTTAGGCATGCCGATGGTTCTCGTAAAAATCGACAACGCTTCGCTGCGATCGCTGCTTTCTCTAACTTCGTGCTCAGTCGCCGATTCTACCTCGACTCCCTCGGCCTCTCCCACTTCGTACTTATCATCGGCAACGTCAATTTTCTCGCTATCCTGCGAACGCACCAGTCGCATCGATCGTTCTTCATTCGACGTCGAAACGATCTGCAACCAATCGGAAAAACCCGGAGAGCCGTTTTGTGTAATTGAGCGGAGAAAGAGTGCACGGATTATATACACTGTAGCTCCGTATATATCTCGGATAAGTCATAACTGCTATGAGAATAAGTGGCCGAAGCGAAAAGGCGAAATGACCGCTAAAACCCGAGTGGCCTATCTATGGGGCATTTATGAACAAAACGGCCGAGACCCGAGACTTATCCTGTGAAATTTGATGATGTTTTGTATTCCTGTTGCGGGGAATTCTCTTCCTCTTGTCCCGATTAAAAAAGCGGGACTCAAGTGCCCATAGAAGCACGCAATTAACGGCTTACACCTAGGGTAAGTCCGGGGGAGTTGGCCATAAGGGAGAGATGGCCAATTGAAATATTTCATAGAACCGCGCACTAGATTTCACCTGTTACTGCTTAATTCGCTTTGCGGCGTGCGCAGATGTAAGTGTACGAGCAAAAGCTTGGCAAAAAAATGTTAAGTAAGTAAAATCCTTGTTAATTATTCTGTCTACAGCTAAATTTTTTTTAAGGTTTCATGTTTTACATTGTGGTGAAGTTATTTTGAAAAGTAATGGTTACTTTTGTATTTCTTGAATAGTTCACGAACAGTGCTTTGTTATAACCTCAAGATTTCGCATGTATTGTTTCTATTTATTTACATTTTAGATATGGCCATCTCTCCCGGAAGATTAAGAGAGATGGCCACGTACAGTCAGTGTGTGATGACCATAGTATTGGTTGTGATATGTTCGAGTAATTCATTTTTTCTACATTTATTTTCGATACCTAATAAGTACAAGAGAAAAGCAATTGCTCTACGAGGGAACTGGACTCAAGAATCATTAAAAGCAGCTATTAGTGGTGTGAAAAATGATGAAATGTTGGTTCGTGCGGCTACTAGGACCTATGAAATACCTAGGAAGACCTTAGAAAGACGATATAAGAACAATGACCAAAAATGTTGCGGAGAAAATTATTATGAAACTCGTCTCATCGAAGACTGGCTTCAGTGGGTAGTATGCCAACTTTGGGTACACAACAATTATACTGATTTCGATTATATGTGTTCTAGATATGGCCAAAAGAAAAAAAATTAAGAATTGAAACATAAAACCAAGGAGAACACCGAGAGCATAATGCTGGATAACTGGCCGTCTCACCTCCACTCCTATGGCCATCACAGCCGGATACTCCGGGAGAGATGGCCAATCGTGATTTTCAAAAAATAGTAATTTTAAGGTTGATCTAATATGAGCTCGTTTTCATTTCGTAAATTATCTTAAAGTTAAATGTTCAAAGTTTAATTACAAATGAGATAGGTTAAGAAACGTCTGTACTTTTATTTTGTCGGATCCTTGAAAAAACTTTGGCCAACTACCCCGGACTTACCCTAATTGAAATATCTAAACGTTCGATTTTTGGTTTTCGACGGATCCTCGAAATATAACATTTCAACAGTATTCTCTGAAAACTTGAAGTCGATCCGTTCAAAATTGAGGAAGTTATAGGCGTTTATAGATACGTTCCGCGAACTGGCGAACTTCCAACACTTTTGTCGCCAAATGACTTTTTCAAGATCGGCGACCACGATATCTCAGAAATCACTGCACCGATCAACATCAAATTTTACACGATTCTTTTACAATTGGAAAAGCTGTCCTTTAAGGTAGCAGTCTCGCCAAGGCGTTTTTCTATATATTTTAATTTTATTTTGAAGACACACTCAAAACACTATTGAGTGATTACCTGCAAAATTTCATATGGATTCACTGTTCTGTATTCGAGATATTGGCAATCAAAGATTGCACGGTTTCACACGTTTTTTTATTGGGAACGGTGGAAAATATCACATTTCATGCAATAACGTCGAAACTTTTGTACAGTTTTTTTAATAACTCAATTACAGAGTAACATATGACGAAGTGGGTAAAAGAAAATCATAAACTTTGACCGTTCAGATTCAGAGATATAGCTATTTAAATAGCGACGCTAGCGGCACGAAGCGACTGGAGCAGACTAGAGCCTGCGATCTGGCAGCGCTGCAAGCGTTCGGCGCATTCATCGGTAGAAAGTGTACCTAGAGACACGGCAGATTTTCATATCTAGTTTTATATATATATATATATATATATTGCTAGATCAAAATTATTGTAGTAAATAAATAAAGTAAAAAATTCGTTGGAACAATAAAAAACTTTTATTACCAATTCATCGAAGTGAAATTCATCAATACAACCATTCATGATATGATACAATACGATATCCCACATTTTCATTGTTCATAACCTCGACTTGGATCTTCTTTTCGTTTTTTTTTCTTTTTGCACGAATCACCATCTCGACCGCTTTTCTCTTTTTGGCGATCCTTTTTCGTGTGGCAAATTTGCCTTTATGTCACATTTGTTCCATTATTTCGGCCACAGCTCAAATTTTGTATTTTCGTTTATACTAAATATCACGACAAAAAACCGCTTGCGACGTTGCCACGATCTCCGTGCTCGCTAGACTACAGTGGTGTATGCATATCCGTATACAGAGAGTGTCTTCGTATTATTAGCCGGAACTCTA
This sequence comes from Ophion slaviceki, assembly GCA_944452715.1. Lineage (NCBI taxonomy): Eukaryota > Metazoa > Arthropoda > Insecta > Hymenoptera > Ichneumonidae > Ophion > Ophion slaviceki. Next base: position 11,157,402 of record OX101791.1, read on the forward strand.
AACCTTGTATTAGGTGTTTTCTTCATTACTTTATAAGTTTTAACATCCTGATAAGATGTACAACCTACATTATAAATATATTTCGCAATATTTCAAAGCTTTCATCGATTGGGCGGGGAATAAACTTTTCAACGTGACTGTGACGAGACTACCACCTTAACCGAGGTATTTTTTTGTCGATGCATAGTTTTTTTTACCAACGAAAATAGATCGTTTTTTCCACCGAAAATCGATACTTTTACTTTGGAACGCGGCTATTTTTTCAAAAATCGGTATTTTATCAAATCCTTCATCCAAGCACTAGATACAATAGTATAATAGTATAATAATATTAATAGTCAATAAATATTGATGACACACGTCCCGGATTGATAATCAAATAATTGACGTACACATATCCTCCAATAGCGTCGCAAATATGGCCACGGAATGTTTTCAAATTAAAGAGCGTTTTCTTTTACTAATAATTTTGCTTCGGAATATTCACTCAATGTTACTTTCATCAATTATTTTACATTTTTTAACCAAAGCGTTGCAAAATTTGAAAACGGCTGGGGCACTCTGTTGTGACAGTTGGACGCGAACAACCCGAATTTGTAAAGTCTCGTAAACATTTGTTTTTAAGCCCAGAAAATTGTTCAATGCGAACATTTGTTTGCTTTACCGAAAAGGGGCCTTCAGACAATAAACGAAATGGGATAATGACTTGCGGAGGATATTGAAGACGGCACGGTAATTAAGCCGGGGATGGCCCATCCATCTGCATATACGTACGAGCGTAGAAAAATCTGCTGAGTAGATCCGCAAAAAAAATACAGTTGTTCGGGAGTGCGAGACTCGTACTTAAGAGTCTCTATAAACATTTGACTGTCTTTTGCAAGCCGACCGTAACCGGCTTTAAAAAGGATAATAGAGCATATGCAAATCGAACAGCAAGGAAGAAAACCCGTCGCGTCCGCGTACAAATCGATCCTCGAACTACATCGAGAGACAGTCGTGGCATACCGTAAAATGGGGTTACTTTGAACAGGTTTTGGAAGCATTTTCTAGGTAACTTTTCTATAACAACCTAAATTCCAGCTTTTTTTGCTCCAATAGAACAATGTATCCTTTGGCTATCAAATGTATAAGAAAGTCAAGGCGCACCACCTCTACAAATACATATATATATATTTTTTTTTGAAGTGTCAAAATAACCTCGACTGTAGGGTTTCTTTGACAAGGCATTGACATCCAATTTATGTCAAAGATATATACAAAGATAAGGGTTACTTTTGACATAATTTTGATTAAAAAATTTAATATTTTATGCATTATACATGGAATTTTCGTTTAATTGTCATCTTTATTAAGGAAACATCTTACATAAAAATATGAAGTTCCTAGGGAACTCTGATAAGTACTTAATCAGTCTTATAATTATCATTGAGATCAAAATCACCTTGAACAGCATTGCAATCGACTTTAGCAACATTATGATAAACTTGAACAACAAATTTGAGCAACAATAGAAAAAAAGTTTTAAAATAATTAATTTGTAGCACATTTAAACCGTATGTCGGCGCTCTGTTATAGTAGCCCTAAAAACTGTCAAAGTTACCCTTAAGGTAGAACGAGCGCGCGCTCTTGATTTCTATCGACTTTGTTCACATTTTAACTAGACATTGTTCATACCATTATGCATGTTTGAGTGAAATTTCAGAACAGTCGACTATTTAGATTTAGAGATAATGGGTTTTAAAGATGTCATTGGAAAGACAGGTCACATAATTCGTCGTACCATTCTTTTGTGTTTATAAATTTTGAGAAAAAATTATGTTCAGATAGCAAACTAGTTAGAGAAAGTGTGAAAAAAGTTTGGATTGCCATGACTATTCAGTTTTGGCAAAAACGTTCAGTAAAGACAGAATAATTCTCCGTAAAAAATATTTGTCCTCTATAATGAGAAGAAATATGGCAACACCGCAGAACAGTGTTGTTCAATATTTCGAGAAAAAAAAACTATCGTGTTCCTAAGGTTAAAAACTTTTATCATAAAATAAATATTTGCGTTATAAGTATGAATATTTTATATTGTTTACGTTAGCTTCATTAACGAATAAAAGTGTTGGTTAATTCATAACTAATTAAAAACTTTGTTAGATTAAAAATTACTTCCAAATAAAAATTTGTGTTGCAGTATTATTTTAAATATGCCGCGCAAACTTACGTAATTGGATAAGTGGAACGATGCGGTGTTGCCACATGTCTTCTTATTATACGAGACAAATATTTTTACGGAAAATTATTCTGTCTAAATTTCAATGCAGACCCTGCAGTGTTAAAAGTTGCAATTTTCAAACCCATCGTCTCCCAATCCAAAAAGTCGACTGTTCTGAAATTTCACTCAAACATGCATAATGATATGAACAATGTCTGGTTAAAATTTCAACAAAATCTATAGAAATCAAGAGCGCGTGTTCGTTCTACCTTAATGTCAATTAACCCCGTTTCACGGTATACTTCAAACATATGTATATGTGTGTGTATATGTATATAAAGCCGCGGCAATAGGAAAGAAAAAATAACAATAATAGATAATACTTTTTTTTTAATAGACCTGCGTCCTGGTTCTCGCACTTGGGATACACTGTTGAGCGAACGTTGAATTTGAGAGAAGCTATACTTGTATGCAGTTCGATAGTTATCCTGGCTTCCTTTCCCATTAACCCACTCGCAAACATGGAGATGTGTACGCGAAAGAGGAAAACGGACTATCAAAAGTTGCCCGAGCCTCGCCTATGCCCCGTTTGCGTCGGATATTCCATTTTACCGCGAGGTGACGCTAGTCCTTTTATGTGTAGATGACGAACCAAACGAATAAAGGGTGTCTGCCAAGAGCTATCGAGTTTTATTTTACCATTAGGCGCAACGCCAAGCTACTTTCCAATAAGTTTAGACACACATTTCCGCTGAGCGAATAAGACTCTACTCTGCGCGGGCTTTCGCGAGTGCAGTGATATCCACATTGAAGAAGAGAACGCGATCATGTAATATCGCAAGAATATATCTGTTAAGAGTACGTGTTGAGAAATACATTTTTAAATTAATTTACACATTATTTCTCCAGTTGACTCGATTTCTATTGAATGCCAATTGAATTCAATTGAATCCTAATTTAATGGGTATAAAAAAAGATTTTTTCCAACAATTTTAAAGTAAAATACAGCAAGGCGTACAAAATACTTTTGACGTGTCTTTTAGCCAGTCTGCATCATTTAGAATTCTGTACAGTTACAGCTATATATGGTACATAGGGTAAGTCCGGGGTAATTGGCCACAGTTTTTTCAAGGATCCGTCAAAATAAAAGTACAGACGTTTTTTAACTTATCTTCATTTGTAATTAAACTTTGAACATTTATCTTTAAGATAATTTACGAAATTAAAGCAAACTCCTATCAGATCAACCTTAAAATTACTATTTTTTTTAAATAACCATTGGCTATCTCTGCCGGAGTATCCGGTGAGATAGCCAATCGTGGAGCAGAGGTGAGATGGCCAGTTGCCCAGCATTATACTCTCGGTTTTCTCTTTGGTTTTATGTTTTAATTCTCAATTTTGTTTTCTTTGGACCACATCTAGGACACATGTCATCGAAATCAGTACAATTTTTGTGTGCTCAAATTCGGCATACTATCCACTGAAGCCAGTCTTTGATGAGACGAGTTTCATAATAATTTCCTCCCTAACATTCTTTGTCATTGTTTTTATATCGTCTTTCTAAAGTCGTCCTAGGTTTTTCGTAGGTCCTAGCAGCTGCACGAACCAACAATTCATCAATTTTTTATAGCACGCGGAAAAAAAACAGCGAAAATCACAGTATTAACCGCATAAAAAACAGGGTGCCATATTTCATTTTACAGTAAAACAGAATAATGTAAATCCTGTCCTACAAAAATGACGAATTTTCCTGTACACACTGAAATTTTTACAGTTACACTGGCTTATTTACAGTTCGGTATTGTGAATACATCAGTGTGTTCAGTAAAAATATTCAACTGTAAAATTTACACGAGATCACTGATTTTTATACTGCACGTAAACTGCAAGGGTTACAGTGTACACTGTATTGAGTACAGAGTGATTCATTAAATTGTACAGTGTGACACGGTAGTTTTACTCTTCTTTCGACAGTTCGTGACGTAATCTATGCACTCTGAGATTTTTACAGTTACACTGATTTATTTACAGTTTGTTATTGTGAATAAATCAGTGATTTCAGTAAAAATATTCAATAGTAAAATTTAAATGAGATCACTGATTTTTATACTGTACGTAAAGTGCAAGGGTTACAGTGTACACTGTATTGGGTGCAGAGTGATTCATTAAATTTCACAGTGGGACACGGTAGTTTTACTCTTCTTTCGACAATTCGTGACGTAATCTATGCACTCTGAGATTTTTACAGTTACACTGATTTATTTGCAGTTTGATATTGTGAATACATCAGTGATTTCAGTAAAAGTATTCAACTGTAAAATTTAAATGCGATCACTGATTTATATACTGTACGCAAATGAGGCACGAGGTAAGGCACGAGGCCAGAACACAAAGGATTGCCAGTTAGTAGTGCGTGGTTGATGGAACGCGGACATCGAAATTTGTGCGTCAGAATTTAAGAAATTATAAAGAAAGAGAATTTTTTTAAGGTACGTTCGTATCTCATTAGGACTTGTCTCGCGCGTGGGGTGAGGCACGTGGCCAGGACACAAAGGATTGCTAGTTAGTAGTGCGTGGTCGATAAGATGCGAACGTTGAAATTTGTGCGACATAATTCAAGATATTATAAAAAAGAGAGAATTATGTACAAAAGGTACGTTCTTGTGTATGCGACGGATTTTTTTATAGTTTCTACACATTTTTTTCAAACTCTTTTATGGATAAACTTTTTTTGTGTGTCTCGATAAACTCTGTCGATATAAATGGCGCATTCATTGTAGATAATACAGATTAACCAACTGTCAAATGACAAGTTTTGTTAAATTTATATTACAGTGTTAAACTGTAAAAATTTACTTTTTACTACACTGTATTTTGGACTGTGTGTTCCAGTAAAAGATACAGTAGAGCGGTCCGAGTCCAAAGAGGACAGTATGGGAACTGTAATAATTTACTTTGAGCACACTGTATTTCGAGCACTGTGTTTCAGTATATATTGCTGTGCAATCGCTCGAGTCCAATGCGAACTGTGTAGCCCCTGTACTTTGTACTATTTCTTTTTTCCGTGCACTGATAGCCGCTTTTAATTGATCCTTGAGTCCAGTTTCCTCGTAGAGCAATTGCTTTTCTCTTGTACTTATTCGACATCTAAAACAAATTTAGAATAAATGAATTAGTTGAACACATTGCATCTAATACTATAGCCATCATACAGCCACTGTACGTGGCCATCTCTCCTAATCTCCCGGGAGAGATGGCCACATCTAAAATGTAAACAAGTAGAAACAATACATGCGAAATCTTAAGGTTATAACAAAGCACTGTTCGTAAACTATTGAAGAAACACAAAAGTGACTATTACTTTTAAAAAATAACATCACCACAATGTAAAACATGAAATCTTAAAAACACATTTGTAGGTAGAACAATTGAAAAGGATTGTACTTACTTAATATTTTTTTGCCAAACTTTTACTCGTACACTTACACCTGCGTACGACGCGGAGCGAATTAATCAGTAACAGATTAAATCTAGTACGCGGTTCTGTGAAACATTTCTATTAGCCATCTCTCCCTTATGGCCAACTCCCCCGGAATTACCTTATATATTAGAACTTCAAAGTGCGATAGCTTTTGGGTGCTAGAGAAGTGAATGATGTTCATTAGATTCTTCACAAACATGCGTTATTTTGTGGGAATTAAAACATGTGCGTTCTGATGAAAAATAAGAGGAGTTAATGCAAGATATCGTAGGGGTGTCGACGACAAGGAATAAAAAAATTTAAGTGTCTCTGGTAACCGCAAATCGAGGAACACATTTTTGTATAAATGCATTTTTACGTCTCATTCGGGGTGTACATTTAGCCGGCGACACCCTGCATATGGACGTATCTACAATTACGTAGAGATAGTACAAGTAGAAATAGTATTAGAGCAATAACTTTTTTACAGTATAATATTGCAAGTACATAAGGGGTGGATAGTATGCAAAAAGTAGGAACATCTTTGGATACGTTCATCCAAAGGAATCCACAAAAATAGAAAGAAATACAAGCAAAACATGATAATAAACAAAATATTTTAAATAAACAAAAGTTTTCCCTACAAAAATGATTCATATCGCGATGTTTCCGTCTAGAGAACAATTGTTGATATGGAGTCCTGGGCTGACAAGTTCATTTGCAGCTGAGAAAAACCTACAAAGTGCATGTCGGAACAAGCAAATAGGGTTCCGTAGACATTTGTTGAAGAATCAATATTCAATTGATATGGAGTTATCATTATTTTTATTGTGAAGGTTTGCATACTAATTACAAACTAATTCCGATGTTATTTAATAATTCGTAATCATGATACCCTTATGGTACAGGTGGGGTGATGATACCTTTCTTATCCATATCTCCTGAATTTGTTGATATAACTTAAGCAGAATAACTTCAATCAAAAGTAATAATGATAATTTTGAGATTTCAAGCAATGTGTCTCAAACGTTAAAGCATACTATTTCACAAACGGGGCTCGACAATTTGAAGTAGTCAATGAAACCACAATTTTATTTTGAAGACATGTACAATGACACCCCAATCGATGGTGGACAAACGAAAAGAATCGCCCCCTTTTACATATCGGGGAAAAACCCTCAAAAGAATATTACTTCAAGATTTTGCTACATACTAATTGAGATTAGCCCCTGAAGGACCAACTTGCAAAATTTCATGCTTGTGGGTTTAAAACTCTAAACACTGTGGGCTATGGCAACCAAACACGTCGAACTTTCTTGTTTGCCTGCGGAACCCTGAAAAGGAATAATATTGAAGTATTGAAGTTTGCATCGATGAAGCGCAACGTAATTTTTGTACCTGAAACTTTTTGAAAATGTTGTTTACGTACATCACCCCAACGTGTTCCAGCATCCTTATTAGAGATCTACAGCCTACATTTATAAGAAAATAATTTAAACGATAATGAAAATATTTAAATAATAAAGAAATGTTTACATCGTCACATTCCACTGACCAAACGTCAACATCACCAACAGACATAGATTAAACAGTTGAGGCGATCGATTGAAGACTAATTCAGTTCTTAGTCTACGCCGGGCCTAATCCAAGACTTAATTGGAGCTTTTGTTGATAGTGGATCGATCAATTCATGAAAATCGAATTGATAATCAATTGGTTGAAAGAAAAAAGGTCACAATTCAAAATTAAAGTGGAAGGCTGGGGTTGCGTCAAGCGCAGATATAAAACGTACCCTTCATATAGTTAAAAACATTTTTAAATGAATGCTTCGGAAATACAATTTAATTTGTCGTTTTTTAACGAAATAATCGTTTAATCAAATGTTGTTTAATCGAATAATAACATTTCTCTTGTTTTTGCAGATGTTCGTCTGATTTGAAACTATATTTTTCCAAAAACAAACTAAGAACTGGAGTACTTTTTAATCAACCCTCTTAAATGTTGTCTCTGTGCCTATTTCATAACTGTAAAAAATGTCACCCATGACTCCTTATCAACAATTGTTTTGTATACCGAAGCTCGATTATACCTTTTGCACTATAGGTAATAAAAATATTTTAACTCTAAATATTTTCGTTCTGACGGTTTTTTTCGTTGCATTCTTGTCTTTTTATGCGAATTACTTTAAATAAAAATGCCTGTTTTATGTCTACGGATATTACTATTTTATTCATACCATACATCTCTGATGTAGTTGCAATGAAAAGTTCTTTTACGAAAATGATTGTACACATCCTAGTGAACGAAGACTTCTTGCACTCACTGTATATCGTTTAACCCTTCCTTGACACACTGGGTCTTTTTAACCCGAACAAATTTGAAGTAAAATGCTCACATTCCTACAGCTGAGAGCTTGCAATAACTTTTTACAACAATTAAATTTTATACTTTCCGAATTTTAATTCGCAGACAGATTAAGAAATGTTTAAAGTGTATCCCGGATTTTTTTCAATAAAAACCGACCGAAAGGTTGTTAAGGGCAGGTGGATGAAGTACTATCCGGATCAAATTGATCCAGTGTGTCAATGTCGCGCCCAAATCTAAGTGTCAAAGGAGGGTTAAGGGGTTAGACTACTGTAAACTTCAAAATTCTCGTTCGTCGCTTGAGGCAACCCGAATTGAAGAGGAAAATCTAACATGTGGTTCATAAATCGCAGATTGAAGGTAAACTCATGGTTACAACGATAGAACTGCTAGTAAAACGTCGAACGCGTTTTTCTCGAAACTATGTTTTTCAATGCGGTGTACACGATTTCTCGACATCTAATGAATTGATTGAATTGAAATTTGGCACACTTATTCAGTGTAATAGTAGTTTCGTCTTGATCGATGTTTTACTTCTTAAAATTTCTTTTCACTAGTTCTAACAGTAATAATGCCATTTTTCCACGAAAAATCGAAAGAAAAAGTTCAAACGTTTTTTTTATGATTGAAACACCATAACAACAAAACTCGGTCAAGTCTTACAAGGAACATCACTTTTTAGTAATGTCGATTTTGTTGAAACTCATCTATGTGATAAAGCATTGCAAATTTTTGTTATATGCAGAAAAACGGTTTTAAGGGGGAAAATCACCCATCAAAGAAAGGCGTGTCGAGGGGTGGTTTTGCAGTTTCACCCACAAGCAGTCCACCGATCTGAATGAAATAAAAACCAAAATTTTTCTAGTGTGAAGCGATAAAAAATTCACTCTAGAATAATTTTTTTTAAATTACATTACAGGGTGACACGCCTTTCTTTGAGAGGTCGTTTGCCCCCTTAAAAACGTTTTTCCGCAGATAAAAAAAAACGTGCCTAATGGTTTTCAACGCTTCACATATGAGGCATTCCACGTCACTTCAGCCAGTAAAAAAAATCCACAAATAATTTTGAAAAATCGAGTTACTTTATTGAAAAATATTCACCGAGTGTCGAAATTTTTTAAAAAATTCCTGACGTTTTTTCTCGTTGATTACCATTTTTTAACATTTTTCCATTCAAATGACTGTATCTTTGGCAGGATTTGACGTATTTGCATTCGTAAAAAACGAAAATGTGCATCTTTTTCTAGCCTTCCAGGAAAAAATTAATCTAGATTTCATTGAGCAAGTCGAACGTCCGTTTCAGGGCAAAATATGCAACAATATTTTTTTTTCTCAAGGAAAGACACTCGTTATTTTAATTTTTTTTATTTCCCCAAATTGTGAATACGAAAAACGGATTTTTGGTATTTTTATATTATGGGATTCCTGAACACCGTGAAGTAACAGGTATTTTTATTTTTTATATTTTTTTATTAATATTCGATTGAAGAGTGTGGAGCACTCCAAGGCTCCAATACATATGACATATATGTCATATGTATTTCAAAAACCTGGTAAACATACAGCGAGTGCTCCACACGCTTCAATCGAACATTAATCAAAAAATGAAAAAAATAAAAATAGCTGTTACTTCACGGTGTCCCAAATAGGGTTTTACAATCGGCACAGTAATGGCTCACGACTGGTTGCCAGAGAACAAACGATGGCGCGGTAATGGCTATACAAACGGCCCAGATCCGCACCATGCATGGTTGGTAATGGTAAACCATGAATGGCTGCTAAGACTTGGCCAACTATCATACGCCCATATTGGCCCAGCAACGGCTGCCGGATCTTCTGCCGGAAATGAAAAACAAAAAATTGACAAATTATGAATATAAACATTCTACCCGAGTAGAAATATTGTCAGGCTGGCCTGATATTTGATCTGCGCCTGATCAGCTTGTGGTACGAAAGCCTTACTTAAGTTTGCCTTAATTTGCCTGATCAAGCTGGGGTCAGGCGGTGGTCGAGCAACCGGACTTACGGCTTACTTCAATTCGCCTGACCCGGCTAGCTTCAGGCGATGTCAAGCAACTGGACTTACGGCTTACTTCAATTCGCCTGATCCAGCTAACTTCAAGCAATCATCATGTAACTGGACTTCTACAGTTTGGCGCTAAAAACGTGCCTAACCTCATCTTGTCAAATGATACACAGACACGAGAGAAGCACGAGACATATTAATTACTTTATACATTTTTACAAATAACGTGTACGTTGTGAATAAGATGGACGAACACAATCGGAAGAAGATTGCGCAACGACTATGTCTGCGTGAATAGCGGGCTCTAAATAAGGGAAAAAACGAAGAAATAATACAGCAGCAGGTTAGTATAACAATTAATTTTTTCAAAGTCTTATAATTCTTAAATCTATAAATATAAATTGGATTAAATCTGACTGTAAATTAATCATACGCCAAATTATATATGCATTGGTTTAAATATTTATTATGATACATTTGACAGATCCGGAACAGATCCTCTCAGCGAGGAACAACTCGAAATTCCTGAGGATTGGCATGTGTTGGCGCTACCACTATGTAAGTAGATTTATATTTGTTTTGTGTATCGCTTTTATTTTTCTTTACTTGGTCCGTCTCCTTTGCCAGAGGAGAAAAAGAGACAGCGTAGGCCAACCAAATAATGGTAAGCTGACAGCGTAGTTCAATCTGGTAAATGTTTTGCCATCGGTGCTGATTAGCCCGGACAGCGTAGGCTAACCGAATAATGATAAGTTAACTGCGCAGTTCAGTTAAGTCAAAGTAAGTCCATCGGTGCAAATTAGCCCATTAGAAATGCACTTCGGTTGGACATTACATTCACTGAACTGACTACGCTGTCAACTTACCATTATTTGGTTGGCCTTCGCTGTACAGGCCCGGACAGCGTAGGCTAACCGAATAATGACAAGTTGACTGCGTAGTTCAGTTAAGTGAAAGTAAGTCCATCGGTGCAAGTTAGCCCATTAGAAATGCACTTCGGATGGACATTACATTCACTGAACTGCACTACGCTTTCAACTTACCATTATTTGGTTAGCCTTCACTACAGGCCCGGACAGCGTAGGCTAACCGAATAATGATAAGTTGACTGCGTAGTTCAGTTAAGCGAAAGTATTTCCATCGGTGCAAGTTAGCCCATAAGAAATGCACTTCGGATGGACATTACATTCACTGAACTGCACTACGCTGTCAACTCACCATTATTTGGTTGGTCTTCGCTGTACAGGCTCTCCTGCTTCGATTCTAATTTTCGTTAAAAAATGACCGCTCGCAACTTTTGCAACAATTTTTTTTCTTCTTTAAAGTAGATAATTGGATGGTGAGAAAAAGGAAAAAAATAGAGCTCAAATTTGTGCCACCCTAATAAAATAATGTGCATACCTTATATAGATATATATATGTAGACATTGAATTCTAAGTGGGATACACATTTTCGTATTTTTCAGTGGCTGTCATTTCGAAATATAGGGAACACGGAATAGAAGTTCTTTCGAAGCAAATTGGACAAGCTGTTGGAGCGGTATCAAGGCCTGATTAATTCAGCAAAAGATTGGGACAAGTTTCGAGCGTCGCGTAAAAAAACGAACAGAACGCCCAATGTAACGTTTCCTAGAAACGTCTGGTCATAAAAACGTTGAGCTCTGTTTACTTTATTCACGAAGTTTCTTAAGTTTTTGTTTAGAAAATATATTAGTTTATTTCGGGATGATAAGTGGAATATAATACAGTGATATATGTTAGTTTATTTCGAGTTTTTGTTCTATTACAAATACAAGAAAAATGATGTTTGTTTTCCACATAGATATATGTGACAAATATATGTGATAAATTTTATATTTAGATTAAAAAATAAACGATCAGCGTTATTTATAAAGTGGTACCTTTTTCTCTTTTGTGTATGCGTTGTATTTTTTATTTCAGGAAAAAATCGGTCATCCTGAGCCGTGAAAAATCATATGATTTTTCATTTTGATCAAGCCGTGAAAAACTAAGCTCTTGTCAGGCCTTAATTTTTTACGCTGATCAGGCCTTGATCTTTTACACTGACCAGGCCTTAATTTTTTACCCTGATCAGGCGTTGATAGTTTACCCTGATCAGGCCTTGATTTTTTACCCTGATCAGACGGAAGTCAGGGATTGTGTTTCAAAAATGATCAGGGCTTGATAAAAAATTCTGATCAAGGCTGGAAAAAGAAGTCAGGATGCCTGATCAGGTGTTTATTGTAGCTGGAGCAAGATTTCTACTCGGGTAGTAGTATCTTTTTTGTTTTCTTATGCTTTACTTATGTCCATGTACATAGAATAATTGCATTAAAAACGCTTTCTGGATTGTTCAAGTTTTTACCTTTCATCGGGATCGAACCTGCGCCTTTCGTTCTAGTGTCGAGCGCCCTACCCACTTAGCCATTCTAACACTTACAGAATCCATCGTTTGTTCGTTCCTTACTTTTATGCCGATAATTTTATTCGTGACATTAAAGTTTACCGACAATTTTTTCGGTCCATTTAGGCTGTAAAAATAACTTGCTCGTTTTGGGTGAAGTTCCGAAAAGCATACTCCTCTGATCGAGCTGAAATTTTGCACCGAACTTCCTCTCATTATCCTAAGAGAAACCGTTAACGGATTTTTGACGACTAGCAATAATTTTCGATATATCGCATTGTAAAGTTTGTTATTTCACGCCATACGAGTATATCTATATATCCGATAGATTCCCCCCACTCCTCAGTGCTCGCCCGTATGTGCATGTCACTTGCCATGTGGAATGGGTTTGTTTGGGTTTATTTAATATAGTAGAAGCGCAGTACAATAAATAACTTTCAATATACGATATATCGAAAACTATTGCTAGTCGCCAATATCCTTTTAAAGGTTCTCTTAAAATATTGAAAAGAAGGTCGGTGCAAAATTTCAGCTTCATCAGTGGGGTATGCTTTTCGAAACCTTATCCCTTGTTTTTACGTGTTACAGTTTAACGACCTGCATTTGCAAAACACCCAAAAACAAACCATCAATGGCTGGAATAGATCTGGCAAGCCGTTCATCCGCCTACGATACCCCAATGCTGATCGCCATATTATCGGTGCGATGGTATTGGCCCACCAATGGCTAACATAGATCTGGCAAGCCGTTCATCCGCCTACGAAACCCCAATGCTGATCGCCATATTATCGGTGCGATAGTATTGGCCCAGGAATGGCTGACATAGATCTGGCAAGCCGTTCATCCGCCTACTGTACCCCAATGCTGGTCGACAAATCATTGGCCGATTATCAGCAAACCGTTTAATGGCTGAATGCTGGCATTTTTGTTACGACAGACGACCCTATATGGGGTTTAGGAATCCCATAATATAAAAAATACCAAAAATCCGTGTTTCGTATTCACAATTCGGGGAAATTTAAAAAAGTAAAATAACGAGTCTTTCCTTTAAAAAAAAAATTGCATATTTTGCCCTGAAATGGACGTTCGACTTGCTCAATAAAATCTAAATTCATTTTTTTCTGGAAGGCTAGAAAAAGACGCACATTTTCGTTTTTTACGAATATGAATACGTTAAATCCTGCCAAAGATACAGCCATTTGAATGGAAAAATATTAAAAAATGGTAATCAAGGAGAAAAAAACGTCAGAGATTTTTTTAAAATGTCGACATTCGGTGAATATTTTTCAGTAAAGTAACTCGATTTTTTAAAATTAATTGTGGATTTTTTTTACTGACTGAAGTGACGTGGAATGCCTCATATATGATTTTCAACAAAATTAGAGGCGGACATTTAATTGATGTTCCTTGTTAGCCAATATTATATATTGTAAGGAAAAACTCGATTTTTTTGTTTCAGCTCAACCGGATGGCTAAAATCAAATACACGTTAAACTTCACGATCAAAGGTCCTTTACGAGATTGTTTATAACTTCTATAATTATCAATATTTTCATGAAATTTGGTACACAAATTTGTCAATGTACATACAAATAAATGTCCGAACGATTTTTTTATCATCTTACTTATTCTTTCAAAACTATTTTTTTAATAACCCCGACTTTCGGCTCGTCACAGTAGCTTAACCCCTTAAAGTTTTCACGTATATCGGCAAATGTGTATGCATCTGATTAATACTGATGTGATAAGAAGAATTTGGTGCATCACCAACGCACACAACAGGTCGCAAGCTGTATATCCCAACAATTTAATAATTACCAACGCCAATTACCGATATTACCTTTACGGAAGAGAAACATTTGCAGAGTTCACGGAACGTCCATTGTCGAGATGAACAGGGTAATTTGCAGATTTTACGATACGCCTATATGGTGTTCGTTTGCACGATCACTTCTTTGTGCATGATATGTATGCCATATACGTGAACGCGAACGTAATTACGCACGGAAGAAAAATAGGATAAAGGATAATAAAATGTAGAGGAAAAAAAAGAAACAAAGCGCGCGTACTGCTTTGTTACCTCGTAAAACGCTGACCCCTCGCAGCAGTTGTGTAACAAGCTACGGTATGCATTCATAAATATTGCTGAAAAAGCGAACGGTGTAGCCATCCGAAGGGATACGCTCAAAGTTTTTTTTATCCCTTTCTCCGCGGTTAAAATGATAGTCTTTCCTACTTCAGCGCACGTCGGTAAAGCGAATTTCTACATCGTATAAGGTTTTGACTAAAAATGGAAGCATGTGCGTAACGTACATCGGTAAATGGGAGACTCATATGAGCTGTCGTCGATTCCTTCAGTTCTCGAGAAAGGTGCTGTGGGCACAGCTGCTTTATATTTTCAGGTAGAATGCGAGAATGATCTTGCTCGCCGGGTTTTTTGCAAACTTTTTTCTCTTTTGGGGGACTTTTTTTGCGTATCTCTACATTACCAGAGGACCATTTGTCCCGCGGTATCGGTACGTGTTCTTCGTCACTCGTCCAGTATTTTTTTACGGTTCTCGAACTCTCACCGGGATCGCGGTTGAGATGCATCCACTGGACGGATAAAGAAATATTGCTAAATGCATTGAGTATACGAACGCGACGAAAGTAAACGAAACTAAGTTTGAAAAAGTACTCAATGATGCGACCGCACCTCGAACAATTGCAGCCAGGCAGCTCGAGCGCAGTTCACAACGAAAGAGCAAGATTTGTACGTGAGAGAATCTCTGTAAACGATGTCCATAGCAGTTCGAACGATTTCCTCGCGGATCGAGTTGACGACTCTAGTCGTTCCTTCTTCATCTTGGATTTCTGTCCACTTGTGTTGCGGGATGCGGGAAGGTGACGGACCTAGATGTCCCGATATAGATGGCGGCATTTGTTCCGATGATGTGCTCACACTTCCGGTGGTTGTGAGCTTTGCGCCAAATTGCCTTGTCGTTTTCATTTTTGATTACCAAAGATATCGACAGATGAAAAACGAATGAACTGTGTTGCCAAGATACCAGGACGCCGAATTATTTTGGGAAAATTCCGTCAATAGCCATGGTTACATTAAGGGGCCAGTCCACTGAAAATAAAAAAAATCGATTTTTTTCTGTTTTCGAAAGTACATACATTGAGAAATATTGTGTCACAATTTTATGAAAATCCGAGCTCTCTAAGTATTTTTTTTTACCTGAACGTCCGGACCTCATTTCGTCTAGTTGAGCGTATAGCGTGCACGGCCGATCATAGTATAAACTTCAAACGCGTCTTTTTCGAAACAACGTTTTTAAAATCTAGCTCCATCGTATCTCTAAAACTAATAAACCGATTCTCTTGAAATTTGAACCACATATTGTAAACATGATTCGCAACAAAATGACCCTCGATGGTTTTAAATTTTTATTTTTACTCTTTTTTGCGAAAAACTGCGAAAAAATGCTTTTTTTTTTACTTTTTTCGTTTTTCATCTGCCATTTTTTATTTTTTTATACAACTTTATATCTGAAGGTCATTTTGTAGCTGGCGTCATACTGAATCTAATGGACTTTGATTTTTTTTGTTTCAGACAAGCCGTTGCCGAGTTGTGATGGAGCTACCTAGCTCACCTATTTTTGAGGCGTTACGTTAAACTATAGTTGTTGTACTTAAAAATGAATAAAAATGAATTAAATTTTTTTAAATGTATTTCAAGACTATTTACCAAGCCCAACAACTTTTATATTCATATATTTGAAAAATCCTTTTAAAAATCGCAAAAATAGCCTTTTTCGTGGCTCCAAAGTGGACTGGCCCCTTAAGGTAGTTCTGTCGGTACACGTATGAGCCAAAAGTTTCGGTCGAAGCGTATAGTAACATCCAATGCCTATACGATGCTGTTGGTTGTAAATTTTTGACAGAGCTTGTACCTTCTATATGTCCCACACATTCGCACCTCATGCATGGATAGTAGGGGTGTGCGGGTACCCGATTGACTCGGGTACCCGATGTTCGGGTCGGGTCGGGTACCCGACGGGCTTCGTTTTTGCATTACCCGCCTCTATCGGGTACCCGAATTTGGTTTTCGGGTATTCGTAACAGACTCAGAGATCCGTATCTATTATTTATGTTTATTTTTATTTTTTATCTAGGTGTATCGATCGAATAATGGGAGAAAACGAAAACTCGAAGAAGGCGATAAATCGAATAAATCATAATGCTGTAAAGATCTTTTTTCGTCTCACTTCTCTATTCTTTATTCTTTCATTCTTTCGGTCGGTTACTCAATAAAGTACGAGTATTCCAGTCTGGTCACGAGTACTCGAAAACCTCGGATACCCGTTAAAGTTCGAGTATTCCCGTCCGATCACGGGTACCCGAAAAATTCGGGCTACCCGAAAAATTCGGGTACCCGATCCGAATCATAGTCTAATTACCCGACCCGACCCGACCCGACCAATTCTGCTACCCGCACACCCCTAATGGATAGGTCTCATACTCGTATAGAGAGCGGCGCTGAAATCGTGGAAACAGGGCGATTTTCCTACAGTCATAGCGTTGAGCTTCCTACGATCCGTTTTTCGCGAAATATTTTATATACATAAAAGAAGCGTGAAAATGTCAACCCAAATGCGATACAAAGGAAAGTTTACAAGAAAAAAGGCGCTTCCTAAAAGACTGAAAGCTGTGGCAGCCAGGTGTCGAGCAAATGCGGCTAAACGCGATGAGAATAACCATAACCTCAACGATCAGCAACCAAAATTCTCTGTTGAAGGACGTCGGATCGTGGATTTACAACATCTTGCCGACAGTTTAAATTGTATTCGCTGTAACAAAGACAAATACATGCATAAATTGAACAAATTAAATTTGTTTGCAGAATGAATTTATTTCACATCCGTCTTAGAATTACTAGAACTCGGGAAAAGAAAACACGCTTCGAGTTCCCAGACCACCCGCCGATCAGCTGGCTGCAGCGTACACTGTTCCCATTCCGTTACAGATGGTTGGGCCCGAGTGCGGTGTGGAATAAAATTGCCACTTTTCATAAGTCGATATTTCCAAAACTAAACGGTCAACATTCGTCATTTTTTTTTTAAATCAATCCCACAATAGTACTGCGTACACGTGTGTTTCTATTTTGAAATCCTAAGATCCGGTTAGTTCCTATATCGAGAAATGCGAGCAAACTCCTATCGGTTTACGTGTTAGGTATAGGGATCGCGTACAAAAAGACCCATATTCAATTGCAATTATCTCATGAACTAAACGGTGAATCGAATTGAATTTTTGGGCATCGGTCCATGAAGGTCATATCTACATCATACTTAGATTTCACCCAATTCCTAAGATTTGACTAAAACTACAGAACTACCTTAAGGACAAGTTACCGTTCATGACGATGAAAAATTCGATTTTTTTGTACATAATTTGCATCCTTAAGGGGGACACCACTGTAAACGTTCAAAATTAAGCGAATGTTCGCATTTTTTGGGTGGAAGGACACGTAAGAGGATAATAATATTCAAGGATGTTATTAGTCATATCTTCAAGGGAACAAGAAAAAATGTATGTAACAAAATTATACAAAATGGTGACGCTGGAGCCATTCTCGCGTGGCATGTTGAATTTGAGACGCTCTACGGCACGCAGTATAACTGACGCAAATTTGCAAAGAGAACATACGCCTCCGAAGTAACTCTAGCGGCGCAGTCCTGGCGGCGAGCTTTGGCTAAACTAAGGTTGGTTTTCGTCTGCTAGTGCAGTATGCCGGTCGTCATTTAAATCAGTTGTTTGCGTGAATGACAGTACCGCTTGTGATGTTTACGTGTTAAAACCAGAGTAACAAAATATGATAAATACAACGTCCGATACACGGCAACTATCGTGAAGTTTTCTGTCTATAATACAACATCTTTTATATCAATTTCCAATGATAATAATTTAAACAGAAATTTTGCTGTATGGCATAAAATAATTTGTGTGCAGCCAATGTACGCAATTTCATTAACTTTCTTTCTGTCACATACCTTTAGATATGCTTTTAGGGCGAAAGGAAGTCACGAGGATACATTGAAAACCCCAAGTAATCGTTATTAGTCCCATTACACTATTTTATTTTATTTGCAAGCCCATTCCATTCACAATGTGAGATCTCAAGTCTTGCTCTTTCGTATTTGTGCCGGTTTGAATTAACCGCCATGCGCCAATCCTAGTTTTGCCGCCGGCAGCCGGTGCGCGGCGCCCCCACGAAAGTTACTTTGGCGGCGTTTCGGGAAGGAGAGAAATTCAAAATTTAGAAGGTGTATTCAGTATATGACAAAGAATTTACTGTGCAAATTTGAATCAAATGGTAACACTTCATCAATTATCTGGAAACGTTCCAAGAATTTTCGGGACCATTGACGAAATATTATCATTTGATGCAAGTTTATACAGTGAATTCTTTGTCACATACTAAATGCACCCTCCATATTTTTAAAGTGCTGTTTCAATTATAAAAATTACAGAAACGGAGTAGACGATTGATTAAAAAAATCGAAGGTGCATTCAGTATACGACAAGGAATATACCGTGTAAATTTGAATCAAACTGTAACGCTTCATTAATTTTATGGAAACCCCCAAAGGATTTCCGGGATCATTAACGAAATGTTACCATTTGATTTGAATTTATACAGTAAATTCTTTATCATACTACATGCACAGTCCATAGTTTAAAAGTGTTTTTCTATTGTTAATTTTATAGAAACGGCGTATACGAGCGATTTAAAATTTCGCGGGTGTATTCAGTATATGACAAGGAATTTACTGTGCAAATTTGAATCGAATTGTAACACGTCACTAATTGTTCCGTAACTCCGTAAAATGTTGTAGGAAAATGGAAAATAAAGTCAACCTGTTACGTAGTAGACAACGCAATCGGGTACTGGACCAAGGGCATAATCTTGCTCAATAATGTCGTCGGACTCCCAATCTGTATGCTCTATGAGAGAATCCAACTTTTGCCGGATTTTTTCGGCGCGATTTCTCTTTCCTGGCTTGCAGATGTTTTTGAAAACCGCAACGGTTATCAGGATTTGAGGAGTATCCCGATCAACTGTACAATTCCCAAAAACGGGAGGCTTCAAAATACTGTAGGACGACAACATCTTGTACACTTGCAAGAAATTCGGTGCCACTGGATGATCATTCGAACCCGCAGCCTGCGGGTTCGAATGATCGGTTCGGAGACGGAAAAGATTGGTCGAATACCTCCACTGCCCCTTAAAAGGTTAAACATTCATTCAATAGTTTGTAATACCTCTAACGAATCTTGATTAATTTTTCCTGTCAATGAATATTTAATCTCGTATCGGTCACACAGATAATGGCACATGTCCATCGTCGCATGTAAAGTCACACGCAGTCCCTCAGCCGTAGATCTGGGTAAGAACTGATCCTCCCTGATAAGGCCTTTTTCCGTAGTTACGTTCCCAATCGTCCAGCCAGCGAAGAGAATTTTGTACAACCTGCGGAAAATGGAGCTACATATAACAAAACACTATGATATGAATACATAAATACAAATACCTACTTCCATATCTGTCCCATCTGGTGTTGCTCTTTCGTTGGGTACTTTTCGGTTAAGAGCATCGAACATGCTATTAATGGTCCGGCAAAATTCGATTGCCGATCCACACCCATCAAATCCATTTTCCGTCGCCGTATAGTCTATTTCGAATTATTTTGATGAGGTTAGGAGTATCCCAGAAAACGAAAACTTTTCGACTGTCATCGGAAGGATGAGCGAATGAAGTTTGGCACTTATTTTTCTCACCGCTGATGCCAAGACACAACCACAGCTTTCGATTAGTCGACGCTACATCCAAAATAACAGCGTGGACCCTACCTCCGGCATTTTCCAGTAACGTTATACCCCTTACGACTATTTTTGCAAGTTCAGGACCCTTTACTGGTCCCCTAGATGCGAACACGGCTATTGGCTGTGCATATTCATCGGCGATTGCTTTGAACATGAGTATGAGACCGTGGTTCGCCTTTTCGTCAACATCAGTTGCACTAGTGCCCATATCTCCAAAATCAGTTAAACCTTTATAGGTTATCGTTGAGGAACATACTGCAACTGCTTCTCGAACGGAAATCTCGTCGAAGAGAAGAACTTCATGTTTTTGCATCGAAGATTTCGATCTCATGCGTTTCTCGAACAATTTAAAAAAGTTGCTGTCAAACCCACAATTAGTGATGATAATGGATAAATACCGGCGTATCGTTTTCGGCGATGGTTGCAGAAGTACTTCATTCTTCAATAGAAATCGATTCCCTCTGGGACTTTTTTTATGAACGGAAGCGATCATTTCGTTTATGCAAAACGCTGTGCTTTGGGGAGATTTATCTCGTTGCATTTAGCCATAATACTTTCTTCGCTCAAGTCCCGTATGCGATCCCGTTTAGTCATCGAATCTTTCTATTTGCAAACGAAGTATTTTCCGGATGAGCAGGAGATTCGACTTTTCTCCGTGAGTCTTGGAAGAAAGATCGATTCTTTTCGCCATCGGTCGTTTCGATGATCCTCGCATCCGTAGTACACACGACTAAACAAGTTGTATTCCGCTATTCTCCGGAAGAATCCTGTTGCAATATTTTGGATCGCACCGATGATTGGCATGACAATGCAATTTCTCTGCAAATCGTAATATTTGCCAACGTCGTCAAGAGTCGAGATGAATCTTCGATGTTACAAATTCAGTCGAGGAAGCGGCATATCCTTTCAGTGGGTAGCCGTTTTCCTTTCGCCGATACGTGAACATTTCCTTGCTCCATGAGCAAAATAGATTTTCCTAGCACAGGCTGAAAACATTCCAGATGATTTTGTATGTCGAAAGTCGAAAATGCTACCCATTCTTTTCCGCTGGTCGATGTATATCGGAACCATCCCAACGGGAGGCTCAAAAAAATGCCTGGCTACATCAATGCTGGGTCATGTAGCGTGGTTCTTTGGCTTCAATTCCGTTGTGTTGCTCTCTGTTAGGGCTTTTCGAAAATCACTGACAAAAATTAAATATATTTCAGCTCCTTTAATTTTATGGATAAGTGTCGTTTTAGAATGGTTGCCCTCGCTATAGTGAGCTCTTGTTATTGCAATGAGAGGAAATAATTCATGTCTATGGTTTTTTTTCGTTTCAACTTCAACAAATTGAATACTCTGAGGTTCTGATTTCATATTATCGGCAATTACAATGAAAAAAATATATATATTACACCAACTGACTTTTGCGATAATTTTTCCATCTCGATCTTTATGGATGAAGTGGCAAACAATATCCAATGGATAAAAGTGTTTCTCGCATATCGTATGCGATTTTTTTAATGGTCCATTCATCTCTGGCGTTAGTGCCTTCACCCGCTTAGCACGCGACTCTTCATCATTTGGAATTTTAGACAATGAGACTTGCTCCGGGTTATTTAAATGCCCACTTCTGCATCTCAGAATCATGCACCGCATCGGCATCGCAATAAATGGATACTTTCTTTTTTTTCGCATTGAATATAAATTGTACGATACACTCGAAATCAACCCGCCCAACGAGGTTAGGCCACAACGTATATATGACCGTCGCCACAACTACATGCATGCCATGCCCCGTAAACGCAGTATAAACAAACGTGCCTCCCCTCCACTAGCGCCGCGGTGGAATGTGCAAAGAGAGGCGTCACTTAGTGACACGCATTTTTAGACCAAGTGCTCAGACCTGTATATACGACCGTGGTGACAGCCAATAACAACACAGACAGCTGATAACAACGCGTGCGCAAAACATACGTGTGTATATAGCAGATGGTTGCTAGCAGGGGGCTGGCACCTCCTATCCCTTACCGGATATAAAAATGCTACGCTTTTTACCGCTTTATTTAGTTCTACCTCTTCCCGTGGTGCTAGTAGGTCACTGACAATATTCCTATTGCGCAGGCACGATGCCCGCACGGCGTACTTAACCACCCCGACGCCGCATACGACTATTTTAACGTTTGGAGTTTAAGCCGCGGTGCGGATTGATGAAATTAACGAAATTACTTATACTAGTGCGCTAATGCCGTGTGTTGTGCACGGTTGTACCTCAGGGTACCCGCGTAATCCTGAAAAGGTGCATTTTTCACCATACTAGCCCAGGGAGGCTAGAGTAGGAGGAGTCCGATCTCTTATGGAGAGACTTGCAAAAAGTGGCTACAAAAATGTGGTCAAACAGGGATGGCACCACTATTGCTAAGACCTCGAGAAGTGAGCTGCGTGTGACAGAGACGGAACAAGTAAATAATGAGAAGTGAACTGTGCATAAAGCAGCATGATACTTGAGAAGTAGACTGCGTGCGAGAGAGATGCGAAATGATATATAGCCAGATCGCGCGGAAAAGTTACCCCCTCTCTAGCCTCTTACGCGCCCATCACCAATCATAGTGCGCGTGTCCGTGAGCGAGCGACGCTCGGACATCTTCGGAAAGAGCCGAGCGCGCCGAAGTTTCCCGACCGCGCCTTTGGCAGCTACACCAATACGTGGACGCCGAGCTCGTTCATGTACGGCCAAGCCGAAACGAAGGCTTCGAGGGAAAAAGCAATCTGAGCACGACTCGCGCGTGACGTCACCCGACGGAACGCGCGGGGCTTTTAGATGATTTCAATGCTGATTTAGCACTTGATTCTCTGTGTTATCAATGTATACAAAAAAATGTATCGGGCATGTATACAAAAAAATGTATTCCGGTCGGGAAA
Source organism: Ophion slaviceki (assembly GCA_944452715.1). Lineage (NCBI taxonomy): Eukaryota > Metazoa > Arthropoda > Insecta > Hymenoptera > Ichneumonidae > Ophion > Ophion slaviceki. The sequence continues at coordinate 11,180,629 of OX101791.1, forward strand.
CTTCGGTGTGCTCGGCTCTTTCCGAAGATGTCCGAGCGTCGCTCGCTCACGGACACACGCTACTATGATTGGTAATGGGCGCGTAAGAGACCAGAGAGGGGGTAACTTTTGCGCGCGATCTCGCGGCACTGCTTGCTGGGATGCGTATTCGATCCTCTTCCATCCCTCTTACACGACATCGATACTCAGCTTACTTCTCGAGGTGTTAGAGATAGTGGCGCCATCCCTGTTTGACCACATTTTTGTAGCCACTTTGAAATGCACAGATCGGCCTCCTCCCACTCTAGCCTCCATGATACTAGCCGATCCTCGCTTTCAAAGCTATGGAAACTCTTCAAATTACATGTGTGCGTGTGTGTATATATACATAGCCCCTGCGCGCGCATCAGGATTGTTCGAGAACAACTAGCACTGCGAGTGGCAGAGTAGGACACTACAAACAGAGAATATTTTGCGTAGTAAAAATTCTGAAAGATGCCAGCCCCCTGGTTGCTAGCTACCATCTAGACCACGGTCTTACATACAGGTCTGGAAACTTCAGTGGAAGGGGTACGTAGTTTATTGAAGAGAGTTGGTAGTTCACTAGTCGCCACTAGGTTCGTTGCGATCAGAATACCCGCTTGGGCGCGGCCGTCGGGCGGTCAAAGACATATACTATATACAGGGTGAGGCACATAAAGTGTTACAGAGCAATAGCACTCAAACTACTGATCAGATCCAAAAATGTTCAGACAAAAGTTTCAGTGTTCGAGAAGGCCGTCACACTGGATCACCCTATTTTTTTACCGGTCAAGGCGCTGAAGCTACATCAAGGTTAACTCCACTTTTTTAAACGGAACGATGTATTTTTTTCGATGACATTATTACCGATATTAAGACGAATTCAGCGACCTACAACGCAAAGTCATTCTAGTCATGCAAAGTATGAAAATAGTCGAAAAATCGAAAAATATCGGAATAATCACTTTCAAAGGATCCACTAACCTTGGTTTGGGTCTATCTACAGAAGATGTTCGAAGTGATGACTCTCGACTTGTAAGCACTTGTTAATTTCCTGATGAAAAGACCGTCTAACTTCAGCCAACATTTGTGGAGTAATTTCGGTATAAGCTCGGCGTATTCTTTCTGTCATGTCGTCAGGCGTGGTAGGTGCCACCGTCATTACGCGTTTTTTGACAAAACCCCATAAAAAGTAATCTAGTGATGTTAGATCTGGGGGTCTATTACGGTTCTCGGGTGAGACTTCTCACTTCTCGCATTTTCATCTCACGTGAGTTTAGTCACGCTATTACGGATCGGTCGGGTGAAAATGTCAGATCACTAGGAACTTCCGGCTAGTGATCTCACATTTTCACGACACCGTAGAAGGGGTATACTAGCACGCTTATTAAACCTAGCCCAAAACGAAAGACGTGCGCATCGACAAAAACAACCTCTTTACTCAAATAAGCAACAAGTTTAAATAGAATCTGAGTTTGCAACGTGAATGTTACCGAAAAAAAACGAATGTTATTAGATTTCATGAAAAAAGACGAAGATTTAGCACGAGGCAGATTGCGACACAGCCATTCAAATAAAAAAATACTGGTAATTTTTGTATCATATTAGAACATGAAACGGTTCTTATAATACAGTGATAGAATTATTGTTTTATGTTAATAAATCGAACTATTATGCAATATATTCTTGTTCCGTTAGTTATATTGAAGGGATCCAAGGCATTGCACAGTGATCATCGTATACGAAGCATTCGATTTTTCCGATCTCGCAAAACCACAATCATGAGCAAATTATTAATCATTATCGGATGATATTACTTAACTCGCTACGATATCAACTTTAAGTTGCTGAATTTTATTAATTATTCGGTGTCGAGATGCTACCGTCTCTGAATCAGCTATTTCATAGTAACTTGTGTTATGTGTTAGCTTTGGACGTGTCGTCGCTGCGTTAGGATGACGCTCACGCATGCGCATTTCGATTTTCGACATGATATTTCCTGTCGAGTAAACTTACGTCAATAATCTCACATTTTCACTAGGTGAAGAGAACCGTAATAGGGTGAGCTGCTCACTTTTGTCATTTTCACTCGAACAGAGAACCGTAATACCCCCCCTGGCGAACGAGGTGGCCAAGCTACAGGGCCACCTCGTCCTATCCACTTTTCACCAAAAATCTCATTCATGACTTGTCTTGAACACAGAGCATAATGGGGTGGTGCACCGTCGTGTTGCATCCACATGTTCATGCGAACATGCAAGGGCACGTCTTCCAGTAATTGAGGCAATGCGTTTTGCAGAAAGTTTGCGTAAACTTGCCCAGTCAAGCGACCTTCAAAAAAATATGGACCAATGACGTGATCGCCGACAATGCCGCACCAACAATTAACGGACCACGGATGTTGAAATGGTACAGTTCTCATCCATCGAGGATTCTCATTTGCCCAACAATGCATGTTATGCCTATTCGCATTTCCCATATTTGTGAAATTAGATTCCTCAGAAAAAAGCACATGACTCAAAAATGAGACTTAGGAAATCATTGCCGTACAAATCCTGATGTTATGACATACGATACGGATGGAACTTGTGTTGATGTAAGATTCTTAATACAGATCGCTGACTAATTGCATTCTCGTTTTCCATTTGCCTGCTGTTCGCATGTGGATTTAGTGCAGCAAAAGCTAAGATAGCAGCCGCATTATTTTTATTAACAATCGGTCGACGTTTGGCTCGTGTTTGTTTCACTGTACCGAAGCAACAGAAACGGTCAGCTAATCGCTTGACAGCCATGTGCGATTTTTGTTGCCCATCCGAATAACAAGCTGCATACAAATATTGGGCGTCTCTTTCATGTTTACGGCATTGCAGCACCCCAGCACCATCAACATATCAAAAGATCCTTGAAAATGGTTCATTTTCGCGATTCGATGTACTCACATTAGAAGGTGAGTTCAAGGTGAGTACAGAGTGACTAACTGATATGTCAACAGAAAATGCGTATTTGCTGCCGATAAGAAACATTGGTATCGTAAGAAATGAAAACAGCGATCAAACAAGAGTTTACAAGTCGAGGGTCATCACTTCGAGCATCTGCTGCGGGTAGACCCAAACCAAAGTTAGTGGATCCTTTGAAAATGATTATTCCGATATTTTTCGACTATTTTCATACTTTGCGTGACTAGAATGACCTTGTGTTGTAGGTCGCTGAATTCGTCTTAAAATCGGTAACACTGTAATCGAAAAAATACATGGTTCCATTTTAAAAAGTGGAGTTGACCTCGGCCTAGATAGCGGCCTAGATAGCGCCTCCACTGGTAAAAAAATAGGGTGGTCCAGTATGACGGCCTTCTCGAACACTGAAGCTTTTGTCTGAAACATTGTTGGATATAATCAATAGTCTGAGTGCTATTGCTCTGGAACACTGTGTGTGCCTCATCCTGTATACGTGTATGTTTTGCGCATGCGTTGTTATTAGCTGTCTGTGTTGTTATTAGCTGTCACATGAGATGAAAATTTTTATTTTCTTAACCTTAATTCATTTTATAAATAAATTTCGTGTAGCTGCAGCACCGCCTTAAGATGTTTCTACATTTAAGTCGTAGCGTCATAACCCACCTAATTGTGGAGAAAAGCCCTAAAAATGCCATAACAATTGATATCCGACGTAAATATACATTCCATTCAAATATGGTTAGGTGGCCGAGATTATAGGCCTCCGAAGTAACTCTAGTGGCGCAGCCCTTGCGGCGAGTTTTGGCAAAACTTGGATTGGTTTTCGTCTGCTAGTGCAGTGTGCCGGTCGCCATTTAAATCAGGTGTTTGCGTGAATGACAGCACCGCGTGTGATGTTTACGTTGTAAAAACCGCGTTTCACGTCATATGTGGAATTGTTGACGCATGTTTGAGGAAGAACTTTTCCCATCACAGTCCTTTTCTCATCAGCAACAATTTCGCGAACTTCCGATACATGATGACTATCGGAAGTTTTCTGCCTATATTACAACATCCTTTATATAAATTTCCGATGCAAACAATAATTCAAACAGAGATTTTGTTGTACGGCAGAAAAAAATTGTGTGCAGCCAATGTACGCAATTTCATTAACATTCTCTTCGTCACATACCTATAGATATGCTTTTGGGGCGAAAGGAAGTCATGAGGATACATTGAAATCCGCAAGTAATCGTTATTGGTTCCATCACACTATTTTATTTTATTTACAAGCACATTCCATTCACAATGTGAGATCTACAATCGATGATGCTTGCTCAAGCCTAGCTCTTTCGAGTTTGTGCCGGTTTGACTCAACCGCCATGGGCCAATCCAAGTTTTGCCACCGGCAGCCGTTGCGCAGCGCCACCACGAAAGTTACTTCGGAGGCCTATAATGTAAAATATGTAGAAAATGTCAGCGACTGGGACATGCGAGTGTAAATTGCAACCTCACATACCACTGCGTCAAGTGTAGTGCTTTACACGAAAACGGAAAACGCACTTTAAATAACTCATCAGATAAACAGCTCAACCGCTGTGCAAATTGAAATAACCTAGATCACCCAGTGATCATAAGTGATGCCTATACTACAAGGTCATATACAACGCTCATAATGTGAGAGACATTAGACAACGACAACTCATTGAAAGAATTGAAGTGATACACCCGAAAGTTACATCGGAAATATCCATTGCATCAACTATGGCACTACCCGCAGCGACAGTAGCAACACAGAGATCTGCTACGCAGTAGCGAGCATCATCCGCGGCATCACAAGACTCGCGCGTGTTCTCGTTGTGCAAATTGCAACAACCCAAATCACTCAGTGAACTATAAGTGATACCTATACTACAAGTTCATGTATAGAAACGCTCATAAAATGACGGACATTAGACAACGAAAACTCTTCGAAACAATTGAAGTGATACACCCGAAAGTCACATCGGAAATATCCTTTGCATAAGCTATGGCCACCTGCAGCGACAGTAGCAACACAGACATTCGCTACGCACTAGCGAGCATCATCCGCAGCATCACGAGACTCACCGCTACCAAGAGCCATAATTTTACATTTTACATTTATTAAAATAATACCAAGACTCAAAGGTACTGATAACAACACTTCAAATTCTACACTCTAACTACTACTGAGATACGTTTGTTTGTTAAGTTTAGTTTTACGCACAATATCAAAAAACTGTATAGCACCGCGTGAGGTACTGCTTTCGATTCTCTCGTAAAGTTTTTTTATAACTGATTTTTTTTTATCGAAATTATTTGTCACACCTTTAATCGGTAAGTTGGTTTAATTATTGATTACATTTGTTATAAGAATGATAATAACGCAAATAAAAATAATAATAATTCCTAAAAGCTATTAACGTTAATGTGTTCATTGATGGTTGATGGTTTTTTGTAACTATCCAAAAATGCTTTATAAAAATTATTTACAAAGTCATAATACATTTTCCGTAATTAAACGAAAATTTGAAAACTTTGTGAAAATTGTCATACCAATTATTGCATTAAACTAATTAGACGAACTAGATCGCAAACAAACAATCTTAGTGCGCGATAGGTGTTTTTTTGACAAGCGTCAACAATTAGCCGCCATGACAGTCAATTTCACCCTGTGCACTGGCTATATTGCTATATTTTTGACACACCACGGACGACCAGCGGCGGACTAGGGGGGGGGGCGGAGGGGGCGGTCCGCCCCGGGCCTCTAGTCCTGGGGGGCCTCCACATCTCGAGAAGTCATTTTTTAGTCAAATTCCAACCAAGGCCGAAATATATTCAATAAGGGGCAGTTTGGAGTTGAAGGCCCGGTACGTATGCAAAATATAAACATAGGTAGGTAGGTACTAATTCACCTGTTATCAGGGGGCCTATTACGGTTCTCGGGTGAGACTTCTCACTTCTCGCATTTTCATCTCACGTGAGTTTAGTCACGCTATTACGGATCGGTCGGGTGAAAATGTCAGATCACTAGGAACTTCCGGCTAGTGATATCACATTTTCACGGCACCGTAGAAGGGGTATACTAGCACGCTTATCAAACCCAGCCCAAAACGAAAGACGTGCGCATCGACAAAAACAACCTCTTTACTCGAATAAGCAACAAGTTTAAATAGAATCTGAGTTTGCAACGTGAATGTTACCGAAAAAAAAACAAATGTCATTAGATTTCATGAAAAAAGACGAAGATTTAGCACGAGGCAGATTGCGACACAGCCATGCAAATAAAAAAATACTGGTAATTTTTGTATCACATTAGAACATGAATAGGTTCTTATAATACAGTGATAGAATTATTGTTTTATGTTAATAAATCGAACTATTATGTAATATATTCTTGTTCCGTTATACTGAAGGGATCCAAGGCATTGCACAGTGATCGTCGTATACGAAGCATTCGATTTTTCCGATCTCGCAAAACCACAATCATCAGCAAATTATTCATCATCATCGGATGACATTACTTAACTCGCTACGATATCAACTTTAAGTTGCTGAATTTTATTAATTATTCGGTGTCGAGATGCTACCGTCTCTGAATCAGCTATTTCATAGTAACTTGTGTTATGTGTTAGCTCTGGACGCGTCGTCCCTGCGTTAGGATGACGCTCACGCATGCGCATTTCGATTTTCGACATATTTCCTGTCGAGTAAACTCACGTGAATAATCTCACATTTTCACTAGGTGAAGAGCACCGTAATAGGGTGAGCTGCTCACTTTTGTCATTTTCACTCGAACAGAGAACCGTAATAGCCCCCCAGGTCATGATAGAAATTGTCAATATAGCATAAAGCTCTACCTACTTATAGCCAGCGCCATAAAAATGGTGCGCCCCGCGCGGTGAACCCCGCTCACTTTATGGTGGCTTTGGCGCGGAACATAAATACTAGATCTGAACAATTGAGAAATTTCATAATAAAATGACATACATACGTACTAAAGAATAACAACAGGGGAATTCAACCAATCTGAACCTTACTGTCGTAAAATTACATTATAACTTGTAACCCGTTAGAAGCCAAAATAAATATAGTAGCCGCCGCTATTGCCAACTTGTTTTGTTATACCCACCATAAGCGGTTCTGCGAACCACCAGAAAACCTCTAATACCGTTTGGTGTTACGGCTTACGGTCTAGTAAGCAAGCAACTACATCTCATGCACTTACATAACAAAATTATGAAGTATTTCAAAACATACTTTTTCAAGCAAATTGAACTCGATTCAATTACTATACCCTGTGGTCTATATTCATTCAAATCTATTTACAGCCAAAACATTATTCAGGCAATCCCCATGGCGCTGGTAGGTATTTACAAGATCGTAGTGTTGCCTACACCATAAAAGTTGATACACTTTGTGTCAAAGGGCCTTGTCATAGCAAAATATAGTGTATCATAAATTTGTTCACACGTTAGTGGTTGAATATCTTGCTCACCACTAACAAAAACCACCAGCCACTAAAAACAAATTTTATCCACTAAAAGGGATATCTAAACCACCAGTTTACGTGAAAAATCCACTAAGTTGTCAACACTGTTAGCCGCCCGTTGCTGTGAGGCACCGTTACAAGATCCACTTTTTATTCCGCTCGCCGCCACATGCGTCGCTCCTATAGGAGGATATCCCCCACCCACGGTCTTCTGTGATCTCGCCCTACTTATAATTTCCGTGTTGTCATGTGAACGATAATCGCGGTCCGTGTGTCATCTCGAATATTTAACAATTAATTGATTTTTGTCTATAATAAAGTAAAAATACATCCCCGTATACGGGTAAAATTGCAAGCCAATTTACCGAACTTTTAACGAAAAATAACAACTCTAAAAAAGGTCTCATTTATACGGCGCTTTATGGAGATAACGCGCTGGCCACATTTCTATGTAATAATTTAAACACTAAATAACTGTAGATGCCAGATATAAACTGCTCACACGTGTAAAATATTATAACGATTTCGTAGCGACAATAAAAACAGCCGGTCACCGAATGTTTAGAGAAAATATTCAGAATTAAACCTAGAAATATGTGACTAGCAGACGAGTTTTCGTAGCTGCGACTTTTTAGAGAATGGGTCTATCAATCAGTTTAGTCTTCAGTAAGCGTATTATTTGTTCATTTGGTTTTTTATTCGTATCCTCGTCAAATATTCGGGGGCAAAGTCGACGGCGCATGCGCCTCGATCTGGAGAGTGGGAGAGACAGGCAGAAGAAATTCTGTCCATGTCACACATGTACCCGCCAACAGCAATGCCACGTAGTGGCGAAAAATGTAAAGAAAAGTAGATGGACTTGGCGCGCCTAACATATCGTGGTCGTTTCCAAACCTGTATCAAACCATTATTATCATTAGATGGGACTTCAGTGAATCTTTGCCCTGTTTATCACTTATAATCCAATACTTCTTGATCATTTGTTTCTCGGTCGCATCATGCGAGAGAAGTTTTTCTAAACTGAAATTTATTTAAAAAATTCGTCGATCTATGATGAACCAAGAACGCCTAGTCAATCTGTCCATTCTATCATTTGAAAGGAAGTTTCAAGGGAAATAGATTTCAACGACGTTATTGAGAAGTTCAGTTAAGGCAGGATTCTACTTTGAAACTGTGAAAAAAAAATTTTTTTTTACATTTTTCGAAAGTAAATATGTTCAAGAATGTTCGGTAAAATTTTTATAAAGTTCCAAGCAGTCTAACTATCCTTTTTCGCCTTTCGAACGCACCTACCTGAGCACCTACCTATCACTCACCAAAACTTTAAACGCGTTTTTCTCGAAACGACATTTTCAAGTACCGTGGTCGTGATAACTCAAAAAGTACTGAACCGATCCTTATGAAATTTGGAACACATATTCTATATGTGTGTACCAACCGACCTAACTACAATCAACTTAAAATTTTGATTAGAACTATTTTTTTATTGCAAAAAAAGACCCAAAGAAAACGCATTTTTTTCGTATTTTAGCCGCCATTTTGTTAATTTTGCACGTATATAAAATATTCTAGTTAAGTCGGTTCCTGAAGACATACTGAACATGAAACTATTTGATTTTTTTGTTTCAGACCATCCGTCGGAAAGATTTCACGACCACGGCAACGGTACCTGCTTTTCGAGGCGTTGGCTTTAAACATATTTTACGTGTACAAAAAATGAATAAAATACATTTAAAAATTTTTTTTTATGTACTTAAAGAGTGTATTTATTGAACAGTTTAAACCCCATATCGATATCTTTAATAGTATTCTCAGAAAAAATTCATGAAAATAACGTTTTTTTCATGGTTTCAAAGTAGAATCCTGCCTTAAATGAAAGCACGAAAACATGTAAAATAGTTACAAAGCAAAAGCTTTGTTTTTAAACATGTAAGTACAGTAAAAGTTACTTTCTTATTATAGTCTTCATTATTTCTTTGCACTCTACCTGCTAGGTGCTGTGTTGAATGCTGATCAGTATTCTAACTTTTTTACCCATATGATAAGTAGGGCGTATAGTAAAATTACATATCATCAATAATACACCCATTTTTTAGCAGACCGGGGGCCTCATTTATATGCCGCCCCGGGCCTCCGACGGGCTTAGTCCGCCACTGCGGACGACGCCTACAGGCCATATTCAACACCACGCTCTTGATTCAATTTTACGGACGTTTCTTATACGGTCTCAACATACGAAGATTGGACTGCTTCCCTATAGTCTCCTTTCCTGTATGTAAGACCGTGATCTAGATACGCTGGAATACCGAGATTGGACTCCTTCCCTATTGGGATCAGTCAAATAACGATGTGACATCTGGTGGCGGAAAATCAAAGTACATTCGAAGCAAAGCCTTCATAGCAATTATACGTAGCCATGCGGAAACAGTATATAATTCCAATTGAAAACATAAAATCGATGTAAATGGTATACGCGAAGTTTTCTCCGGATAGAAACTACCGAAAGAACATTAAATGTGCTGCAAAAGATTGCGAAAGCACTTCGAGTAAGGAGTTGGAAGCCCGTTTCCACAAGTTACCCATTGCAGGGAAAGGCTTCGTGTACGTGAACAATTACTTCGGAAATGTACAAAAGACTGATCAATGAGAGGCTTGGATGAGAGCCTGGAAAATTAAAAAAGTGAATTCAGACACGAAAGTGTGCTCATAGCACGGTATCGCAAACGCCGCTAATTTTACCACATGTTAAAATATACCCTGCCTTCAAAATACGGTCGCCTTCCACAAAGTCGCGTTCTTTCGGATTGGTACCGACCCAGTCACAAATTGCACTAATACTTAACATAATATGACCGAAATTTGCATTAAACTGCGCGACTGCTTACGTTTAACGAGCCTCGTATCGTCGCCATGTTTTTTAGGCTCCGCCGATATGACAGATGCCAATGTCTTCTTACAAATTTGAGTCAGGAAAATAATTTTTTACTTCTATTAATTTACATGAGTATAGCTAGAAAAATATGTAGAGGATTTTTGAAATATTAATTTTTGTGTAATTGGCATGCATTTAAAGTAAAAACTCAATTTTCGACAGAAAAAAGGACAATCATTTGTTCACAAATAATGTTATAATTAATTCATGGAAAATCGAACCGGTCTGCTGATCTAGTAGTTAGCATGCTTGCCACACTCTGAACAAGATTTATTATTGTATAATAAATTGGCACATTAGAACATAATTTATTAGAAATTAATGAATGTTTGGTCGTATGGAGACAGTTTTTATGAGATTGTAACTACAGCATTTATTCGGCGTAACTAAATATGTTTTTTTGCGTACCGATTTTTCAAATAAAATAAAAGCTATATTTAAAATAGAACATTTGACTAAATATTTCCTCCAATCAAATAAATACTACTTCCCAATCACGAAAACCTCTCATCTCGCGACTATGATACTAATGCGCACTTTGCCCTTCAACGAGACGGGCCCGACAGCAGCCCGCTCGTCAGATGTAGCTCACGCATACGATTGCCGTGTAGCTTCTTCCTTTGCCAATGCTTTTGGCACAAGTGTCGCTGTTGCGTTTTGGAAGTGAAAAACTCGAAAGTGAGAAACAAGTTAAGGATAAGTAATAATATAAAGTGAGAAAACAACGTTTAAATGAGAAAAAAATGACGGACAAAATGACACAATTCCTCGGAAAAAACCAGTTGGGGGATTATGAAGAATCCTATTAGATGTTAAGAAAAACTCTATTTGTCGGAAATGAAACACCTATTTCTTCTAACATATATATCCTATTAGATGTTAAAAACAATTCTTAGTAAATCTTAGACATAAACTTAAATAATAAATTTTCTTAGCTATTAATAAAATTCTAGTAAGCCGACATACGAATAAGAAAACTTATTCGCCGGGAGACAAACTTCTTTGCCCTTAATAAATCTTTTTTCTAAGTGCACTGAACCAGAACATCAGGAGGTTGCGGGTTCGAAATCTAGTCTCGTAGTCCCGGAGCGAAATAAATACGAGCTTGACCAAGCATCCAGTACTCTGATGTCACGCACACTGACCGGTATGTGTCTGTGTCGTGTGTGTACACTATGATTTATTTCTCGACGAAACGCGACTAAACAAGGAAACGTTGCGAGGTCAATGTCTCCGATTTCGATTAAATTTGGCATGCTTGTAGAATGGGTAAAAATAGGCGACACGTATTTTTTTATATCGGCGAAACCCGATTTTTAAGGGTTGAAAAACACCCTCGAAAATTGGGGTGTTTTTCGTTTTTCGTCGATAATGTTTTAACGGTACGAGATATGAAAAAACTTCAAATTGCAACAATGTTTATTTTTTCGTGTACTATGCATTGGAGATGAGAACGATGCAGATAGCAACAAATTTCATATTGTTTATTGCAAAAATGCTATTTTTTCAACCGTATCTCCGAGAATTTTTAATCGATTGGGATGTAAATTTGCATACATGTAGAGAATGGAAAAGTGTGGATACGCATTTTTTCTTTTTCCGAAATCTCACAATAAAGGGGTTGAAACTGCCCGTCGATTTCTTTGCCGAGAGCGTCGTATAATCAGCTAGCCTTTTGGCATTTCGGTCTGAATTCACGTCAATATATGTTCGTGTTATGACGCAATTGCATATTTGTAACATTCCAGCCCCCCCCCCCCCCCCAACGGTCCCCCCCTGGAACGGCAAACGTTCAAAGTTCTTACCGTGCAGCATGGACGAAAATTTGTAGAAATAAAAATGGGTTACAAAGAAAGTACAATCAGTCAAAATAGTCGATACACGTTTTCTCGTTTTCGAAATAGAAATAAAGTTCCAAGGGAAAAAATGTTGTATTCTTCGACTACTAGACGTTCATGATAATAATGATGAGTACAGCAACAAATAGCGTGTTGTTTATTGCAATAATTCGTGAATTACTTGTGAAAAATCAATCTTCAGTTTCCCACTCATATGGGCAGAGGCAAGGCTCGCAATCACGGACTGACTTCGTGCTTCGGAAAGCAACTGGATTACAATTATATATTTACGAAGAAATTCCACTCCGCTCACCAGATCGAAGGCACTATCTGCAGAGATTACAGCGTTTTTGGGTTGCCGCTGCAACTCATGAACAGAATGATGCAAACATTTTCATCAGCTCATAACGCAGCATAATTTAATCTTTATCTTTAACTTTAATTTCACAAACAGCAGAACGAATGAACGAAAGAAATAAATCTTCGCAAAGAGCGATTACGGTGCAAAGAGCGACTCTCATGATAACCTTGAAATCGCCTTATTAAAGATTAATAGCAGTTCTGGTAATAGCGTGTGTCGTCGTTATTTTTTTCGTGTGTATTTATCAATTGGATTTCAAGTCATATAAATTCACCAGCGATCATTATTGCTGCAGTTACGACGGAGAAGCCAGCCATACATTTTGAGTTCGAAATACAAATAAAAATGTACGTTAATCAGGTGAATGTTATTCAACTTCTATCCATAGCGATAAGTGCTATGAATTTGCCTCGCACTCCAATCACCGAATAGGAAAAACAGTTCAGTAAGGATCTAGAAACAAACCCAAATGAAATTCATGAAGCAGCCGCAATAAAAGATGACAGTAAAGGAGATTTGCACGGACAACGATACCTAGATCCAAAAATTGATGATAATGTATGTACCCAAGATATAGAAGAATTGAGTTACGAATACAAGACAAGAGCTGTAGATTACTGGAGATCCGGGGCAAATGGGAATAGAAAGTTATCATCTGTTCAAACGAAATTCAAAAAGGTGAAATCAGAGCCGCACTTGCACCGGTGGGCCCATAGTAAAAATAAGAGTGGCACCTACAAAAAAAAGTTAACAAAGATAGCTCACTACACGTTAAACAATTTCAATGATGCTTTGAAGAGAAATTGTAGAAACACCAGCCGTAAATTTCCAAGCATCCGCTTCTTAGCTAAGGACATTCAAAAACCAACATGGAATTGTGTCACGGAAGATTACTAAATATGTAACAAACCAACAATTATTAAAAGCTGATGGACTTCAAAACAAAGCCATCGAATTTATAGGAATGGTGAAAGTCAACATAGCCAACATTGGGGCTGAAAACACATTTAATTCTGATCAGTGGATTCAATTTAGAGCTACATACAGGCCGCACATTGGCGAAAGAAGGGAAGAAATTCGCTGAGACAGTCGTGCAATCGAAAACATCAACAACACACAGTTATACTATACAGCCTTTGGTTTCTGCGAGTGGCAAGCTTTTGGTACCTATGTTGATCGTTTTAAACGATCCTACTGGCAAATTTGGTCCTCGAGTGGAACAAACTATGTTCAGAGCCGAAAATATATTTCTACTGGCTTCGAAATCTGGAAAATTGACGACTAAACATTTCAAGCGATGGTTCCAAGAAGTATATATTCCCAATACGGGTCCTAAATCGGTAATATTTCTGGATTCTTGGAGCGGTCAATGACCAACTGCATTTAAAGAAATGGATATGCAAGGGAAAGATATTAAAGGTTTAACCATTCCAGCAGATAAATATATTGCACCAGTTTCATTAGTTCTGTAGATAATTAGTCCATATGATAATTAGTAATTCCTGCAGGTACAACTACAATGATACAGCCCCTTGATGTTTATGGCTTCCGTGTGTGGAAAAACTTCGTCAAACACTTTTCTGACGCAGTAATATTATACAATTACGACGTCAATCTGCATTTGAGAGACAATATTGTTAAATTACAATCTCTTACACACAACCAGTTTTCTTCTTTACGGTTTACAAACCTTAACAAATATGCGTGGTACAAAAGCGGGTACGAAGAAGGAAGACCACCAAACTTCGAAAATCCGGTAGAATTTTGCTTTTCACAAAATGTACCGACATACGATATATGCGGCGAAGCAGCTATTATCACTTGTGCGTGGTGTAAGAAATCTCTTTGTTTCAAACACTTTTATCATGACTATCATTATTGTAATAAGTATAACCCATAAAAAACATAGAGTTGAAACGTTTCCTAAATGAGTAAGCGTGAGAACACTTTTCCGATTGTGTTGTAATCTTCAAAGGCAGTACGTGGCGGGGGAGAATTTCTTCGTAAATATACAATTGTAATCCAGTTACTTCCCGAAGCTCGAAGTCAGTCCGTGATTGCGATCATTGCCTCTGCCCGTATTAGTGGAAAACTGAAGAGTGATTTTTCATAAGTAATTCACGAATTATTGCAATAAACAACACGCCATTTATTGCTGTTCTCATCATTATCATCATGAACGTCTAGTAGTCGAAGAATACAACATTTTTTCTTTTCGAACTTTATTTTTATTTCGGCCCGTTCACGAGCTATAGAAAGAACGAAGTTTTTAAAAGTGCGTTGACCCCTTAAGAGTGTCGTTCCGCCTAAACGAGAAAATGTGTATCGACTATTTTGACTGATTGTACTTTCTTTGTAACCCATTTTTATTTCTACAAATTTTCGTCCATGCCGCACGATAAGAACTTTGAACGTTTGCCTTTCGAGAGGGGGACCGTTGGGGGGGGGGGGGGGGCTGGAATGTTACAAATCTGCAGTTGCGTCAAAAACGAACATATATTGACGTGAATTCAGTCCCAAACGCCAAAAGGCTAGCTGATTATACGATGCTCTCGGCAAAAAAATCGACGGGCAGTTTCAACCCCTTAATTGTGAGGTATCGGAAAAAGAAAAAATTCGTATCCACACTTTTCCATTCTCTCATGTATGCAAACAAACATCCCAATCGATTAAAAATTATCGGAGATACGGTTGAAAAAATAGCATTTTTGCAATAAACAATATAAAATTTGTTGCTATTTGCATCGTTCTCATCTCCAATGTGTACTACACGAAAAAATAAACATTGTTGCAATTTGAAGTTTTTTCATATCTCGTACCGTTAAAACGTTATCGACGAAAAACGAAAAACACCGCGATTTTCGGGGGTGCTTTTCAACCCTTAAAAATCGGGTTCCGCCGATATAAAAAAAATACGTGTCGCCTATTTTTACCCATTCTACAAGCATGCCAAATTTCATCGAAATCGGAGACATCTATCGCGCAACATTTCCTTGTAAGTCCGAAACTGAGAAGCGGACCTGGGACCGGCTGTATTAGTATAGGTTTCCCGTAGTTTCCCTATCCCCATGGCAGAAATGTCATGGTGAATGCGATACAGAGGGGGAAGTCTGCTACGGCCACAAGATGGGGATGTGAAATGGAATATGGTGGGGAATCTAATAGGGAAAAGGCCCCATACAATGGAAGCTACAATCAAAACAGATAAAAATAATTTTTTTTAACTGATGAAAAATCCCGTACGTAATTCCTCTCGGAATATTATTTTAAAGATGCGCTCAAAATTTGGAGTGAATAGAATGAAAATTGTTGGAATTATGCTGCGTGTCGTTTTGAACAATTGTGTTCCGACAAAAACGGTCTACGTTTCGCACACGGCCTAGCCACTGCCACCGCAGACCCACACGTGCCTGCGGACCTTTTTTACAGGTACCAATTTTTTTTTTCCCTTATTCTAGACTGTTCAAAGCATCTCTTAAGGCAATGTTTCAAAAAACAATTTTTTTGAAAATTCTACAGTGGTGTTACCCCTTAAGGTGTTTAGAACACGCGGGTTTGGTTGTTGGGTTGTCAAAAACAAACATTGAATACGACTTTTCATAACATTAAATCCCAAATGCGTTTTTCTGGAAACAGCATTTTTTAGCGCGGGGAGCGCTCTATAGCTTCAACGGTTGAACCGATTGACATGACTCTCTACACAATTGAAAGGAAATTCAATTTGCGAGGGCATTAGGAAGCGATTTGTGTCAGAAATTGATTTAGAAATATTTTTTTCGTCCTTTGGGTTTATTTTCAAACAGCTGCCATTTTGTTGTTCAGGGGTTTTCAGAAAACAAAAAAGGCCCCCTAAATTTAGTCTACTATAATCATTTTTGTCTTAAGGACATGGCTCACACGTTCAGTCGGTAAAAATCCTACTGCCAAGGGCTCTCTCAAACGGATCACATTTCGGGCAAACGAAGAGAAAGCCGTTGTCCGTCGTTGAACAGAGCAGAAGTTGTTCCTTTTCTTTCTTCCCAAAAAATCAACCGTTTAGGAGAACACTGGAAATCTGTAAATCAGCTATCTCTCTCGTACTCCTTGCCGCTCGGTTAGTGTGACACATGGCCTTAAATGAACTGCCAAGGCTGTGGGGCGCCCCGCGCAGACCAAAACACACCGTGCACGGCATTATTTGACGGCAGTTGGAGCCACCATGTTGGATTTTTTTAACAAATAAAATTGGAACTTACTCTTCATTGATAGAAAAATAAAATATGTTAAAATCCATTTTCATAAGTAGTTATTTCATATAAAAAAATTCCCGAAGTTCAAGAATTTTTCATGCCATTGTTCTTTTATTGCAACAATGCAGCAACTGACCGAACTACGGAACCTCTGAGGCTACAAGAAATCCAAGGAAAAACTCTATCGCCGTCGGTGGGGTAGGAACCCGTCAAAAGTATAGAACTTTTGAGGCACATGTTCGGAACTCTGGCTTACCCAAATCGACAATTATTTGCACTAAGCTTTCAATATGTTGCAACGAAATCGGCAAATGGTGTCTGAAATCTTACAACAAATCGTCCCGCAGCACCAAATAAAACAAGAAATTTCTTACGCTTGCTTCTGCAGATCGCAGCTGCAAAATAATTGCGGCTGCAGTCATCTCGACTAAAGGAGTTCGAATAAGGTACGCAAATTGATTGGAACAATAATCCCCAAAATTGTAAAAAAATAAGAGATTCCAAATTGACCACAAGCTACGCATTGTAAATAGTTCACCAGCTCGAAAAAAGTGAAAAGTAGAAACAGCAAATGTAGCCTAAGACGAGTAATTTGCGATCACTCCATGAGCTCCGCGATGAGCGATATCCAATGAGAGGTAAGGTATTCCGGAAACCCGTTAGGAGAATTAAGTTCCTATTGGATATCACTGGACGGTTGTCGCAAATCGCGTGCATTGTGCGCGTACTCTTACAACCGTAATCATAGATGTTCTTTAAGGAATAAAGATCCCTCGTTCTTTGTTCAGAACAAAGAACAAGGAATTCTTATTTCTCTATTGGGAGGAAACAACAACCTCCAATGTGAACTTCACTTTCCTAGGCGGTTTCCGGAATAGCTTAGCTCTCATTGGATATTACTCATCGGCCCATATATCTTGCTTCCCTTATAGCCGTTATCTCTCTTATACCCGTATCCATAGATGTTCCTCTTTCCTGAACATCCTTCTTCTTCAAAGAACATCTATAAATACAGGTGTTAGCGTATTATCTCAGAACGTTTAACG
Source organism: Ophion slaviceki (assembly GCA_944452715.1). NCBI lineage: Eukaryota > Metazoa > Arthropoda > Insecta > Hymenoptera > Ichneumonidae > Ophion > Ophion slaviceki. The sequence continues at coordinate 11,198,481 of OX101791.1, forward strand.
CAAGACAAAATATATCGTCCGAAATGAGTAAATAATATTTTTTTTATTGTAAGGCAAACCTAATAGTTTTGAAACACAAGACAACATTAATTTGGAGTTTGTGGAAATATTTTGAATCAGCAAACACATTTTGAACACAGAAAAAACTACTGTGCTAAGGAAATTCACGTAAGAGGTGGTTTTCCACCTTAAAGTATCCTGCTATAATTTAAAAAACGTGGAAACTTGGAATTTATCCCCCCTTCAAAGTGATGTCTACTTCGTTCAATTTAATACATCCCTATGCATGTGGCGTGGAAGAAAAATAAATAAAAAGGTCGTTCACCCCTTAAAATTTGTTTAACGCACCCATTCTGGATTTTTCATCGCTTTGCTCGAGACAATTTCGTTTATGTTTCACTGAAATCGGTGCGCTGCTTGTGGGTAAAACTGCAAAATTACCGGACATGCCTTATTCTAAAAATCGATTTCATTCCTTAGAACGGTTATGACGCGGATTTAAAAAAAAACGTGTAATAGTTTTTACTGCTCTAGCACATATACGAGATTTGATAAAATCCAAGGCGGTTACGAAAGCGATGCTTTTTGTTAGATTCCTAAAATCAATCACATTAACACAAAATTAAGCCCTTTTGTTTTTTTTTTAATATAATTGTCGAATCGATAAACTATTTGAATCACCAGTAGGTAACCAAAAATAAATTGAAAATCAAATGAGTCCGATGTGCCACGAAAATAATTATAAAAAGATATTCCTCCGGCTACATGGACGCAACATTTTTTCTCAATCTTCAGTAAAATCCTATGAGACTGCATTAATAATTATTCTTATAGTTTCTGTTACTTGAACCAAATAACGAACATTTTCAATCGGTCCATGGCTGAAGACAGGAAAATTGTGGAACTATCGTTGAAGGCATTTTTGTTGTTTAGAGCGTTGTTTTAGAGGTCTTTTGAGGATGGGATGACTATTTAAAAAAGAACTAAAAATCCCATGTTTATTGATCCTTTAGAAATATGTACAATTTTTTTTAAATAACTTATTATCATGTACTTCTGTACGTTTGTATAGAACGGTGCACGGAAAATGCTCCCACTTGGCGATCAGTGTTGTTGACGTTGTATGAATCTAAAAAAAGATCCAAATATATATGACAATATTTACAAAATCGTGGCATGCTAAACTTTGATTATAATCTTTTTCTATTTTTCTGGCTATTCTGCGAGGTATATTCTTATATACCTCGCAGAATGGCCAAAAAATAGAAAAAAAATATAATCAAAGTTTAGCGTGCCCCGATTTTGCAAATATTGTTATATATATTTGGAAAAATTGATTCCGACTCACTTCTGCTACCTAACGTTCAAAAGTAGTCTACTAAAGGTGTATACCGATTTTGAGCTCAATCGGTTATTTAGTTATCGCGATATCGTGGTTGCCGATTTGAAAAGCATAGTTTAGAGAAAAACGCGTTTAATTAAAATTTCTATAACTTATTATTTCTATAACTCAGCTCATTTCATGAGTATCGTTAGAAAGGTTTCACAGTCATGTCTAGAAAGGTCTGTAGAATAATAAAATTAAATTTAAAAAAATGATTTTGTCACATCATAGACAACAATACTGCCTTAACCCTAGGACCCTACACTATCTGTACGAAACGAAGAACTCACACAGGGGTTACGCGCAACCCAGCACTTCAAATCAACGCTCCTAACGAACTATTTGTCGTAGAGAGTTTTTTTTATTCGAACGCTTCAATACTCAAGAATGGAATAGGATATGCGAGAAAAACCTAATACGAATTTTTCACCGTGAAAAATGCGATTGAACAAAGCATGAAAAATAATTTTAGCATTTATCACTAATTATGTGGGGTTTGGGGTACCCATGTGCCGGGTCCTAGGGTTAATAAGTATTTTACAGAAAGTATGCACTTTCTCCGGTCAACTTCACACGGATTGTATTGACACAGTGCTCCCCAAGTAATATCGTAAACCGGGGTAACTTTGGGACAGCCCCCTGACACTGGTAGATAAATGCTGTTCGCAAAATGTCCCTGCCGCACTGTGGCGCTAGTAGTCGTGTAACAGGCATGCATATATATATATGTATGTTGCGCCGGTGTTTCGAATACCTTACGTGAATAAAAGTCTATTGCCATAACGATATCGCCATAACGATAACAGGCTAAAGCCACGAAAGTATCGAATCGTTCAGCTGATCGGACTATTCAGAGCCGAAGGCTGTCACACAACAGCCAACTCCAGGCAGTGGTGATTTCAAGAACTAAAAAGCCGGAACAAAACGCGTTTTCGTTTATCGTATAGGAATGGTAGGCCAGTGTCAGGGGGCTGCTTTGGGACAATTTTGGGTAACTTTGAGACACGTCAGTACAACTACAGCTTCAAATATTTGCTTCATTCCATTGAGCGAAAATGAAAAAGAACATAACCAAAAACTGAATATTCAAGCGCGCCATGCCCATGCCCACCCATATTAATGACTGATGATTGTTTATGAGAATCAACAACCTTGTTTTATCTCTCTCACACGTGGCTACCTTCATTGCGCCATGCGTCATCAGCTGCTACCGAGCGCTGTTGGTGGCTCAATCAAGTACTTCTCAAATCCTACAGCATGGAGGCTAGAGTGGGAGGAGACCGATCTGTGCATTTCAAAGTGGCTACAAAAATGTGGTCAAACAGGGATGACGCCACTATCTCTAAGACCTCGAGAAGTAAGCTGAGTATCGATGTCGTGTAAGAGGGATGGAAGAGGATCGAATACGCATCCCAGCAAGCAGTGCAGCGAGATCGCGCGCAAAAGTTACCCCCTCTCTGGTCTCTTACGCGCGCCTCACAATCATAATAACGCGTGTCCGTGAGCGAGCGACGCTCGGACATCTTCGGAAAGAGCCGAGCGCGCCGAAGTTCCCCGACCGCGCCTTCGGCAGCTACACCAACACATGGACGCTGAGCACGTTCATGTGCGGTCAAGCCGAAACGAAGGCTTCGAGGGAAAAAGCAATCTGAGCACGACTCGCGCGTGACGTCACCCGACGGAACGCGCGAGGCTTTTAGATGATTTCAATGCTTATTTAGCTCTTGATTCTCTGCGCTACAATGTATACAAAAAAATGTATCGCGCACCGTGATCGCTTATTTTTTTAGTTTATACGTTAATTTAAATATAATTATGAATCCAAATTACAACTTATTTATCTTCTAAAAAATTGTTTACGCCTTACTCACACCCGTCCTTATGCCAAATAAATTATAATTAATAAAAGTAAGCGGAAATATATTTATATTCGTATTATTATATTAATTCTCATACTTTCATCGAGCGATAAAGCATTATCCCCAAAAACAAGCCAATCAACCATCCGGCCGCGAATCGTCAGTACCAGAAAGTGCATATTCTACAAGCGATGGGATGGTCCCGTTGGTAGCGTTCCTGGCTTCGGTGGGCAGGGGCGCAGGATCGTTGCCCGCGCTCAGTGCTTTTTTTACGAATTATTATTACTATTAATTCTTGTTTGATTAGTTATTTTTATTAGTTATCATTATTATTTTAATTAGTTATCTTTTAGTGTCGAAAAATTTATCGCGCACTCTCACCGCTTATTTTATTAGTTTGTACGTTAATTTGAATGTAATAATAAATCTAAATTACAACTTATGTATCTTCTAAAAAATTGTTTGCGCTTTACTCACACCCGTCTCTATGCCAAATAAATTGTAATTCATAAAAGTAAGCGGAAATATATTTATAGTCGTATTATTATATTCATTCTCGTAAGTTACGATTCGCGGCCGGATGGATGTGGCTTGTTTTTGGGGATAATGCTTTATCGCTTGATGATAGTATATGAGAATGAATATAATAATGCGAATATAAATATATTTCCGCTTACTTTTATGAATTACAATTTATTTGGCATAGGGACAGGTATGAGTAAAACGCAAACAATTTTTTAGAAGATAAATAAGTTGTAATTTAGATTTATTATTACATTTAAATTAACATACGCGGAAAAAAAGAAACAGCGAAAATCACAGTATAAACCGCATAAAAAACAGGGTGCCATATTTCATTTTACAGTAAAACACAGTAATGTAAATCCTGTCCTACAAAAATGACCAATTTTCCTGTACACACTGAGATTTTTACAGTTACACTGGTTTATTTACAGTTCGGCACTGTGAATACATCAGTGTTTTCAGTAAAAATATTCAACTGTAAAATTTACATGAGATCACTGATTTTTATACTGTACGCGAACTGCAAGGGTTACAGTGTACACTGTATTGAGTACAGAGTGATTCATTAAATTGTACAGTGTGGCACGGTAGTTTTAGTCTTCTTTCGACAGTTCGTGAAGCAATCTGTGCACTCTGAGATTTTTACAGTTACACTGATTTATTTACAGTTTGGTATTGTGAATAAATCAGTGATTTCTGTAAAAAATATTCAACAGTGAAATTTAAATGAGGTCACTGATTTTTATACTGTACGCAAATGTGGCACGAGGTGAGGCACGAGGCCAGGACACAAAGGATTGCCAGTTAGAAGATTGTGCCTCAGAATTCAAGAAATTATAAAGAAAGAAAGAATTAAAAAAAAAGGTACGTCTTGTCTAATTAGGACTTGTCTCGCGCGTGGGGTGAGGCACGTGGCCAGGACATAAAGGATTGCCAGTTGTGTGGTCGATAGGATGCGAACGTTGAAATTTGTGCGACATAATTCAAGACATTATAAAAAAGAGAGAATTATTTACAAAAAGGTACGTTCTTGTGTATGTGACTGATTTTTTTTATATTTTCTACACATTTTTTCAAACTTCTTTTATGGATAAACTTTTTTTGTGTGTCTCATTCACTTCACTCTGTTCTTGATATATATATACATTGTAAGCAAAAGTTTCGCCGATTAAAAAAAAAAATTTATAATCAATTTTACAGTGTGACGTTGTGAACGGTATTCACTGGTTAGGACTTGTCTCACGCGTGGCGCGACCAGGACACAAAGGACTGGCAGTTCTTTCAGCGCTATCTAATGTTATTTGTACCCCTAATTTTGTATAACATACGATTTGTGACACTATTGAATTACGGGGTTCATCAAGTTTTAATTACAGTATTAAAACTAGAACGTTTCCCGTGTTTATACTGTAAAAAGCAACGATTGAAAACTGAAACTATATCTGTTGCTAACCAGTTTCTAGAACAGAGGACTTCACTGTTAAAACACCTACATAAACTCTGTCGATATAACTGGCGCATTCATTGTACATAATACAGATTAACCAACTGTCAAATTACAAGTTTTGTTAAATTTATATTACAGTGTTGAACTGTCAAAATTTACTTTTGACTACACTGTATTTTGGACTGTGTGTTCCAGTAAAAGATACCGTAGAGAGGTTCGAGTCCAAGGAAGACAGTATAGGAACTGTAATAATTTACTTTGAGCACACTGTATTTTGAGCACTGTGTTTCAGTAAATATCGCTAGGCAATCGCTCGAGTCCAATGCGAACTGTGTAGCCCCCATATTTTGTACTATTTCTTTTTTTCCGTGTACACACTAATCAAATAAGCGGTCGGAGTGCGCGATAAATTTTTCGACACTAAAAGATAACTAAATAAAATAATAATGATAACTAATAAAAATAACTAATCAAATAAGAATTAATGGTAATCATAATTTTAAAAAAAGCACTGAGCGCGGGGAACGATCCCGCGCCCCTGCGGACCGAAGCCAGGAACGCTACTAATGGGACCATCTCATCGCTTGTAGAATATGCACTTTCTGGTACTGACGATTCGCGGCCGGATGGATGATTCGCTTGTTTTTGGGGATAATGCTTTATCGCTTGATGAAAGTATGAGAATTAATATAATAATACGAATATAAATACATTTCCGCTTACTTTTATGAATTATAATTTATTTGGCACAAGGACGGGTGTGAGTAAAGCGTAAACAATTTTTTAGAAGATAAATAAGTTGTAATTTGGATTTATTATTACATTTAAATTAACGTATAAACTAAAAAAATAAGCGTTCAGGGTGCCCGATGCATTTTTTTATATACATTGAAAACGCAGAGAATCAAGAGCTAAATAAGCATTGAAATCATCTAAAAGCCTCGCGCGTTCCGTCGGGTGACGTCACGCGCGAGTCGTGCTCAGATTGCTTTTTCCCTCGAAGCCTTCGTTTCGGCTTGACCGCACATGAACGTGCTCAGAGTCCATGTGTGGTGTAGCTGCCGAAGGCGCGGTCGGGAAACTTCGGCGCGCTCGGCTCTTTCCGAAGATGTCCGAGCGTCGCTCGCTCACGGACCCGCGCTACTATAATTTTTGCGCGCGATCTGGCAATATATCATTTTGCATCTCTCTCGCACGCAGCCTACTTCTCAAGTATTATGCTGCCTGATGCACAGTTCACTTCTCATTATTTACTTGTTCCGTCTCTGACACACGCAGCTCACTTCTCGACGTCTTAGCAATAGTGGCGCCATCCCAGTTTGACCACATTTTTGTAGCCACTTTTTTCAAGTCTCTCCATAAGAGATCGGACTCCTCCCACTCTAGCCTCCCTGTCCTACAGATTCGCGTACCACTTTTCCCCTATCCCTCCCATTAAAGTTCGGACTCCTTTAGTAGTCTCCCTGGCGCGCCTATTCATAATGGCCTCTGCACGCTGCGCGCGATGAGCGATTTTAAAATCATACTCTAACCGGTTACTATACCAGTAATGTATCAGTACAAGTGTACTTTTCAAATCCTGCACTCTACTCTCCCGCTTATGTATCAATTATTATATATACAGCAGGAACAAAAGTGATTTTTTTACCTGAAACATAAAATAAAGTCTTTATTTATTTTAGACATTCATGCATCTATAAAGCTGTGTTGATATATGAAAACGTATGCTATATAACTATTTTCTGCAGGAAATAATAATAAAAAAATCAATTAAAATGGTGTGCATAAGTTTGAAAGCCAATATGCATTGCTTTATTATTATTTAGTTTGCAGAAGTACCGCAAATAAATAAAGTTTCCCAACTTCCAACCGTCTAAAAAAGAGGGTCCGTCATATTTCCAGTGACTGAGAACCGTTCAGATTGTTCTTTCAGCAGAAGCTGAAAAAATAGAAGTCATAAAAATAAGATTACAATTTACTACAAGAATATGTACATATGGTTAACCCGAATGGCATTACAATTATGGATATAATCATAATTCGAGTGCAAAATTCCAAACCAATTCACCTACCTGGAATGTCCGGGAAACAATTTTGAAAATAAATGTAAAAAAAAAGGGTGCGTTGTATTATTGGCTACTCAGGTAGCAAGGGTAGCAATTTCGAAAACGTTCAGGGACCGCGATCCGAAGTGCGCTACAGCGTTCATAGCGTAGTTACAGTCGATCTGATTGGTCCGAATGGGCACTTTGGGCCGCACCCAGATTTGTCATTTATCTCAGTCAAAGGCGGGAATCCCCACGTGTGAATGGAGTCTGCGCGTTCTCGACTTTTGATGCAGCCAATAAAAACGTCTATTTCACATAAAAAATTGCCAAATGTCTCCGAACTCGCCTTAAGCCGTGGCGAGTTTTCATGTGAAACCCGAAAGCAACCGGGAAGCCCGACATTTTGTTATCCATTGTTCGACGTAGTGTAAAAATACCGGTAAGCCCGTTAGTGATAAAGAAGTTAAATAAGAATTTCGTCCATCACGTAATTCCATAACAGTGTTGAGTTTGGTTCATCCTTAGAAACAATTAATAAATCACTGGAATAATAAAATTGTACGATCCAGCCGACCACACTCTTTTCAAAAAGATAAAGGATTCATATCGTGAATCGCCCATATCTCAGTACAAAACAACGTACGCCTTATCGGCGAATTTGTCAGCCGATACGAAACTTCTTTTGTTATCCCGTTTCCGTTGTCGATTTGCGCCATTTAGTAAAACTGAGTTTCGTTATTGCGTTGCATTTTTCACCAGCGAGTTCGAGATCGAAGAACATGGTCGACGAGATCCGAAACAAGGCAAGTATCGTCTCTTACGAAAATAACATAGACGCAAGTTGCTTCGACGCTAAAACATTTGCAGTGGTGCGACGACCTTGAGGATTTACTCCAGTGTCCAATATGTATGGAACGACCGAACCGATGGATTTACCAATGCGTCCAAGGGCATCATATATGTCAAATATGCAAGCCGCAGCTGCAACGTTGTCCAACTTGTAGTCAATGTTGGTCTGACTCGAGAAATCGTTTAGCCGAACATCTTTGTTCCAAGCTCGACGAAATTAAGGTGAAACACATTCTCAACCATTGTGACAGCAGAAGTAATGTACGAGTATTGTTCATTTCGTTCTTGAATCTTTCCAAAGCTTTCGCTAATCGATCCCGAAAATGAGATCAACAAGCTTCTAATACCAGAAAAGGTATCAGTGGGTTCTCAAACCGAAGAACAGGAAGGGGCGGCGCATTCAGCTGTCGGACCAGCTGCGAAAAAGCTAATCGATGGGCACCATGGCAAGGCTTATCCTTGCAAGATGGGGAATTGCTCGGTTCAACTTTTCTACGACCCATTGATAAAGCACCTACAGGAAACACATGCTCCTGAATTCTCCAAGGTAATCAACTTCGTTTGGAACAAAAAAATATATAGATGGAAAGTTATTCCAATTTAGAAAGGGGCATAAATGTGGCTTGGATGCCATAATCATCCCTTGAATAATTGGATGAATTAATAATGAATTAATGTATAAGGCGATGGCTCCAATGGTCCTAATAAAGGAAAGCTCAATTTTCATACTCTTTTGGTTCTTGTATAACCCATAAATGTTTATTTGCATTATCGTTAACTGCTGCTGGTTGGATAATGTCTATGAATAGACTGGAGCTGACTTTGCAGAATATATGTGAGTTAAAAGTAAAAGCTACGTCTTTACACTATTTGTTCTTAAAGTGAACAACATATCACTTTGTAGCATCGGTTTAATTTTCACTGAACAATATAGAGAAAGCTGGAAAGCTGAAGCCTCTACCCCGGAGGCTTCAGCTTTGAAAGCGACCTTGATATGTAATTAAGAATGTATCGAAGAAACAATCCCAGGTAGAAGTAACGAATATTTGGAATTTTCAAATATAAGTCCTGAATGTGGAGTAAAACCAGACGTGAGTTGCACAATATGTAGATCGATACTTAAATTCCCAGTTGAAAGTGTTTTTATTTCTTTTTCATGAACGACTTCCCTATATAGGTCAATATTTAACTTTATCAGAAGATCACTTTTAAGTGTGAATATACTGTGCCTCATGACTGCCGCAATGTTAGAGGCTGTCCCTTTTTCTAGTGTTGCCAAACATTTTGGTAAGAATGTATCGGAAATCTGAACTACAAAATAAGCACAATTTCAATGCCTTACAATTAATTATATTCCAATTATGAAGTGAAAAATTGTGAAATTTTCTGGAAAGTTTTTTTTGCACATACATTACGCGAACACCAAATGGAGGACATTCTGTAGCACTTTTTCAGTATGCTTTTACTCATATCTGAAAATGAAACGACTTCCCCTAAGGGGTTAGGCTACTGTGACAACCCAGAAATGAGGGTTATTTAAAAAATTAATTTTGAAGGAATAAGTAAGATTATTGAAATATCGTTTGGAAAATTATTTGTATGTACATTAACAAAGTTGTTTACGAAATTTCTTCAAAAAAATATGAATAATTTTTACAGTTACGAGTAATCTTGTAACGTGAGGGGCCAATGGTGTACTTAATTTTGGGCACCCGGTTGGTCTAAAACAAAAAAAAAGTTTTTTTCTTAAAATAGATAATATTGGCTTGAAGGAGCTTTTTTGTTCTCGTGTTTCAATTGAATTTATTTTTCGATTTTCGAGGAAAAATGACATCATCATTGTTAATAACTAATGAAAAAAAATGGTTAATCAGAAAAAACGTCGATCAAGGCTAAACTACTATTACACTGAATAAGTGTACTAAATTTCAAGTCAATCATTGGATGTCGAGAAATCGTGTACACCGTTTTGAAAAACATAGTTTCGAGAAAACCCGTTTAAAGTTTTACTAGCAGTTATATCCTTGTAATCATAAATTTACCTTGAATCTGCGGTTCATGCACCATATGTTGGACCTTCCTCTGCAATTTGAGTTGCCTCAAGCGACTATTGATTCTTTGAACATTTCACAGTAGCCTAACCCCTTAAGGACGAATGCACAACTGCCGTAAACTAAAAATGTTATAACTGAAATTATACAATTTATTGGCAGCAGTTTAGCATACGTTGGCATGGAACGTTTTCTTATTCTCAGATATAATGAGGAAAAGTGCTACAGAATATGCTCGATGTAATGTTTGCATAATATATGCATGAAAGAAACTTTCCGGGAAATGTCACAATTATGCACTACCATCAACACCCGCGGGTTGGTCGATTCATGGCAAATTTTACGTACAGGATTGGAACAAACGAAGTATTGATGCATCCTATTTTAATCACAATGACAGCTTTTTCGTGAAATGCCGATACACCCTTAACACGAACATATAATTTTTCCCTGACTGTTAAAAGAAAACTTACGAGTTGCAGCTTACGAGCGACGGGGCCGTTTTCGAACACGCGTGGAAGATCGAGTGCATTGAGCAAATGGTTTTCGATCGCGCATTTAGCGTCGCCAATATGGGGACGTTTTTCTTGAAACTGTCGACCGACATATTTCTCAATTTCACGGGCTTCATACTTATGGTCCACAACGGCTTTATCGCTAAGCACTTCACGTATCAGCTAGAGATCAGTTGCTGTCCGACGCACGCATCAGCAATTTACACCAGCGAAGTAAGTTCAACGTGTCAATTGTGTCTGAAAATCTTTTTGCATAAGTAAAAGGAAACCTAAAAAAACTATCGTTTCTCATTCAGGTGTGTTCTTGTCGTACACCAACAAGTGTACTTCGTGCAAAATGCCTACGCATCGAACGTCCTGAACTCCAAAGAATGATCGGTCATACGAAGCAGCTCACCTGCACATTGCTTGTTGGCAAAAAGCCCATCTCCGAAGAGGCGGAGCCACCGATCCTGAAAAACTTACAAAAGAACAAGCATCCAAGAAGTCGCTTCAATTCCGGCAACAATGGTCAAAACGGGTCGAACCGAGCCTCAGGAATGCGCGGTGGTTTTAATAATCAAGGAGTCCGAGCGCGTATGGCGGACAGTCTTCCGTCGAATTCCAGATCGAACAGTTGGGGTAACCTCACAGCAGATGACTTTTAAGTTTTTCCTTCTCTCATATGTTCGATGGGGTTAAACCGTGCCAAATCTTTCACACGCTTTCATCAATTATGCCTTTAAAGATGTTACCGTTAAATCGGCTTTTATACCGTACCTTAAATAAATGTACACATTCATAAAATCAAATGCCTTCCTAATGCACATCTTCAACAAAATTTATTTTTCAGGTATTTCAGTGTACCTATATGTGTGGATATATATACATATATATAAATATATATATATATATATATATATACATATATATATATATATATATATATATATATATATATATATAAGTCCACTACGATTAACATAATCATTTATAATTGCTGCAATTTTATACCAACTTGTCCGGCAGCTACCGGAAAATGTGTGTATATTTCGTATTTCTCGTGATCGAAAAGTTGGTTATTTTATTTTCCTCCGTTAGTATTAATATTATAGGGTCAGTCTCCAGCCGCATCATGCTTTGTTATATGTTATAAAATCTAGCTACCGTACTTGGGTCTCATTTTTCACGTGTACATTTGAATCTTCCTTTATTAATAGTTACGAATAACTTGCTTCATTTATTCCGTTGGTTCATAAGCTTCGTATTTTTCTCTATCTCTCGGGGGGAAGGATGGTGGAAAGATTCGTGTTTTGTTTACTGATTGGCGAAAAAAGAATAATCTCGCGTAGACAGACGAGGTGCTCGAGCATATCTCCAGCAACGTTTGACCCGATTTCTTCACCTTCGATTATTTTAATCATAGCACTTGGTGGTAACGCAATATCTGGGCTGGATGCTCTCAGAATGAATGAACGCGCTACAACAACGTTCTCTTCTCATTTACCTACGTTTTATCTAGCGCGACGTGTGCTCCGACTTCTACCGTGCAAAGTCCGTTTTTTTTATGTCTTCTCTTTCAAATCCGCAATTTGAATATCAGTTTCCGGCGAGCTTGATCCTCGAGAACATGCGGACATTGAACGTAACGTATATTCTTTGAATACTCGGTCCCGCAAAACCTTAAAATTCTATTATCCCTCAAAAATCAGCTCCGAGTTGACTTTTCAACTCGGGTCTTTGCTCGGTTACGCGTGCATACGTAAGAACGGAAACTGTTCTAGCACATATTCTAACGATATTGCTATTACATACGCTCTATGACGCTTCTATGCAATTAATAGCGTCCATTAATATTACCGATGGTTCTACGATTTTTTTAACCTCGTTTTTCTATTTCTCCCTTCCTCCTCCTCCTCCTCCTCCTCCTCTCTCTCTCTCTCTCTCTCTCTCTCTCTCTCTCTCTCTCTCTCTCTCTCTCGGTCTCGACTCGTTCTTATGCCCTTTTACTCTTAATGAATTATTTTTGTCGTGTGAAGGATCACGAAAAAGCGATGCGCCGTCACTCGAGTTTTCAAACTCGTCCTCAAACATTATTCGACGCGATACTTGCGCCAGAAATCGTTAAACGAGATGCGAACGTATTTCCAAATAGAAAATCAATGAAAATAAAAGACTTTCGTATTCGCGCGTAACGACTTCAACGTTCGGTCTTGGCCCAACTCACCCTACAAACTTTTAACATGCGTTATATCTTTATGTGTACGTGTACGTGTGTGTGTGTGTTCTTTTTTTCTTCCCTTTAAAGAATTTTACGCGATCATTGAAGTAGATTTTCATTTATAATATTCTCGTTTAGAGTGACTTCTCTTGGATCAGATGGGAAGAGTGGGCGCCTTTTGTCTTTCGTGCCTAAGTGTCGTGTTTGGCCCGAATACTTTTCTCCTTCTTACTTTTTAGTCAATAGAATCATTAAATCCCAGTGTCTCATCAACATCCGGGTCAATTCCGTTCAGGTACCACCTTCGCGTAGGGATTTTTGCTGCTCGAGAAGACGCTCGAGCGGAGATGGTCCCGGACCTGACCACAATGATTGCTGACTCGGTCGGGCCTTTGGTTGATCTTGATTCGACAGATTTGACGATTGAACACCCGATCCCCATGTGTTACCGCTGAACAGTGAATACGTGTTCGCCGTGTTCGTCGATTGCGTTTGTTTCTGCTCGATCTGGAAAGAAAAACGATAATATAACGTATACGCAGACAGACGTTACTGAGAGGAAGCTATTTCCCTCAACACTTTGGCATTGTCCGTAGTCTACGGGATTCTCTGTGGAAGTTTTTTTAACAGTCACCGATCCTGTTTCGTTGCACCAATCAGCAGCGAAAAGAAGAACGGGAGAACATTTTTTAATTAACTAAAGAATAAATGAGAGTTCCGCATTTATCATATTGGACAAATTTAAACCTCGATTTTATGCTTATAACAATATTTGTTTTTTTTCTTTCCTAGCGTTATTTATGTTTCTATTATTAGATTTATCTTTCTTCAAGGCATGCGTTCTAACAACGGCCAATGGTAACTAAAAAAACATGCGACCAAGTTTGTGCTTATCGTTTTTAGTGAGTTCTGAGTCATTTTATGGAGTTTTCGTGACGTCAACTTAGCGATAACTTGTAAAAATTGTAAATAACTTGTAAACTAGCGATAATCTGTAAAAATAGAATCTGTAAGACTGTGACAGACGAACGGACATGACGAAACTACAAGTGTTCCTTATTTAACTACGGAACCCTAATACAAAGTGATAAAGAGGGTGTCGAACAGTGCACTCAAGTAGGGCTGCATAGCTAGATACGAACATAATTATAATGTTGAATTCAATCTGAATTACTTTCACGAAGTTTACAAATCAATCTGTTGTTCATTAGACAACAGCATTTTCTAAACACTGCCACTATTCAATATACATGACGTTGAAGTTTGCAATCGTTTGAATGCAACGATTTTTTTGTATTATTTCATTTTCACTATTATCCGAAACATTTTTTCCGCGCTTGAAATTGTAAATCTGTTATAAGAATACGTAAAACATTCAAATAATTTTCATATTCTCAATCGGCCAAAAAGAAATGTCAATGAAGAAATTCATTTTCCGTTGCGTCCCAACGATGCGAACTTCAAGATCATCGACATGCGACTCTGCCATTTTGGCGTCGAAAATATGCCGGATAGAAAATTGTCAAATTAGAAACCGTGCGTATTTTTTTAAACAAGCTGATCATTTTAGAGTATCCGCAATAAATGTGGTAAAAAGTACTCACCAGATGCTATGTTCAAGAACTATTAAAAAGGTTTTAACCAAAAGGTAACAAAATAATGAAGGAGTAGCAGTGTTATAATTCTGGACAGAGGAGCGTGACGAAACAATACGGATTCCTGGTGGCTGAGAAACGCTAAAGAGAGCGAATAAAGGCTCAGAAAGAAACGAGTGAAGTCACCAACCTCAAACTGCCTGGATTCTTCAAAGTTGTTTCTCGGGTTGTACTGCTTGCTCATAAGAGGATTCTGATGATAATTGTTGCCAGGTGTGAGCGGTGTTCGGCCAATCATACTACTGCCGGCTCCGGGCGAATTGGCCCAATTCTGAAATGCATCGCTCGCCGTGGTCTCCTTGGGTTGCATCGGCGGTGCGCCACCGGACGAGCCCCACCATGCGGCAGGTGGTTGAGGAGGCTGCTGCGTGTCCTGCTTCCAAAGGTTAAAATCCGGGGTGTCGTAATTGTGAAAAACGGGATAATTGTTCAACGGGTGTTGGGCCTTGTTGATAACCGATTGATTTGGAAATACGAATTGATTCGTAGCCTTCCCGTATGCGGAGGGCGATATTTGCTTCTGGCCAATTTGATTGTACACATTCTGGCCGAAATTTGGATTGAAGTTCAATTGGAGACCCGACATTCCGGTTGGGCTGATCGGTGGATTGGCGACGTTTTGCAGTGCGGGACTTGGTTGGAGATTCTTCTGATAACTCGCCAAAACGCCGGGCATTCCTTGTACGCCACTCACCATACCCGTGACACTCATCTGATTGTGGATGTTCATCTGATTCGTTCTCATGTTATTTGACACAACGTTTTGCCGGTGGATCCCCATGCCGTTCCCCTGTTGCTGTTGTTGTTGCGGTTGCTGCTGCATACCTACGTTTTGTTGCAATACTGTAGCGTTCTGTAAGCTTTGTTGCTGATTATGAGATTGTTGTTGTTGTTGTTGTTGCTGTAATCCGAGAGCTTGAGACAAAGTGGCTCCCACGGTCGGTTGGGCAACTCCGGACAAACCCGGTGGCATCATCTGGGATTGTTGCTGTGCTAATCTCTGATAGTCCGTCGATCTTTGTTGATGAACGCTTTGCTGAATACCTGCGCACTGTGGCAGCGCAACCCCGCTGCCGTTGTACTGTCCGGGTACTTGATACTGATGCGGCATATTCGCCACGACGTGGCTCGTCACGAAACTCTTGCCGAATTGAGGATTCTGAACGTTGAAAGTTTGATTGTGATAAGTGCAATTCGGCCCGAGATTCTGCAGCTGATGGCCGAACTGGGATCTCTGGGTCGGTGTTGCTGCTTGATCCACGCTTGAGAATTGATGCGACGATGGTTGCAGCCCTTGCGGCATGCTCAACTGAAGTTTTATCGGTGCTTGGACTTGACCGGATGGTAACGAGACTGTCGGCGGCTGATGACTTTGGACGGATGTTGGAACATTGGAAACAGGGGCAACGAGCTTCTGACCATTGCCAAGATTCGGCTGCAACGAGGCGCCATTTTGTACGAGCACTTGACCGTGATTTTGTATATTTTTCGAGCCTAGGCTCTTTATCGGCGATACCGGTGCTGCTTGCGTTCCGCCCACGTCCAACTCTTCAATTATCATCGGCGATACGTTCTTGAAGGTAACTTGCTTTTGTTCGGTCTCGGCGCGTCTCATTATCGCCTGCATCGCGATGTTCTGTCGCGGCTTTCGAGCGCACGATAGAGAATTCAATTCGGCGTTACTCGTGTCGGTATTTCCAGTCGTCGAGTCACGATGGCGTTCCAGCGATCCTTGCGGCTTCAGTATACCTACGCGTTTCTCCACTGTGAATTATAATTGTTATTGCAACGCGTGAACAACATGCGAAAACGAAAGTAATGACATTTCTGGATAATGTCTTTTCGAGGTAGTGCAACTTTTCAAATATTACTAGTTGAACACTTAATCCGGGAAAAATTGAGCCTGGATAATCCGAATCCTCGATATTTTAAACCTTGGTCAATTCTAACCCAACACATACAGCCCTGAACTATCTTTAGCTTTCGTTATTTTTAGCGTGACATTTTATCCCTTAATGAATAAAACCTTCGTCAGTTCTTTTTTAATAATATGGTTTATGTTTTTTGAGAAATAATAAACAAATTTGGTGGTAGAATGGAAATGTAATTATTGTTGACCCCGAGTCTTCTGAGGCATCACTAGTTGTGTGCGTATTTGTTTGAATTGTTCGTTTGGCAACATGAGTTGTCGTGTATTATTCGATTTATTATTAAATTATTGTTACTATCATTACTCTTCTATTATAATTCTTCAATTGTAAACTTCGATATTTGATTTCGAAAATCTAAATCATTTGTATGAGGATTTCCAAATAGTTATTCTGTCTGAATAGACTTGATCATACATGTAGAATTATCGCTGATGTATAATATGAACATATTTTACACTTCTAATGAATGTCGGATATATTATTTAATGAATCTTTCTCTTCACGGCCTACATCTAGCTAGGTAGATAAAAATTTGCATTTTCCAAAAATATTTTTATTTCATAGTATCACTTTTTATCTATAGTCCCTGAAAATTTCATTGAAATGTTCCTAAAATTGGATGAACTACTGCTTCCAACAGTCGACCAGGCGAGCGGTAGCAGCACCATACTTCAAACTTTAAACGCGTTTTTATCGAAATACTTTTCTAAAAGTCGGCGGATATGACATCTCGAGAACCACTTGATGGATTGTTTCCAATTTTACAGGAGATACGATTAGAAACATTCAAAGCTCGCTGACGTTCTCACTTTTTTATAATCGATCTTCATTTTTTAATAGTTCCGTAAAAATGGCGACTTTTTCATATATGAGGCATTCCACGTCACTTCAGCGAGTACAAAAAAATCCACATATAATTTTGAAAAATCGAGTTACTTTATTGAAAAATATTCACCGAGCGTCGAAATTTAAAAAAAATTTCTGACGTTTTTTCTCGTTGATTACCATTTTTTAATATTTTTCCATTCGAATGGTTGTATTTTTGGCAGGATTTGACGTATTTACATTCGTAAAAAACGAAGATGGGCGTCTTTTTCTTGCCTTCCAGAAAAAAAATTAATTTAGACATTATTGAGCAAGTCGAACGTCCGTTTCAGGGCAAAATATGCAAAAATATTTTTTTTCTCAAGGAAAGACACTCGTTATTTTATTTTTAAGAATTTCCCCAAATTGTGAATACGTAAAACGGATTTTTGGTATTTTTTATATTGTGGGATTCCACACCCTGAAGTAACAGCTATTCTTATTTAAAATTTTGTTTTATTAATATTCGATTGAAGAGTGTGGAGCACTCGCTGTATGATTACCAGGTTTTTGAAATACATATGACATATATGTCATATGTATTGGAGCCTTGGAGTGCTCCACACTCTTTAATCGAACATTAATAACGAAAAAATTTTAATAAAAATAGCTGTCACTTCTCGGTGTTTAGGAATCCCATAATATAAAAAATAACAAAAATCCGTTTTTCGTATTCACAATTCGGGGAAATTTAAAAAAAATAAGATAACGAGTGCCTTTCCTTCAGAAAAAAAATATTTTTGCATATTTTGCGCTGAAACGGACGTTCGACTCTCTCATTAAAATCTAAATTTCTAAATCATTTTTTACGAATGCAAATACGTCAAATCCTGCCAACGATACAGCCATTTGAATGGAAAAATGTTAAAAAATGGTAATCAACGAAAAAAACGTCAGAAGTTGTTAAAAAATTTCGACACTCGGTGAATATTTTTCAATAAAGTAACTCAATTTTTCAAAATTATTTGTGGATTTGTTTTTTACTGGCTGAAGTGACGTGGAATGCGTCATATTTTGTATGCTCGAGATTCAATTCGTCGTCACGGTGTTAAAAAAAATATTCTAAAAATCGACGATTGTCAACGACTCGTATTTATTGTTAACTTGAATACTCCGTTGACTTTTTAGATTTCATATGGCCCGTTTAAGCTGGAATGTCCACCGCTTAACGTCGCAAAAAAACTGTGACCATCTGCCGGCGGCCATGTTCTCGTCGTTTTTCTGTATTTTTTTATCAGTTTCTTGGAAGGCTCAACGTATGTAGCTTTGTATTTTTTAAATGCTTTTTTCTTTCCCCAACCGTTTTCCAAAAAAAAATCGGAATTTGGCCATTTTCTGGCCTGTAGGTGGATGTAGCCGCTTAAAAACGTATTATAATTTATAAAAACTAGAACAGGTTACCTACGGAACAATTTTATCTGGTAAAATTTACCCGAGGCTCAATTTTTATATTTGAATCTTTCGAGATTCAATTGACTAGGATCCATTGGTATGGAAATGATATTTTCGGTTGAAAGATTACCAAAGATTCATGATCGGCGAGAAAAGTTCAAGCATGCCGTACACTGGAAAAATTTTCAATACAATATACAATTTTACTCACGCGAATGTTCCGGTATGTCAGCCTCGGAGGATGCTTTGCTGCTCGCGGATTCCGAAGGCACCGGGCTACTCGTCAATGCCGGATGTCTCTCTTTGTTCAGGCTCAATTCTTCGAGTTCTTTCATAAGTTCGTTGCTCGGGCCTGACACGTCGGTCATGCACGTAAATTTACGCTCGTTCTTATCGTCGATAACGACGCTGATGAAGTTTGTACCGACTATTTGATACTGAGCCAACTGATGACCGGTGCTCAGGATCCTGACGGCTCGAAGTTTGTTCAAACCTGTGACGTTACCCTCGAGATCGGTATTAGCGAAGCGCAACGATTCGAAGCTCTTCGCGAGCGGCAAAAACCCCTGAAGGTCACGATCTTCCGGCAGTGGTACTTTAATATCTGTCGAAAATAATCAATGTTTTAATACAATTTCGTCCCGTATGCCAGTAGGCGTGAGGCAAGCAATTTATATATTTTCCGCAGATAAAGAGCTCTCGAGATGAACTTACACTTATCGTGTTCGAAGTCAACGACACAGGCCTGCAAGCCGTTCAACAATACGCACAGACTCGGCCAGATTTGGAGTCTCGATACGAACGCCGGTTCCTCGAGTACTGTAGGCTGCAGGCGCATCCAATCAAGGCACAGTTTTACTGAGAAAACGAGCAAAATTGTGTTGTAAATCCGCGTTTTATTAATAGCCAGCTGATAGTCTGAGAGCTTCAGTAATCGTCCCTCTAAAACTTCTCATACAGACGATATACGTTTTTAAAGAGTCACAAAACCGCAAAACTTACTTTTGTAATTCACTACTCAAAGGTAGTTTGAGTAGTAAAAATGTCAAAAATCCCTGTCAAAAACGTCGCCATCCCATAAAAATGTCAAAAATCTATTTTATTTATTTTGATTCTAAATTTGATTGTATGTAAAATGTTACGTTGAATTTTCGAAGTCTTTCTCGAATCTCGTTTTTTTCAAAACAGTTGACAAGATACAGTCTGCAAGGTGTAACCAATTTTTTAAATTGTTTCTCCATTCTCGACTCCATTGTAGTCACTATCACGTAGACTACAATTATGGATTTACGGTCACTTTTTTTTTTCAACGAATGTATATGCCAAAAAAGGACTTTTTCGGAATTTCATGTGGACACTTGCTGAAAAATTCACCAAATTGGTATTTCTACGACACGGATATTTTAACAACGCTCTTAGATTTTCCAGATCGAATGGTTCTACGGAATTCTATACAAAACACGCCTTTTTCTCATGAGCAACGCTGAATATTGACAAATGTATCCGTTTTTATAGTTGAAATGAGTGAACCGAGACAAAAATCCGAAAAACGGACTTTATCAACCACTTTGATGGCAGCGTCCCTTCAAATTGCAAATTAGGATGCAGCGTGCAGTCCGAGCTCTTACCATACACTTTGTTTCCCTATTAATCTTATTAATTAACACCCGTGAATATCAGGATTAACAACTCACTTGTTGGCAAAGCAAAATAATCGATGATCGCGTTTTTAATAGTGTAAACGGGCAGCAGCAGAGCGGACAGGCTCCCTGCTATAAGATCCAAAATGCAATCTCTGGCGATGGTCTCGTCATTGCTGAGTTGTTCGTTCCTCAAGAGCTCGGTGCTGTCGACGCTCTGTCCGGCAGTGTGATGAAGCGCGTAAAGATTGATGACCAAAAGTTGTACCAGCCTCCACGAGCTGAAGCTCTCGGTAGCTACGAGAGCCGTCAACGTTTCCGTCAATAATTTCACGTGGCTCGTCGCGACCGTCAGATCACCAAGATTATGGAGAATACCGTGAAGCTTGAGGAACACGGTAACGTATTCTTGCGAGCTCAGCTTGGTTTTACCCTCGATACTGAAGGAATTGTCGTTAAGCGCGGATGACAATGTTTTTGCTAAATTGGCAGTTGCCACCGGAAACGGATGTTTAACGGCGACCGAGCGTACATAATGGAATACGGTGCCGAGTTTGTCGCCGCGCGAAGCCTCGAGGAGGGCCAGCTGATTGTAGGGTTGCCCGCTGGACGGCGACAACGACACAGCGTGGCGATAAAACAGCTCGGCTTGTTTGTTCTGATTTCGATATCGCGCTATGTCCCCCAAATGCACGAGACAATACTGACACGCGTAGAAACACGAAGATTTGTGGGGTGCCGATAATTTCTCAACAGCTTTCCACGGCGTTGAACAACCGTAGATGTAGTTCTTCCTGTAAGCAAATCGCACCAAAGATTCTATCGAATCGTTCACTATGTTACGATCGACTGTGTGCAAGATTCGACCCTTCGGTTACGCGTCAACAAAGTGCCGCAGGCATTTTCTTCAACATACAACCGGCATTAGCATGAAACACTTTGAACACGCGAGGAAAATATTCCACAGATCATCAATTTCTGTTATTTACTGCGATTGAAAGTCTGGAAAGTTTGCCATGTATGAATTTTCATTGTCGCGACAATGTCTTCCATATGGTATGATTTCGAAGTGCCTCGAGTGCACCCACTGCTCGATTATAAGAAAAACTTGCACCGTGCGGCCCTCGACATTCCACGTGCTTATCGATTTATCGATAATGCATAATTTCATAGAATGGAAAAACTGACCTGCGAAAGGGCAAATCCAAATCGAAAGCTGTGCAAATTTCCTGCAGTAAGGTAAGATAAAAGCCACTGGCAGCCTCGAGGCACCATCCCAGCATAGCCTGCGACTCTCCTCTCTTTGGATTTTTACGATCCTTCGCCTGACTCTGGAGTGTAGCTATGTAATTCTTAAATCCAAGATTCCAGAGTTCCTGCTCGACCTTTTTGTCAAGAGCATATTCGAGGTCCAGTATGAGCACTTGCTGATAAATCTTCTGCAACTGCTGCTGGCATATCCAGGCGTCATTGTCGTTCAGCAAGTCCTTGCAACGTTGGACCTTGTCTTTCAGTGGCTCGGCTTTCCTGGGAACAACAAGAACGTCCGATGCAGGGATAGAAACGACACACTGTGGACAGACGGTACAGCAGATGCTTGAAAAAAGCGGCGAGTCGTAGACTCACTTGAGAGCTTGGACAGCAGCTTTTAGGCCCATATTCTGCGTACACCGCAATTGTACCGGATATTGTTTACCTGCAACGTGGAAAAAAGACGGAAAAAAACCTCGTGAACGCACGACAGCCCAACGTTCGCGAAACACCGAAATACGAGAAATTTCGATCTATTACAGAGCCGGGAAAACAAAACGTTTTCGCCCCGCTGTTTCACGCGGGGCTGGTTATCAGAATTTCTTATCGGTGCGAATTCTCGCATCAACGCGACATCACGAGTGTATTCAGCTTGTCGATGAAAATAAGTGGATTTTTTATTTCCCACTTTCGAGTAGCGCACACGTAACACGATACCACGATGTAGGTTAGTCACTAGGGCCTGACCCGTCGATGTATTTTGGAGCGACGAAGAAACGACATCGTAAACTCGTGAAATATGCGCACAACGTTGCGAAACGCGTCAATGACGAATTAACGATGATTTATATTGCTTTTTTCCAAAGTTAAATCAACTTACCGTCACATATTTGCGCTGAATAAAAACTTTACAAAACACCACACCAAATGACGGATGAAACTGGGTTTCACAGAGCGAGTGCGCGATAAAACCGAGTCGCCCTCTTGACGGCTTGCAATGTTACTTATGCTACACAGTGCGTGTAGAACGGTGCGAAATATATATTGTGTCGCGTAAATTCGTTTCCATCGCAATTTCAAGTAGCTCTTATCTTTGATAATATTTGTTTACTCCAATTTACCGAGATTCCCTTCGGCAAATGTCACTTAAAAATTACGTCCGATAAGCGTGTCAAGTATTGATCTTTTTCACAACGTCGTTACGTTCCGCCGCGTAAGTGAGGTTATGTACGACAAGTCGCGGAATTATTGTGGTACCGGTAGTTCAAATGTCACGAACGATTGTACGCTGTTTTATTTCGCGACTTCCACCATCGAACCATAAGCAAATATGTTGCGGAAGGGTAAAGTACTCGATTTTTAAATAACGCGTTCCAAGCTGAAACAACAATTTTTAATGCAATCGTATCACTACGAACATATGCCAAACTTGTAATCTCGATTAAAACCTTACCACAACGCGATGCGTTTTTGTTTGTTTGTATACACATTTTTCCATATCTTGTTTTTTTTCGTCACAATTAATATTCGAAGGCTTTTAAAGAATAATCCTCGTACCGTCAAACATGCAAAACTTCCATGAAATCATAATCTTATCCGGCACATCTTAAAAAGCTAGACAAAAACATTTTTTTACCATTCTAAATTGTTCCAAGGAACGTTTGTGTCCTAAATTAAATAATGAGTAAGCAACGAGCCAGTTTCTCACTTTTTTACATTTCTATAATTTCTTAGTATTTCTCGTCAAAGAAACCCGCAGCCTTGGCTCAGGAAGAAGAAGCCAGGAGAAGAGAAGTCATGGCACGTGGTCTGCCGAAGCAGAAACCGATCAAGGGCGTCAAACAAATATTGCTAGTGGCGTCAGGCAAAGGAGGAGTCGGAAAGTCAACTACCTCCGTTAATTTGGCCACTGCGATGAAAGCCATAGAACCCACCAAAGCCATCGGTCTTTTGGACGCTGATATATTTGGTCCGAGCATTCCACTCATGATGAACTTACACGAGTCTCCGATGCTCAACGATGAAGACCTTATGGAGCCCTTGATAAATTACGGAGTCAAGTGGTAAGGCGTTCGTACAGGAGAAATTCCTTCCTTTTCCTGGTTTTGACAAATGCGTAATATTTTGTCGCTAACGTAAAAAACCGCTATCAGTGGCAAATAGCGATTTTTCTCTATTGGCAACGATAAAAGACCAACATTACGCATCTTCTATCGTTTTATATTCGCAAATGCCTAGATATACTCGTGGCACTTTTTCTTTATCTGCTCTGTTGTGTTTTAAGATCGCCCCTAGACTCTTATCGTTGTACGATTGTATCAATAGAAGTCTGTCGCACGCAGTATGTCCATGGGATTTTTGATCGACGAAAAGTCACCCGTGATCTGGAGAGGGTTGATGGTGATGAGTGCCTTGGACAGATTATTGCACCAAGTAGCCTGGGGGCCCCTGGATTATCTCGTCATCGATACACCACCTGGAACCGGTGATACGTTGCTATCCCTTACGCAAAATTTACCGATAAGTGGGGTACTGATTGTCACAACACCTCAGAGAACCGCAATCGACGTGGCTCGGCGAGGTGCTAAGATGTTTCAAAAACTCAACGTTCCGATCGCCGGTCTCGTGGAGAACATGACTAGTGTATCCTGCCCGAAGTGTAATCACGAGGTTCCACTCTTCGGCGAAGGCGCTATGGATCTCGCTCAAGAAATTGGTAAACTCCAACTTAAGCATAGCCTTCTATAAAAAAAAAAAATGCCTGTTTTTATCAGATTATTCTTGCTCAAAGTGTATGCTCGATTTACACATGTTTCAATTACACGAAAATAACGTTAACAAAAGTAAGCTTTCGTGATGCACGGGTCCACTGTACAGATCATAGATATTTGTAGAATTGTCCGATCTGGAAGAGCCAAGAACATTATTGGAATATATGAGCGTGGTGATCGCGGAAGCACATACAGTCAAGTCGAAAAACCGATTCAGCAAATTTCCCCGCGAGTTCCAACACACGATTTGGAAAATCGGCATTTTTCGGCGCATATATTGGTTTTGGAGAAAAGCAACAGGTGGCTGTAAATTGATAATTGTAGCACCTGCGATAGATGATTGGGCAAATAATGGACAAGAGATTTTTCACATCGACTATAATTCGAGTAGCAGGGTTGTTACGCATATGGAAAACAGGGGAAACTGGGAGAACTCCGGGATTTTCTTTCTTCCTGCAATAATCGGGGAAAAGTTGGAAGAAATTTTGGAAATTCTCTGAAATTTTTTCACAATTTAGTTTTTGCAAGAATTACGAAAAATGATCGACTTGACAAAAAAAATGAACAATATAAAAATACATATTTTTAATATTTATATTATTCTTCATTATATACAAAAAAAAGTTATGCCAGTGCCAAACATTGAAAATTAAAAAAACGGAAAACTAATTTACTGTAAAGCTCTATACATTCGATCTGTCGATACACAACCACATAATTATTATTGTAGATAAGTGTTCAAAGTTGATTGTTTATTTATTGTCACCGGCATAAAAATTTCTTTTTATAATAATGAACAGGTTCTGTATTTGTGTTTAATGAATTTTTTTTTACTTCACAATGTTTGAATTATTTATCGAATTTCGGTTTTTTTTTAATTTCCATAGATTTGATCTTTCAAAAAGTTATGTTATCTAGTTCAACACAATTTTTTAATAGAACGATCAAATTGAGAGTTTCCAAACACTCGTTTGGTTGAAACGAGACTTAACTTGTGGTTTTAACTTGTAAGAATATATATTTGATGAAAACAAAATGTTCGTTATATGATCCTAATCTGTCATTTGCAAAAACTCGAATTTTTGCAAAACCTGTATGGAAAACCTGGAAAAGTTAGGGAATGTCTCAGTCGATAATGCGCAACAACCCTGATCAGTCATCGGGTAGACCGTTTTGAAAGGGTCGTTTCCCAAAAAGCGCCTCTAAGGTTTTAGAAAATGCGCTCGGGTTCAGTCTGGCAAATCTAGTCTATCCGGAATTTCGACCTAAAATTGGGGTACAACATTAATGAATAAATTGAAGAATAAATTGATTTTCTATTTTAAATAAGATGAAACGGTACCCTTAAGGCGGGTGCCTGAATTAGAAGGTCCGAAAAATCGTTTTTTTATTGCTTAAATTGATAGAAAAACTACCCAAGAATATATTCACAAAATTACAGAGGCCAATCGTCAATATTTACGGAGATACAAAGCCAAAAGCCGAGAAGCGATTGATATTTGATATTGATATTTTCTCCTATTGAAAACTTTAAAGCGTGTTTTCTCCAGTTATCATTTTCACGTTTTTTTCCAAATTGTCGGGCGTGATAGCAAAAAACTAAACGACCTATGGAATCAAACCAAAGTTTATTTTCTTCAGTATGAAAATCTCTTCTAAGTGAATTCAAAAAGTCGATGAATTTTATATTGAACTTTTTTTTATACATTTCAAGTATACATGAAAAGATACCTCAATGTTTACGGGGTTGACTTGTTTTTTCCCTTAAAAAAAATCCCTGAAAAACGTTTTTTGGACCTTCTAATTCAGGCCTCAATGAGGCATTTGAAACGTTGAGATGTTGTAATCGGTGTAATCGATACGCGTTTCTTCTCGACTTACTCTATCCATAAGTGTTCCTTTCGGCGCGCTATTCGAAGATTTTTGTGTTTTTGCTTGCATGAACGTTTCAATCCTCATTTCCAAATTGCCGTGTATGTTACACAGGTAGCAGAATACTGCGGAAATTTCCAATGCACGAGGACATTACGGAAAGTTCGGACAGAGGGCGACCGATCGTACTGTCGGCTCCGCATTCCATCCACGCGCAATCCTACAAACTACTGGCTAAAGACCTCGTTGACTTTTTGGAAGAACAGCCGAAGAATACCGAGTAAAAAAACAAAAGGCAATGTAGTATATCGTAATTGAAAGTCCAAAGAACGTCGAAGGCCAATTTTAAATGTAAAACTCGTTAAGGAGTCCCCTTTTTCAATACACAAACAAAATATTCAAATAAAACACACGCAGAGTGATGCGTTCGTGGGATGCCCGCGATTTCTCCCCACTCCACAAGTTTTCCCAGTGGCGGATTTCACGACCGAGTTGGTGGGGGGGCCCTCAGGATAATGACGCATCAAGAGCGCAGCCTAGTGCTTGTGAAATGTATACGTCAGTTATGCCATCGCGTTTCATACTACAACAACTGAAACGTTGCTCACCCGAAATCTTTACGTCTTGTAAGTCCTGACGCTTCTCTCATACTATTTTTCGTTACGCATAGTATTTGTGCGACAAATTTGTAAAACATAAGTTATCGATTGTTGTATGTTTTTGCGAACTATTAGGTTCCAGGATGAACGGATATTTCACGAGTATACATTCGGGCAGCGATGCCGAAATTTACGACGTTCCCATGAGCGTTGTCATCAGGCCATTTCCACCGGAGGTGGACGAGGAAAAGGTTTCAAGCCTGATGGCAACTTTGAGCAATCCAACCACCGAGATATCCGTTCCACCTGTCGATATTTTGTGGATCAAGGGAAGGGAAGGTTAGAAAGTTCCTCGTTTATGCGTTCTCCAACTTTATTATTCACACGTTGACAGACTTTGTATTCCTAGTTCGGGTTGCTGCACTAGCTACAATCAGTATATCAAATTCACGGCAAGAGTTACGAATCAACAAGATTATCGTGACCAATTTGTGGCGCAGCTCGGCATCATTATCGCAGTAGATTTCCCAAGTTACTCTTGAAAAACTTACCAAAGTATACTAAAATGCGTGTCCAGAGTAACTTCGCTTCGATATTCGAAACTTTTGTGCCAACGTACCGCAGAGCGTTACACACGTTTTAATGTGTACCTTGTGGATTTGGAGAACAACTGATAATCCATACCGCTCTCATTATCGGTCATTATTATTGAGAGAAGAACAAAGACTCGATGATGATCATGATAAAATATCGGAATCGAGCGCGATAACGCACGCTTGTCACTCATCTCCTTGAATATGCGCGACGAGATAATAAAAAAAAAACAACCGCGGAAGTTAAAGATTATCCGATTACAAAGAGTACATATTTTCTTTTATTACGACGTCGCAACGCACATTTTTTGTGTATTTCAGGAGGCGATTATTATTACTCTTTCGGGGGTTGTCACCGTTATACGGCTCATCAGAGACTCGGAAGACCGTCGATAAAAGCAAAACTAATCGAATCCACGATTACGGATCTTCGAACGTATCTCGGTAACTCGACTCCCGATCTGAAGTGATTTTTTAGGCCCGTGCGAACACGACGAAATAACGACGGGACGAACTCGTTTGCGGCTCCCTCACCACGACCTCCATGAATTTATGAATGACTATTATCCCTACGACATCGTGAAGCTCCATTTTTCAACCGAAATCGTGTCTAAATGCGACGATGATGCTCAATATTCATTGTCCAGTTTGAAATGTATCAACCGCGCGCTGATGCGCTACGACGATGTACAATTTATTTACGAGTTTGAACTTTTTTTCTTTGAAATTATACGAAAAAAAATACATGTGTTGGAACTTGTGCATTCAATTGGGAAAGTGTATTTCGGTAGATCTAGGTGTGTGTATATATATATATCAAATTATATATGTATATATATATATAAATAATTCGTTGCGACATATCATTTGTCTCAACTGTGTAACGATCCTATTATCGGTTTGACTCAAAACAACTCGTGTGCCATATTGCGACAAGATTCCTGAGGTACTTTCAATATCCTTGGCAATATCCTCCCTTAAGGGTACCTCCTCATATAATATATTCATTTTTCTTTTTCCTATTTTAATTCTCTCGAGAATGTTGTGTTCATATTTGAAATTGAAATTCCGAAGAGTTCCGTGTTTACAAACAGGTAAATAGATCTGTGGCAGGTAGCACGCGAACAATTTCGAACACTAAACGCGTTTTTCTCGAAAAAAAAAACTTCTCATAACGATCGACACGATGACTACTGCTTGAAACGATTGTAAAAACCCTTTTTTCATTCTCTCTCCAATCGCTCTCGCGCGTACGGTCACCAATGTACAAAGGCCCCTGTCCGAAAATTTATGTTTAATCTTGCGGGATAATTCACGATGTTAACAGTGGACCCGCGTATTTCTCGCAGCGCTGTAAAGATGCCTATTTTTGGTGACACAGGGTTGACCACTTTTTAAAAATTATTTTATGCAGTTGAAATATGTGTCAATCGAGTCGAAAAGGTTTTTTTTTCCTGACATTTGGTATAGATTCCGAGAAAAAGAATCCCGAAATAACGGGCATTTGGCGGCCGTTTTGTCGTGAGGGTGCCCTTGAACCAACAACCAATACCTGAAATACTGATACCATCATACTTGCGTGTCGCTAATAGCAGAAAACAAACGCAATACTGCGCGCATATGTGCGATAAAATCGTGGCTAGACTCTATCCCCAGTCTCGTCTTACGGTAATATCAAATGTACCTAACGCAAACGCACTCTCAATAATATTTACACACATCCATTATAACTCACTCTAATAGACATTTTCGCTGCTTTGCCTTAATTTACAACTCAGCTACGCGTACAAAAGTTTGACAGTTCTTCGTTTTTGTCCTCTACCCGTCGACTCGTCGAGGAGTAAAAAAAACACTCACCATTAAACTATTCTCAAAGTTAATTCGAGCTGGGCAATTTGTACCAGGTGGAAAGGGTGGGGGTTATCGATAAAACTAATTCGCACAGCCAGTCAGCTTATAATTTGGCAATTAAGTGCACCACATAGTCCACGAAAAAGGCTCGTCAATAAGCCGTGTCCCTGCGTAAAAATTATTGTGAAATTTCATTTATCGATTGGCCGGGCCGCGTTTCCTACGAAATTTATTGCCTCTCGAGGACATTACCGCGTGGTTATCAACGTCAGGAACGAATACTTCGGCTTTATCGTAATCCCCGTTTTTTCCCTCGTAAGCTACGTACTTTTCGTTCTCCAGGTCAAACTCTGGCGGAAATCGATCTTTGAGAATGTGAGGATCACGATTCTCGTGATAAGGATCCTCGTTATGCAGTGCGTAAGTGTCGTTGTAAGGCTTGGACGTCGAGACGTTGTCGTTTTTTTTGTGCTCGCTGAAGTCGGGCTTGTAATTCGTCGGTTCTTCGACCGGTATATCGGCGCGGTTCTTAGGCGATTGATGCGTCGAAGCTTTCTTATTGCCTCGCAAGTGCTTCGGTATTACCGATTCCTGGAGATGCAAGATTTGAGTGTTCGTTACTTCGCAATCGATGTGCATCATCGTAACGTGATCCGGTGGCGCCGAAAAACTTTCTGTAATGATAAAAACGACCACTTGGAGAAAAACACTCGTGAGATTTTCAGGGGAGAATTATAGGCAATTTTGGTAAAAACTTTTCGACCATTATCGGAATTGAAAAGATCGCCTTTCAATTTGACGTTATACTCTCGCCGCGATTCCACCGCCAAACGTGGCGAAACATTTTTCATCATTTGTGGGCGGCCATGTTTTTTTGTTGGTTTTCTGTATTTTTTGGTGATTTTTTTTATAAGGCTCTCAATACGGGTACCTTTGTGTTGGAAAAAATGCGT
The DNA here is from genome assembly GCA_944452715.1 of Ophion slaviceki. Lineage (NCBI taxonomy): Eukaryota > Metazoa > Arthropoda > Insecta > Hymenoptera > Ichneumonidae > Ophion > Ophion slaviceki. The sequence goes on from OX101791.1 coordinate 11,228,731, forward strand.
TTCCTTTGCACCAACCATTTCCCAGAAAAAAACCGAATTTTGCCATTTTTTTCGGGCGTCTAGGTAGATGTAGCCCCTTAAGCAAAGATATACACCTAGATGGTCGAGGTCGAGGATTTAGAAGCTATGAACATTCCGTCGACCGTAGAAGACCTACACTTTAGGCCTGGTATCGATGATTCCATGTAAGTTAACAAATTTCATGATTTATTCATTCCCAAATTTTCGAACGCGTTTTTCTCAAAACCTAGATTATAGTATCTAATTTAATAATCTTTTTGGTTTGTTTAGATGATTTTTGAAGAAACGCCAGTGGGTACCGTACACGCAGATTTTTTTACGACGCTCCAAGAATCATACAATATCCTTGTATATTTTTGATATTTTTAAATAAAGAAAATTAAACATATTTTTGAATGTATATACATTCAGATAATTAAAACCCCAATCCGAAATTTCAAATAGTTTTCCTTAAAAAAATTCACAAAAATGACCTTTTTCCGGCTCCTAGGCGTATATCTCCCCTTAAGAGACACGAAGAACTACGTATACTTACCATTTATAGGGACCGCTGGAAAGATCAGTGACATTCTCGGTCTAGCTGTGTTGTTTTGCCGCGATGCTGGCACTAGCAGGTGCTCGCCGGTAAACCACACGACGTAGAACGTATCGTCTCGGCGTCTGAGTGCATCGAACAACGAAGCGTGATCGCGAAGCGTCGGCGAAAATACCTCAACGGCGTGACTGTTCATCGAGGTAATGCTTTTAACGGGTTCCCGCGCTTGCGTCTCTTTCTCCATGCTCGAGAACAATCGGAAGCTTTCGGCCTTTTTTTTCTTCGCTACCGCGGGTTTTTTCGGCAGGAGCAATTCTCTCACTGTTATAATTTTCCGATGTGGTTTCGGGAGATTCGTCCAATTCTCACGGTCCGAATCGCGACCGATCCATCGTCTTAACTCGTTGTCCAAACGTATCGATTCTGTTTGATTTATGTACATCGGACACATAGGATGATGCATAGGTGTTGTACTACTGTTCTTCGCATTATCCATTTTATCATCCTCGCTACCCGTTTCCGGTTTCACCCACAACAAGGATCTGCCGTGCCTGACGGCCGGTAGCGACTCACTTGCGGCGCTGGTCGTTATCGTCTCGAGCCGCTGTCTGTCCTTGTAGAACACGTCACTAAAGACAAAATTATACATTGGTTAATCAAAACAATCCCGACCAAGGTTTTGTAGCTAAAATGGCCTCCCCGTTGCCCAAAAAGTGGCAAACATTTGAGGAGCGCGGTCCTTGCAACTTTCCGTGAACGATAAATACTAGCTACTGGTGCGAGCCTGTGCGGAACATCTTTTTTTGATCCGCGCCGATTCGAATATTTCGATGTAACACGCGAGTACCGTAATTGAAAATAAAAACGGTGGAAACTCAATTGATTTCGGCAAGTTAGTTTTTTTACCCAACAACAACAATTTACGAACATAGTTCATTATCGATATTGGATACATAACACTTTTGAATAGTCTCATAAATATGGCAAATAGAATCTTGTGAAGGGGAGGGTAGGGGTTTCAGCGTGAAAAAAAAACACTTTTTCGCGATTTTTTTCATCTATATCGAAAAAGTAAATGTATTGAAACCTTTTGTACATTGTTAAGTGTCATTTCAAGAACATTCCGTGAAATTTGTCCGCGAAAATATCCACAAACAAGCCGGTGCCGCGTTTTTCTCGAAACCACTTTTTCAAAGTCCGTGTTCACTGCCATTTGAAAACTACATGACCGATTTATTTCAAACTTGGTACACACTTTCTACATATAAAATACCTCCCCCCAACGGTTAGTTTGAGTTTTTTTTACATTGAGGGGATTTTCCACCCCCAAGAAGGCGGAATTTTTGGTGAAAAATAGCACTTTTCACTTTACATGACCACCAAAAATTTAGAAATGGAAAAAAATTATCAAAGACCGTTGGGGGGAGGATTTGATGATACTTTGACTAAATTTTAATGGTACTTGATTTCAGATAATTTCTAGCTGAGATACAGTGAACACCGCAAATCGTGTTTTTCCAAAGGCGTTCTTGGAAAAGCTTTGTCACCGGCTTGTTTGTGGATATTTTCGCGTACAAATTTCACGGAATATTCTTGAAATGACACTTAACAATGTACAAAAGATTTCAATAAATTTACTCTATCCATATAGATGAAAAAAATTCGCAAAAAAGTGTTTTTTTTTTCACGCTGAAACCCCTACCCTCCCGTTAAGGTCGTTTTGTAGTGTAAACACCTATTTTCGAAGTGATCTTTGGTAATTAAATTTATAAAAACGCTTAAATCTACAGTTTTAGTATTTCACAGTTATATCTATACATGTTTGAAGTAACATCTTAAATGTTTTCAAAGCATTTTACTCGTAATTGTAAATGATATTTGATGGTGCGCAGATCATGTCGCGATAACATTTTTCAAATCGGGCGAGTATTTTTCTCGAAGACTACCGGGCCGATCAACTTACAATTTTATACACATATCGAGTACATGTCGGGCTATCGTTCGGCCTTCCATCTTTTCGATTGCTTTATAATTACTATTTTTTGAACCGCGGGCCAGAGTACTCTGATTTTTACAATAAAATGTTCCTTTCTCGCGGCCCGGAAAAATAGTAATTATAAAACAATCAACAAAAATGTAGGGCGGAACGATCGCCTGGCATGTAGTCTACATGTGTGTAAAATTTGCAAGTCGGTCAGCCCAGTAGTTTCTTGGAAAAATACACGCTCGATTTGAAAAATGTCGCGTCATGGCCTGCGCAATATCGAATATCGAATATCGTGTATAATTTCGAATGAAATGCTTTGAAAAATGTTTTAATGTTACTTCAAACATGTATGAATGTAACTGTGGAATACTAACACTGTAGATTTACTGTAGAAAATGGGTGTTCACCGTAGTGAAAAAGTTAAGTGTTACAGTAGACGCAATATGTTCACTTAAAGTACTCGCTGAATGCGATTTTTCTGAATTATTGCAGACTTCATTCAAAGGGTCAAAAGAATACAGGGAGAGGAGGGCCCTACGTTAATGATAAAATGTTTAAATACGTTGAAATACCATATTCATAGCATTCCTTAAACGTTTTTCGCGTTTTCATTTACAATTTTCATGTATGAAGAAAAACAATGAAAAAATATATTCACAACTTTATCATGACACGTGACATCGCGTTTAACGAGTAGAAAATCAACGAACCTCAAACTGTTAATGTTGAGGGACACCATGAATACCATGGCGAGGAGAAGAGCGGTATTCTTTCTATTTATACCGAGATTAATGTTGCCAAACTTCTTGCTCTTCTCGTTGACCGTCTCAAACGCGGAGAGTCGCTGTTTGAGAGCCGAATTTTCCATCCTCAATTGTCTGTTCTCTCGTTGTAAATCGGCTACCTCATTTTCCAACGAGGTCAGATATTCCTTCTTCTTTTTGCGTGACAGGCAGGCCGATTCTCGATTCTTGATCATTCGCTGTTGCCTCTTGAGGGCCTTTACCTCGCAATCTTGACGCACCGCGAGATTAATAAGATCGGGCATCTCGTTTTTAATCATGATCGGTGGAAGATTGGTACTTTCCTTTTTCACGATTACCGGCGTGCAGTGCGAGGCTGACGTCACTCTTGCCGTCTCATTCGACGTTCCCGAGATTGTGATTTGCATCGGAGCGTCAGTCGCGTTACTGTGTAACTGTAGATTCGCGGGTGAGGGTACGACTTTGATGCGATTGGACGGCCCTACCTGTGTCGTGCTTAACGGTTTTGCCGATTCGTTGCTTTGCCGATTAAACGGATTTCGTAACTCGGCCTGTGGGTGATGCCTCGACAATGCTTGAATTTTCAGCGGTTGCGACAGGTTGCCGTTCTTTACGTTTTTTGTCAGTGCTGCAAAATCCTGGGCGCTCAGTACTATCATCTTTTTCATTTGTTCTGCAATGTCAAAGGTATGTAAGCTTTTTTTTAATTGGGAAAGAAAACCAAGCTCCACATTTATACGGAGTTATATTTGATAATGTCTTTTAGTTTGCCCCCACGTGCTTTAACGATCCTTATCCTTTTAAGTTTTATCCCACACTTGTCATTTTACTACTTCCAATTCCTCAGAGACCCACTCAGACTGACGACGTGCATTACTAATGCACTAACTTTATCGCATTTGAACTATGGCGTCGGAAAACTGTGGAGAATGTATACCGATTCAGGCGGTTATATTTTACTGAACACCAATTCAAATATTGGTCTAGGTCAACGCTGCTTCATATGGAAAATCGCTCCCACCTCCCTCTAATTTTTCAACCGTCTATTTGAAAATCTGACAAAATTCTACCTACTAACGCACTTTTCACTCGGACCAATATTTTAGAGTATTGGGTAGCCAAAAACTATTCACTTCAATCATTAAATTTTCAGTTTCTTGTCTCCGCTGAGTTGCTCTCCCCTTGACAATTCATAATAGCCGATGGACCAAACGAGCCGATTTTTTCGAATTTACAAAGTTGTTACTGCGACTTTGCATTATTGATAGATCGATGGTAGTTTCACCAGCATTTTTTTCAAATGCACCAAAGCATACGTTATTTCTCGTCAATCGACGTGTGAATTTCTACGAGGACTCACCCCTCGTGAATTTGTTGGTATTTGACGGCAAGCAGACACGTTTGGCGGCGTTTCCGCTAGCAAGAACAAACTTGGTCGTTGCTTCCCGATCGTTCGGGGTCAACGGTACCAATTGGATTCGCGGTCCGGGTGTACAGCCGTCGAGTGACGGAGACGTCGGCGGTGATTCTTCCTGCGGTGGGGAAATCGGTGGCGTGTCCAAAACCGGCTAGAAACGTATGAATGAGATGTGAAGAGAACATTTCAATTGTGGATTAAATCGAACAATTGAGCGATCATTCTCGTCTTACTAGCAATCCTGTTCCAGTGCTACTGTAAGTTTCCTGTTGCCATTCCGAGCTGCTGGACTCTGAGTGGCTGGGACTTGGCGAAGGTGGCAATTGCGAGCACGGACTCCTCGGCTCCGTTTTGATCTCATATTTGATACGTTTCGATCTCGACTTTTCTGGACATCGAACGAGCGAAAAATAATATCGTTGAAAATAAAGTCCGAACCGGTAAGAAAATGGGCTCCGCCTTTGAGCATTCTCAATAAAAATCGGTAATTCTTCAAATAAGTGACTTTTCCGAAAAATTAATTGAAAAACCGGTTAGTAAATTTTATTTCGAATGAAAAATTCATTAAGGGGAGATATACACCTAGATGGTCGAGGTCGAGGATTTAGAAGCTATGGACATTCCATCGACCGTAGAAGACCTACACTATGGGCCTCGTATCGATGATTCCATGTACGTTGACAAATTTCATGATTTATTCATTCCCAAATATTCAAACGCGTTTTTCTCAAAACCACGTTTTTCAAATGGGTACCCAAAATTTCTCGAAAACCAATGAACCGATTGCCTTGAGATTTTTTGTGGTTATTCTATGCACCATTACCTAGTATTTGTCATAGGATTTTTTTTCCGTTACTTAGTTTTTGTTTTATAGGCAAAATAATAACTAATTTTTGGCCCAAAAATCACTATTTATGTTCAAACGTCCGCCATTTTGTGATAAATCGATATTTTCAAAATCGGCTATGACAAGTACTAGACTATAGTATCTAATTTAATAATCTTTTTGTTTTTTGTTTTCAGATGATTTTTGAAGAAACGCCAGTGGGTACCGTATACGCAGTTTTTTTTACGACGCTCCAGGGGTCATACAATATCCTTGTACATTTTTTGATATTTTTAAATAAAGAAAATTAAACATATTTTTGAATGTATATGCCGAAATTTCAAATAGTTTTCCTTGAAAAGATTCACAAAAATGACCTTTTTCCGGCTCCTAGGTGTATATCTCCCCTTAATCTATGGAGTATTTTAATTTTTGTAAATGTACAACTCAATGATCAGTTGCAGAGCGACAGATACCCGGTCCTTCGATTTCTTCCGACGTCTTGGCTTCTTTTTTTGGACGAGAATACGCACCTTCGCAAATGCTGTCGAAAACGTCGGCGATATCGTCGGCATCGAGTCCGTACTTTTCGGGATTCGAATAATTTGAAAACGGGGAATCGAGTGTCGCTCCTTTTATGATTTCATCGGGGCTCTCGTCGTACCTTGGCGAACCCTCGCCACCCAAAAGCAACGGAATTTCGAGCTCGGAACTAAGAGCTTGTAAAAAATCATCAGCCGGTAGAGAATCCTCGTTGTCTGCAAAAAAAAACATTCTCTTTTACTACATTTGGTTGCTACAATTCTTCCACGTGAATCTGGTGATATTATTACTCCTATTATCATCTTCGTTATTATATCGTCCTTTACTGGCATTTCGATTGTTGTTATTGTTATTATTATACACCGGGTGTCCCGTTTCAATCTTACACTTAATTTATCTCGAAAAATACTGCTCCGATACAGTATTGAGTATAGTGAACCTTGAAGGATTCAAAAGGGAGCGTTCAAAAATAATTTTTTGGTCTGAAATTGAAAATGGCGACGATAAGATGGCCGACATCTTTTTTGTAATTGGAAACATTACTGTTTTTCCCCAAAAATGTTGTCAGCCAAAGCTGGTAACTTTTGTGGGTTTTTTGTTTCGATAAAGTTAATAAAAAAAATTCTACCAAAGTTAGTACTTTGGCCTGACTAATTTTTTAGTGAAAAAATCACATTTCCATTTTTTTAAAACATGTCAGCCATTTTGAATATTGAACTAATTTTTTTAGCGTCTTTGAACTCTAGAGGTTCCACGATACTCAATACCCGATCCGAGCTGTATTTATCGAGATAAATCAGGTGTAAAATAAAAATAGGATACCCAGTATTATCGGGTTATGTTATAGTTTATGCACTAAACCCTTAGATTTTCCGGTCGTTTTCGGACATCATATTTTCTATCCTTTTCGTAATTTTCGAAAACCCCACAAGTGTACATTCGGAAGGGGCCGATTTTTAGGGCCGATTCCGATCCGCCGAGCTCGGAGATACTGCATTTGGCAAAATCCCTTGATGCTGCCGTAAATCGAACCCTCAAACTTTGGGTCGATGGCGTTGAAGTTTGCATCGTTGAAATGCATCGAAAATTAATTTCCTTAATTATTCCGATTCTTTTTGGATGATTTAGGCTATGGAAATTGCTCAAACGTTTCTACATATTCTTATCGAAAATTTACGACCTCAAATTGCAAATAAAGGTAATGATAAAAATAGAGAAAAAAAATCGTTGCGTCCAACGATGCAAACTTCAACGACATTTGGAACGTCAGTTCGACCAACTTCTCTACTGCTCGCTCATAGTGTATCATATTATACTATATTGTGTTATTATTAGAGCCAGATTCCTGAGAGGTAAACACATTTGTTTATTCTGACAGCTTGTAGAAAATTATCAGTTGGACTAAAAACCTTCGTCTGAAAAAAATGCTTTTCTACTGATTTTTTTGTTATAACTTTTCAAAGTTCATGTCATATTATTTTTATCATTTTTTTCATCATCATTATTATTATCATCGTCTCCTACTGGCATTTCTGCCACTGCCATTGTTATTTCTATTAGTGACAGAACACTGGACGGCCCTGAATTATTTTATTTTTATTCGGTCAACTCATTTTTTTTGTAGAATTTATTCGCCGACAGGCGAAATTGTACAACGGCGAGAGACGATGAGCAAGGCCGGCAGATTTTGAGTCAATGAACTTTGTGGAAGCCGGCCGGCTGCGTCACGGCTTCGGGCTGTGTTACCTGTGAACGTACACGAGACATCCAATCTCCTGGACTTGCCTTCACGAGTCATCAAGTGAGATGAAGTGAGTGCACGTTATTTTCGACTTTCTTCGTTTTTACTCGAACACTTATAATTCCCATCCGTTTCTATTCATTCGTAATTATTGCCGAGGAACATGATAGTTTTGTGGGTACTGAAAAAAATGGCGGGGATTTTTATTATCCCTTCGTACTTGCTAGAATCCTGTGAACTTCATGGTGTTTGATATTTCAAACACCAATATTAACAAATTATAGTGAATTAAATTATAAGCCATCTGAATTATAATTAATTCACATGATTTATCCAGAATTAAAAGATCTACGTGAGTCATCATTTTCTCATCTATATTGATTTTTGAAAACTATTATTGATCATGATATTCATTAAAAAATCAACCCTCATTACTTTTGCAGCGTACATTTTGATTTGTGCACGTGTAAGGAAAAACTGGCTACGAAAACGAGTACAATGACATGCCGCGTGAATTTACTTGTGCACGAGACTCGAGAAATTAGCTTTCCGCTGTTGAACCTGCTTAGCCGGAAATAATTCGTGCTTCGATATCAGGTCAATGAACAAAACCGACGATCTTTCGCAATTGCAGGTTGTTCAACGCTGAAAGATTTCTCAGTTATTTTGTACCCCGGTGGATCGCCTGTCGCGAGTGAGAGTTAAAATTATCGGAGCAATTGAAGCAAATGAAAGATCGGAACAATTCGAGGGACATACCTTTAAATATCAATGTCAACAATCAACGATCGTTTCGCAATCATAATTATTTCCGACAGTTTTGATATCTTATTCATTTCGGCTCAGAACACAATCATAAGATGGAAAGCGAAATCATTTTTTTCTCGATAATAGCAATTTCGAAAGCGTTTATCTGAAATTAATGACTGCAAATGTGGGAAAATTAAATAGATGAATATAAAATATACATTAATACATGACAGTAGAACTCGCATCACTCCTGAATCTGTGGATGATATTGAAGTTTGCATTGTTGGAATGCAACAAAAGTTTCATATGTACATTTTTTTTGGAGAACTCAGCCCCAAAAATCGCTTATACTTTTTTCACGATGTTTATTAGAAATCTTCAGCCTAAATATGTAGGTTTTTTTTAAATGATAATGAAAATGAGGCAATACAAAAATAAAAATGAATTTTCGTTGTATTCCAACCATGCAAACTTCGACATCGGATCTATGGGCCTATTTTCCACGTTCTCTTCCAAATGGAGTTGAAGTTTGCATCGTTGGAATACAACGAAAATTGCTGCTTATTTTGCTTATTTTCAAAAAGTTGCGTATTTGCATTATTATCCAAAATCACACTTTGCAGATTAAGGTTATCGATCGCTAAATAAGAATCCGAAAAAATGGTTGTACGATTTTTGTAGCTGCCGAAGGAAATTTGTGAACATGAAAAAAAAATCATTGTCGTTGCATATCTCAACGATGCAAACTTCAACGTCGTTATCTGAATTCGTCCCGTGACTTATGACAGATGGAAAACCCACTACATTCGTCGAAATCTGTCAAACTGGTACACAATTCTCGGAATTTACTTTGATATTTTCGACACACACAGCGAATAATCCATTATATAATAATCTTAATTACAAGAGCTATCAATAAGACAAGTAAAAAAAGGGTGCTGGCAAAATTTGTATGATTTTTCGTCAAGTGATTACTGGCGAAACCTACACCAACCTATAGTTCAAGTTACTACACAGGATTTTCAAATGAATTTTAATTTCATAGTAAGTGTCGTTAGCAGTTCATTTAAGAATTTCTTCTTTGTTCTTTTATTATTTGCTATTATAAATTAATTCACTTATATGTCGACTGCAGCAAAGCGAAGACGAGCTAGTTCGAACTACTTGTACAGATTTTGTTATATATGCAGAGAGTATGTTATTCAAACATTTATTAAAAGGATTACAAATTTCGGGTATGGTGCCTTTTTTCTTATTTCGGGATAGAAATAAAGGATCAAGATAAATTAGCAGACAATATTGGTTCCTTCAGTAAAGAGCAAGAAAAACGCTTCTACTAAGGATGAAAATCATGGAAGATAGGTGACTGAAGATGAAGATGAGGAAAGATGGGACATACGCACACACCTCCACATAATAGCTGATTACGATTGGAGTTTGATGCGTGATTGCCTCGACAAGTCTCGCTCAAGAAAATCTCGACAAAGTAGCTTACTCAATGGAAAAATATTTAATAAAACTTAAATTTTTTTCAATAGAATTAGGTTTTATAATAAAATTGTATATTTTCCTGTTCTTACGTAGAATGTCAATATTAAGTGTTAATATTTAAATAGTTTTTTTTTAACCACGTTCTCACGGGGTCTTCTCACTTTAGACGCTAAAAAAGGCTATTTTCATGATTTTTTTTTATAGGTTTATATCATAGATAGTGATATAAAAGTTGTTAGACTTAATAAATACACTTTCGAAATACATTAAAAGGAAAAAATTATATATTTATGTAACCCAAACAAACTCTAAACGCGTTTTTCTCGAAACAACGTTTTTCGACGATCCCATACAGATTGTTCTGAAAATTTGTGATTGTGAATTTTTAATGGCTATGAAAATACTTGTAATATTTAAAACGAAAAGCATGGAGCGCATCGATTGATAATAGTAAGGAGTGTAAGGTGCAGCTGTCATTGCGGAAACTCACACAACAGTTCATATTATTTGCAGTGCAATAAAATTGTCAGTGACTTAGGTGAACTATTCATGCATCGATTATCTATTGCATGTGCTCTACATCTTTCGTTTTGAATCTTACAAGTATTTTCATAGTGATTAAAAATGCACAGTCACAAATTTTCAGGTCAATCTGCATGGGGTTAGGAATCTGTATGGGGTTATAAATCTGTGTTGGACTAGGAGAAATTATTTGATACTTTTTAGTACGTTTTAAAAGGGTGGTTTGAAACAAAAAATGTATTTAAATGCTTTCATTTTCTGCTTTTTAATCTTGTGTGTGTGTGTGAAATTTTGTAATCGATTTTAAACATCTTGATGAGATTATGACAGAGACATGTGGCAAATTTCAGGTTTATGAAAACCTGAAATTTGAAAACCCTAGTTACAAATGCACTATTCACTATCATTTTTCTAAAGAAAGCGAGTTAACATTGAATTGTCATCCAGTTCTGAGCTATGTTTATGGTTTCCAGCGTCTAGGTTATCCGGAAGTCAGTTTAAAATCGATTGCAAAATGTCTACCGAACGGACAGTCAAACAGACAGACAAAAATGCGAGTTAATAACAACGTGGTAATAAAATAGGATCAGTATAGAGAAAAAGAATTAGAAAAAGTATAACGTTTTGCGGCACCAAATGGGCTGTTAAGCAGTTGTAACAATTAATTAAAAAATTATATCTCGTTGTAGCAATTAATTAAAAAATTATATCTCGTTGTAGCAATTACTTAAAAAATTATATCTCGTTGTACCAACTCAAGGTATAGAAGGTAATTATTTTTGGTGAGTGTGAAAACGTATCATTTTTGGTCTTTTGTGGCACTTGTACATGGGATATTTCATTGTACTTGTACGTGGGATATTTTATTGATAATTTTCAGGTCTGAGGGGAATAATCGAAAAATCCAGAAAATCGTTCATATTTATCATTATTATTTCGATGCGAGCCGTGTATTTTGAACTCGGTTACGTGTTTAAAATTAGAGATAATTTTTAAATCATCTCTAATTTCAAACACGTAACCGAAGCATTAAAACACTTGTTGAGAATCGCGCAATAAATATTCAAAAGTTTTCGTCACTTGATTTGATCGAACAATTCAATAAAGCATGGCGACATTCACTTTTTTCCTAAATCATTACTCGATCATTATTTCAATATTGTAGATACAAAAGAAGGGTTTAATCTGTAATATTCTTTCCATTGTCCTTCGATCTTGAACTAATATAATGGATATATATATTTCAAATTTACGCTGTGTCCGGACAAAGCCCGATTCTGGAGGTCGAAGAGGTCGCGAGAGATCAACCAAGAGACGTGGATGCACAAAGGATAATTTTGAATGTCTTGTCGTTGGGTCGCCAACTTTGAATTTCTTGCGCATTTGTAACCACTTGTCAACATGTTTCATGGTGTCGATCCACTTGCGTTGCCCCATTTCGTAACAATCGTATATATTTTTTCCATCAGCTGTAAATACACAGTACACTTCCATCAAACAAACGACACACCTGAGCAATTTCAAACACAAACTCCATACTGGTGGCGTTGAGGAAAAATTAGCCAGGAAACGTTATTCGTTTTAGAATAGTAGAAACATTGAAACGACGCACTCGTCATTATGGAAAAAAAATTGAAACATTAATTTCTATAAAACGTTGTAAAAATTGAAAAATTAAAAACGCGACTTTTCGAAATGCAATTTCGAAAAGAATTTCTCATTTATTTTGTAATTTTCCGAACGAACCAAGAAAATTGTGGATAGTTTTACTCATCAATGAATTTCAACAATGAACGATTAAGGAGGTTGAAGCGTTAGCCACATGACAAGATAAAATTTAAAAAAAAAATAAATGTTATTGTCTAGACTATACTGAGGGTTTACGAATTTTTTGAAATTCTTTCACCACAACACACCCTAGCTTAAAATCAGTTCAATGCATGCCATTTTATGTGCGATTAGATGGGCAAGACGTTTACGCAACGGGTGATGTCATTTTTTGGCTATTGCGAAATTACCGTATTTCGGCAACACTTAATATTAATTAATGGTAATAATAAATAATCTCGTGATATAAAAATAAGTAGGCATGATTATAACTGACTCACAATTCCATTCCGAGTTGTATAAAACACTCGCTGACGCAGCTTTTCATAATAATCATCGATAATGTTATACTTTTTCAAGTTGGTAGTAACACAAAAGTTTTTCTTTTTTACGTAATAAAAATACAAAAATGCATAGTTTTTCCGTTTAAGGCCGGAGCCTGAATTAGAAGGTCCGAAAAAGGGTTTTTTTATTGCTCAAATCGATAGATAAACTATCCAAGAATATATTTTAAAAGTTACAGAGGCCGATTGTAAATATTTTCGAAGATACAAGGCCAAACGCAGAAAAGTGATTGATATTTGATATTGATATTTCGTCCTATTAAAAACTTTGAAGCGCGATTTCTCCAGTTTTCATTTTTACGGTTTTTCCAAATTGGCGGGCGTGATAGCAAAAAAACTTAACGACCTATTGAAGCAAACCAAAGTTTATTTTATTCAGTATGAAAATCTCTTCTAAGTGAATTCAAAAAGTCGTTGAAAAAGTCTTTTTAAATCATTTTTATGGCACGTTAAAGTGTTTTTTTTAAACACTTTTTCTTTCAAACCTGAGAAAAGTTATAATTTTACGATTTTTTCAGCTTTTTCTTAGTTCACCCAGAAGAAGAATGTATGACAATTGAAAATTTTATTGGTATTTTTGTTTCAGTCAAAAATTACGAGCTGCATCTTTCCCGCCGATTGGGGACTGCGGTGGCAAAACGCACATTGTATAGGCTGATAAATTTGCAGTAATTTATTGTTTCATGTTGAAATTTTTTTATACATTCCAAATATACATAAAAAGATATCCCAATGTTTACTAGGCTCACGTGTATTTTCCCTTTCTAAAAAAATTCCTGAAAAAACGCTTTTTTAGACCTTTTAATTCAGGCTCCGGCCTTAATTATATATTTTATGAACAATTAGCATCTACAGAATAAATCTATACCACGTATACCATTTTGTTGAGCTTCATTGACAAAAAAAAGTTCATAAACCGTCAATTCACTCAAATGGACCGCTTCAACCTCCTTAAGCGAGAGACGTTACGCCCAAAGGCAAATCAGCTTGCATTAATTACCTACGTAATTAAGGGCGGAGATACCTTTAGGCGAAGGAAATTGTCTGATTTTCATGATTTTTTTAGAGGGAAATATTGCTTTCCTATTTTTGCGACTTAGAGTAAGTTTTATTACTACTTTTGGTTCTCACATAGTTTTTTTTATTTTATTAATCATTAAAAATGACGGAGGTATAGCACGGTCTTCTTAACGGGTGGCGGCAGATGTTGTCGAACGGCGTGACACGTGGCGTCGGCGTAATTAGTCGAAAAAAACCAACGAAGATTTATCTTTCTTTGACACCCATACGCAGAATATGAATCAAGAAAAAGTGTGAAATATTGAAAATCGATTAAATGGTACGGGTTTGAAACAAAAATATTGAATTTCCCGAAAAAAATTGCTCCATTTGGCAAAAAAAGAAGTCGTTTTTATTCTCAAAAACATTTAGGGTCATATTTTAGACAATAAGGTTGGCAAGATTTAAACCAAATTTCATTACAATCGTTCGATTAGTTTTTTAGCTATACGTCAGGCTAGTTTTGAAAATGCAGTTTAGAAGACCGTGCCATACCACCGCATTTTTTAAAGATTAATAAATAAAATACCATGTAACAGCCGAAAGTAGTAATAAATCATACCCTAAGTCTCAACAATAGTGAAGAAATATAAATAAAAAAAAAACAAATTATGAAAATGAACAAATTTTTTTGCGCGCCTTAAGATATCTTAATAAGAAATACATTTTAACTGCCCTTATTTAACCTATATTTAACCCCCGTTAAGTCATTGTAAATCCACTGGGTAATTCTTTATAGAAGTGACTTTTCCGAAAAATGAGCCTAACATTTTTTTGTTGCTATTTTTTCATTTATTACCGAAACAAACTTCTGTATAAAACCCTCACGCCGGAGGGAGTTGGGTCTGTTTGGGTTTGTTTGTATTCAGGAAGGCTTCTTTTATAAATCCCCCCCACCCTCCACCGCCAATATAAGCGTCGAAATGTTCAAAAATGTTCTATATTATCTCGTGTTTCCGCGAGTTGCAAAACCCCATAACTTTCTATGGGGGGAGGGCGGGTGAATTTCAGCTTCCCCCGACTAAAGATCATCATTTATAACCCAATAAATGAGAAAATAGCAAAACAAAATTTCAGGCTCATTTTTCGGAAAAGTCACTTATCTAAAGAATTACCAAAGAATTATTACGCGTATTAATACACGTTAAAAGAACACGAAATACATTAGATTGCGTACGCCCAATATTTTAAATAACGCGTTTTTTAACGAAGCACGCATTCGAGATTAGAATGATGCATCACGAGATCGAATGAAAAATAAACGAGGGCTTTAAATACAGGACAGATAAGACGGAACGAATTTTCAAAAGTTCGTAGATAACACATCGAACTATCAAAAGTTCGAAGAAGCGCTTGAAATATGGGCGTTTTTAGGGGGGTCTTTTATCACCCTTCGCACATGGGTTCTTCGTCCCGGCCAAAAACGACTATCTGTACACTACAGGCGAAAGTACAGATACACTTTTCGAATCGTCAGTCGGAACGACAAGTGCAGACCTCGGCCAAAAGAAGCGCAAGGAAATGTTCGGGACGATGTTGAAGTTTGCATAGTTGGAACGCACTGAAAATCCTTTTGAACTTTTTAATTTCCCCATTTTCGTTATCATCCAAAATATTTTCTTACAAATTTAGGCTGAAAATTTCTAATAAGGGCCCGAAAAAATGTTTAAGTAATTTTGAAGGGCTAAATGTGTCGAAAAAAATTAAGCCACAAAACTACCGTTGCGTTTCAACGATGCAAACTTTAGTATCATATGTTCGGGGTGGTATTTCGAACATTCAGGGGGTAGATCCATTTAGGCAGCTGAAAATACGCGCATTTTCAAGATTTTTGTGACGAAACTATTCATTCTACATAATTAAATTTTTATGTACATATTATAATATCTTTTAATTTAGAAAAAAAATGTTTTTTCCAATATTTAAAAATGGCGGCTGTACGAACACTTGCTTCAGAGACGGTTGCCGCCTGAGTTGTTGCACGGCGTACAACCTAGCGTCGGCTGCATTGATCGGAAACATGAGAGCCAAGAGGTTTTTGATTTTTAAGACCCATACGCTCTATGTGAACCTAAAGTTCCTTGACAATTATTTTTAAAAACGACTTTTTCATTAACAAACACTATAGTGAACATTTCATAAAAAATAGAACTTTTTTAAAACACATATCGTTTTTCGAATTTTTACTTTTCTTTGGAATTTTGAGGTTCCCATATAGCGTGTGGATCTTAAACATTTTTAACTTCTCGGCTCTGATATTTCATATCAATGCGCCAGGCACTAGGTTGTACGCCGTGGAACAATCCAGCCGACAATCGTCTCTGACGCACGTGTCGTACAGACGCCATTTTAAATATTAAAAAAAATGGATAATTTACAGATATAAATTGGACATAACATTTTAATTATGTAGAATTTTAAATTCCAATAAAATGTAGTAGCCATTTTAAATATTTAAAAAAATGGATAATTCACAGATAGTAAATTGGACATAACATTTTAATTATGTAGAATAAATAAATTCAACAAAAGAAAACTTTAAATTTTTCTTCTATTCAGCTGTCTAAAGTGATCTCCACTTAAGGGGAGATCACTTTAGACGCTACAAACGGCTATTTTCATGATTTTTTTATACGTTTATATTATAGATATTGATATAAAAGTTCTTACACTTAATAAATACACTTTCGAAATACTTTTTTTTTAAATATATTTATTTAAGTTACTATTTATAGACGGAAATGGTAGTTAAAAAAATTGCCTAAAAAAAATGGTATGTCTGCACTGTTGATGAAATCTCGGGGATGGATCATCCGAAACAAAAAAATCAAACGGTTTTAAAATTCAGTATGTTAATGGCTATAACGCATATCATACGGTTTTTAATCTATGCAAAAATAACAAAATGGCGGACATTTTTCGAAAAAAAAAACAAAATAAACGTTTTTTCAGCGTTTTTGGCAAAAAAAATAGTAAACATCAACATTTAAAAAAATCCTTGTTATACGCTTTAGCTATAGTTGTAAAGAATATGTGGATAAAATTTTATAAGGATCGGTTCAGTAGTTTCGAAGATTTGATCAACAAGGCGTCGAAAAACGTTGTTTCGAGAGAAACGCGTTTAAAGTTTGTTTGGGTTACATAAATACATAAAAAATATTTTTTTTATGTATTTCGAAAGTGTATTTAATAAGTGTAACAACTTTTATATCAATGTCTATAATATAAACCTATCAAAAAATAATGAAAACAGCCTTTTTAGCGTGTAAAGTGAGAAGACCCCTAGTAGCAAGCTCCATTATGTTTTTTTCTCATACCTTATTACTTTTTTTTACTCTCTAGATAACCTTGCACACGGATGTTTGTCTTTGGATTTTCCTACACTCGTACACTCACGTGTCATTTTTGGAAAATGGTCGTAATATAATTCCTGCTCAGAGATGCTCAAAAGAGCCAAGGTTTACCTCGAATTTGCGTCAGAACAATGTTGCTTTGTGATGCTTGCGCATGTCTATACAGTTGTATCGAAGTTTCCGTGTTCGAACATGTGCTGTATGTCGAAACCGTGAAACTTAAAATAAATTATCGAAGAGGGAAAAAAAACAATTTCAACGAAGTTAAACAGATTAGAGTTTGAATATTTTTATAGGAATTTCGTTTTTCTGTCTGCTTCGAGACGAAACGTCAAAAGTGTGTCCATACGTTCCGCCGATTGTGTACGTGGATCGTTTGGCGCCTTTTTGTCGTTCGTTTGTACATTTTCCGTACTTGAAATGTCGACAATACGAAAAATGGAAAAATGTTTTAAGGCCGGATCCTGAATTAGAAGACCGAAAAATCGTTTTTTTTTTAACTGCTTAAATCGATTAATAAACTATCCAAGAATATATTTACTAAGTTACAGAGATCAATTGTAAATATTTTCGAAGATACAAGGTCAAAAGCAGAAAAGCGATTGATATTTGATATTGATATTTCCTCCTATTGAAAACTTTGAAGCGCGTTTTCTCCGGTTTTTATTTTCATGATTTTTCCAAATTGGCGGGCGTGATAGCAAAAAAAAACTAAATGACCTATTGAATCAAACCAAAGATTATTTTCTTCAGAATGAAAATCTCTTCTAAATGAATTTGAAAAGTCGTTCAAAAAGTCTTTCTAAATCATTTTTATAGCACTTTGAAGTGTTTTTTTAAACACTTTTTTTCAAACCTGAGAAAAGTTATTTCACGATTTTTTCAGCTTTTTCTTAATTCACCCAGAAGAAAAATATATGACCATTGAAAATTTTATTGTTTTTTTTTGTTTCAGTCACAAATTACGAGCTGTACATGGAATAGACTGATAAAACTGCAGTCATTTATTGTTCCATGTTGAATTTTTTTATATATTTCTAATATACATGAAAAGATATCTTAATGTTTACTGGGCTCAATTGTTTTTTTCCCTTCTAAAAAATTTCCCGAAAGAACGCTTTTTGGACCTGCTAATTGAGGCTCCCGCCTTAATGCGTGATCAAAATCGAAAAAAATCTTCCTCCAATTTCTAGACGTCATTGAACCTACAGTTTTCGTAGACCCGATGTTTATTTGATTATTCGTTTGTTTTTTTAAAGCTCTTCGAATTTACCTATCATCCAAGTAGCATCGGTAAAATCCATCATATCCAAGATGCAATGATCAGAATCGTCTTTCATCTTCGATGTACGAGGCGATATGAAAACTTCTCAATGTACACCAAAGTTCACACTCTATACACCCACTTTTATATTCACACATAAATACGTATGAATACACTTACTTAAATGTACCTTTTATACATTATAATATACATCATAATAAACTTGATTTAATCGTCTTTAGCCACTTTTCGTATCGCAATCAAACGGGATTTAGCGCAGAAACGTCGCGGCAAATTCATCGGCGAACAAAAAAAAATCACGATAGCAAGATCTCAATAAGATTTACGGTGCGTTTGAAACGACGATAAGAAAAATTGTTACGACGAACGAATGAACGAACATCGAGTTGACCGAACATTCCCGCGGATTTAGGAGATCGAAAATTAAACAAATGCAATTCGCGATCACAGCATTGTCCATTGAAGAATTACACTCGTAGCACGGTTATGTTAGTAAAAAAAAACACAAATTTCATTATTGTTATAATTGTTATATAGTCGCTTGATTCTTATTATTTTTGTTCGTTTGTTCAATTATTAATAAAAAGAGCGGTGGTCAATTTTGTCGATCGGCCGATTCATACGCCATCGTTTTTCATGCGCAGAGTCGTTTCTTCTTTTTCAAACACATCCGGCAAGTCTCACAGCCCGTACGGGAATGGACTGCACAATGTTATGCGGTGGAACGTACGAGAGATATAGAAAAGGTCGGCTGTTTACTCGCCTGTTCCATCCAGGGAAGGGGTGGGGGGAGTGGGACGAACACCGTGAAGAACGTTTTTTTTCTTCGTTTGTGTCTCTAAAATGCAACGGTTTACCCCGCTATACCTTCCACCTGTAGATCTTCCCTCGGTCGGACCATGTGAAAAATCCTTTTCGACGATTATACGACAATCGTCAGAGTCACTTCCTCCTCCTTTCTTTAACAATTTTTTGTCCGTCACTATTCGGGAGCGGCAAAAAAGCACGAATAACAATTTTACCCGCTATCGTCCCTCTACAATTTCCGCAATGAATATTTTCCTTCCTTAAGGGGTCTTCTCACTTTAGACGCTAAAAAAAGGTTATGTACATAATTTTTTTTTTATTAGTTCATATTATGGATATTGATATAAAAGTTAATACACTTTTGACATGCATAAAAAAAGTTCTGTATTTATGTAACCCAAACAATCTTTAAACGCGTTTTTCTCGAAACAACGCTTTTCGACGACTTGTTGATAAAATCTTCAAAACTACTGAACCGATCCTTATGAAATTTTAACCACATATTATTTACAACTATAGCTATAGCGCATATCAAGGATTTTTTTTAAATTTTGATGGTTACTATTTTTTTGCCAAAAACGGTGAAAGAAAAACGTTTTTTTTTTTTCGAAAAATGTCCGCCATTTTGTTACTTTTGCATTTATCAAAAATCAAGAATCTAAAACCGTTCGATTTTTTTGTTTTGGATGATCCATCTCCGAGATTTTAACAACAGCGCAGACCTACAATTTTTTAGGACATTTTTTAACTACAATTTTCGTCTATAAATAGTGACTTAAGAAAATAATTTTTTTTAAATGTATTTCGAAAGTGTATTAAGTGTAACGACTTTTATATCAATCTCTATAATGTAAACCTATCAAAAAAATTCACGAAAATAGCCTCTTTTGGCATCTAAAGTGAGAAGATGAGATCCAAAGTGAAAGAATACTATCCCGAAAGTTCAAAACTCCGAAACAATTTTACCCGAAAGACCAAAACTCCGAAAATCTGAACACCGTCAGAATAATTCGGCAATGGAAGTTTTAAATGTTTCCAAATTTTTAACAAAACGACGAATTATTTCAAGAGTTTTTTTTTTTAATTAAAAAGTGATTTTACTTCAATTTTCAAATTTGTCTAGACAATTTTATACGTTCTACATCATTTAGTCAACTGTGTAGACTTTCGCTGACACGATTTTCACGAAATTTGTAATTTCGGAACATTAAAACGGGGAATTTTGAAGTTCAGAATTGCAATCCGGCCCCGCAGTACCATACTTCAAACTTCAAACGTGTTTTTCTCGAAAATCTGTTTTCAAAGTCGGTGGACATGATATCTTATGAACCGCTTGACGGATTGTTTTCAAATTTACAGAAGATACGATGAGAAACATTTGAAGGTCGTTGACGATCTTACTTTTCTAAAATCGATCTTTATTTTTCAATAGTTATGTAAAAATGACGATTTTTAAAATAAATTTTGTATGCTCGAGTTTCAGTGAGTCGCCAAGTTACTAAAAAAAATTATTTTAAAAATCGACGATCGGTAACGACTCGTATGTGTTATTGTTTAAGCTGGAGAGTGTGCACCGCCAAACGTTGCGAAACAAATTTCATAATCTGCCGGCGGCCATGGTTTTGTTGTTTCGATGTATTTTTTTGTAACTTTTTTTAAAAGGCTCTCAATATATGTATCTTTGTGTTTAAAAATATGAGTGTCTTTTTCAATATGTATGTAATCCTTTAGATAAGACACTTTTCCGAAAAATGAGCCTAAAATTATTTTTTTGCCATTTTCTCATTTATTGGGTTGTAAATGATGATATTCAGTCGGGGGAGGCTCAAATTCACCCCCCCCCCCCCCCCATAAAACGTTATGAGGTTTTAAAGTTCGCGGAAACACGTGATAAAATAAGGCATTTTTGGAGATTTCGACGCCTATATTGGGTTTGTTTGGATTTTTGAACTCGAAATTATTTTTAACGGGTTTACGCTCAAAAAATTTGTTAATGAAAAATGTCAGCTTCCCCGACTGAATATCATCATTTATAACCCAATAAATGATATTTTATCGGAGAAATCGGATAATGTTTTTCGGAAAAGCCAGTTATCTAAATTACCAAAAATCGGAATTTGGCCATTTGAAGCCTGAATTAGAAGGTCCGAAAATATTTTTTTATTGTTTAAATCGATAGATAAACTACTCAAGAATATATTTACAAAGTTGCAGAGGCCAATTGTAAATATTTTCAAAGATACAAGGCCAAAAGCAGAGAACCGTCGAAAAGGTGTGTAAGTGCTTCGCGCGCTTCGTAGCGCGTTTTCTCCAGTTTTCATTTTCACGATTTTTCCAAATTAGCGGGCGTGATAACAAAAAAACTAAACGACCTATGAATCAAACGAAAGTTCATTTTCTTCAGTATAAAAATCTCTTCTAAGTGAATTTAAAAAGTCGTTGAAAAAGTCTTTTTAAATAATTTTTATAGCACGTTACTGTTTTATTTAAACACATTTTTTTCAAACCTGAGAAAAATTGTATTTTCACGATTGTTTCAGCTTTTTCTTAGTTCGCCCAGAAGAAAAATATATGGCAATTGAACATTTTATCGGTTTTTTTGTTTCAGTCAAGAATTAAGAGCTGCATCTTTCCCGCCGATTGAGGACTACAGTAACAAGACGCACATGGAATAGGCTGATAAATCTGCAGTCATTTATTCTTTCATGTTGCAGATTTTTTTTATACATTTCAAATATACATGAAAATATGTCTGAATGTGTACTGGCCTCACTTGCTTTTCTCCTTCTAAAAAAATTCCGAAAGAACGCTTTTTTACCTTTTAATTCAGGCTCCGGCCTTAAGGGGTCTTCTCACTTTAGACGCTGAAAAAGGCTATTTTCATGAATTTTTTGATAGGTTTATATTATAGATATTGATACAAAAGTTGTTACATTCAATAAATACACTTTCGAAATAAACAAATACATTTTTTTAAGGATTCTTTTAAATTTTGACATTGACTAATTTTTTTTCCCAAAAACGGTGAAGAAACACGTTTTTTCTCTTCGAAAAATGTCCGCCATTTTGTTATTTTTGGATATATAAAAAATTATATGATATGCGCTATAGCCGTTAACATACTGAATCTAAAACCGATTGATTTTTTTTTGTTTCGGATCATCCATCTCCGAGATTTCAACAACAGCGCAGACCTACAATTTTTGAGGACATTTTTTTAACTACAATTTGCTTCTATAAATAGTGACTTAAATAAATATATTTTTTTAAATGTATTTCGAAAGTGAATTTATTAAGTGCAACAACTTTTATATCAATATCTGTAATATAAACCTATAAAAAAGTCATGAAAATAGGCTTTTTAGCGTCTAAAGTGAGAAGACCCCTTAAAAGAATAAAGCTCCTTCCACTAATTATTCGCGAAAATTTTGTCGCGATATTTTCCCACCAGTGTCTCGACTGCAAAAAAAACCTGACTATTGTGCCAGCGATAACGTGCTCGTGGTAGGAGACAATTGAGGGGATTAGACGGCGCGTCTGATACAACCGGAAGTAACCATTCTAGCCACATGAATAATGGAGGAAGCGGAAGGACCCACGAAAGCAGAAGGAAGCGGATAAAAAACGCTTCGCGTAAACTTTGGTGCAACGAGGAGAATTCGAGAAAGGTGAATAATATTCGAGAGACATTCGAGATTGGAGGGCAGGTCAGTTGCGAGGGCGATAGCGCTTGTATCAGGCAGAGAAAAAAAAACATTATGTACAAAGTATGCGAGACTTAACTAAGCTGGATACGATAAAACAAAAATTCCGATAACCTGAGTCTCGAAAATTCGTCTGATATAAATGTTTTTTTTCCCTCATTGAGATCCCGACGTTCGCGTTAACGGACGAATGAAATGACATCGGTATATTTCAGCTGCTAGTGAATATTTTACCAATGTTCGACAAACTGGTATTTGGGTTTGTTTTCTGTCTGCGCAACATAGGCTACAACCAACCAGTGAATGGACGAAAGCCTATTTACATTCCAAATAAGAAAATAATATTAATTGTCGATAAAAATTCGGGTCATTCTTTAGATAAGTGACTTTTAGTAAAATGAGCCTAAAATTCTTTTCCTGCTGTTTTCTCATTTATTGGGTTATAAATGATGATATTCGGTCGGGGGAAGCTGAAATTCGTGCCCCATAAAAAGTTATGAGGTTTTGAAGTTTGCGAAAACGTGATAAAATGGGGCATTTTTGAACATTTCGACGTCTATGTTGGGATTGTTTGGGTTTGCTCGTAATTTCGTTATTATAATTATTTTTTGCTCGTAATAATTTTTCGGAAAAGTCACTTATCTAAAGAATTACCAAAATTTGAGTCACTATAATTTAGCAAAAAAATCCACATGTGTCGTTGAATGGTGTTGAAGTTTGCATCGTTGAAACGCAACGAAAGATCCATTTTACATTTGGTTTTCCATTTTTTTTAATTATTAAAGGTGATTTTTTAAAAAAGATTTATAATGTAGATCACTAAATAGATAACTTGAAAAATGGTTGAAGTCGTTAAAACCGATATGTCAGTTTAATATCGAATTTTGACGCCACACGGAATTTTTACTAGTTTGTGGTACTTGCACACCGCGCAACTTGGTTACAATACGGTTGTGCACGGTTTGTAGGAATTCCAAAGGCGAAAACAATAGTTTTCACGAGTTTCGAAGGTAAGTATTACTTTTATTACTCGAGATAGAATCAATCTTTGATTTTTTGCAAATTTTTAAAATAAATTCGGAATAATGGGTCAGAATTAGACATATTTATTCACTGGTGATGTATTCTAACTTCTTTCCAGTATATAGACATATGAGCTCTGTTCCGTTCGTTCTCAATACAGAGTAAAACATTTAGCTCATCTGCTGGAAATTGCAAAATTAATTACTGTCAAGGGATGACAATGTACACTTCATTCAGTGTTATCATAAAATCATCGTTTTCTTTTATTTTTACAAAATTTAAGGGGACTTTTCACTTTAGATGCTACAAAAGGCTATATTCATGATTTTTTTTATAGATTTATATTATATTATATATATAGATATAAAAGTTGTTCCAGTTCAAAAATACACTTTCGAAATACATGACAAAAAATTTATTCATTTAAGTCACTATTTATAGATGAAAATGGTAGACAAAAAAATGTCCTAAAAAAATTGTAGGTCTGCGCTGTTGATGAAATCTCGGAGATGGATCATCCGAAACGAAAAAATCAAACGGTTTTAGATTCAGTATGTTAATGGCTATAGCGCATATCATACGAATTTTGATATATGCAAAAATAACAAAATGGCGAACATTTTTCGAAAAAACAAACAAATCGTGTTTTTTCACCGTTTTTGACAAAAAAAATAGTAAATATCAAAATTTAAAAAATCCTTTATATGCGCTATAGCTATAGTTGTAAAGAATATGTGGTTAAAATTTCATAAGGATCGGTTCAGTAGTTTCGAAGGTTTTATCAACAAGCCGTCGAAAAAGGTTGTTTCGAGAAAAACGCGTTTAAAATTTGTTTGGGTTACATAAATACATAACATTTTTTTTTTATGTATCTCGAAAGTGTATTTATTCAATGTAACAACTTTTATATCAATATCTATAATATAAACCTATCAGAAAAAATCATGAAAATAGCCTTTGTTAGCGTCTACAGTGAGAAGACCCCTTCATTTTCTATTTTTCTGTCGAAACAAACGTTGGTAGTTTTTTGATAATGTCACGTTAAGATTGCAAAAAGCCTTGTGTATTTCCCACGAAATTGTGATGACAAATATAATACTCATATACATAAGAATATTATAATTTTTGTGCAGCACGGTGATCTCAAAATCTAACATTTAAGCCGGGATATGCATTTACAACGATCAACAAATCGATTTCTTTTTCTTTAAACGAAAGAACTATAAATGTAGAATATTTTCCCAAAGTTCCAAAGCGAAATTCGAAAAACTTGAAACAGGCAGGCAGAGATGGGCAAAAGTAATAAAATTAACAATTAATAATTACAGTTACTACTGTAATGGATAATTTTATTACTTTGTAACAGATTACTTAAGTCATTCGTTAACATTAGTACCTAGTGCAATGTAAGTCAAATTCTATGTAAACTTCAAGCCAGTTTTTTTCTCAAAACTGCATTTTCGGAATTGGCGTGGAGGATTGCTCAAAAACCATTAAGGTAGTTCCTTTGCGAAAATCTCAACCAAAAGTTTACATACCATGTTTGTGTTTAAAAGATTGATAATTGGTTTAATTAGTAATAAATAAAATTAAAAACTACGCAATATTGACTCGGTACTAGTAGCGTTCTGAGCGTTCTGACCATTCAAAGTTCGGAATTTCAACCCGGCCCGATCTCGAATTTTGGAACATTAAAATTCGGAATTTTGAACCGTAGGAGAATTCAAAGTTCGGAATTTCAACCCGGCCCCTAATATACATTATGCTCTAATTGCTAATTGCTTGAAAAAAATGGTTCTAATTAAAACCTTTCTTTCTTTAAAAAATATCCCTATATTTGTAGTACGAATATATATTTTTTAATGAACATTTTAAGGAACATGATCTCGATATACCGAAACCTCAATATAACGAAAACTTGATATAACGAACTTCCCTAGAGATTCCTTATATCGAGGTTCGACTGTAAGTGGATTTAAAAAAAATTGTTTTGTACACTTAAACATACTATTAAAGTATACCTACATTTTGATAAATGTAGAGGAATTATTTCTTAATTTAAAAAATCCCCCAAAATTGCTTAATTTTTTCTCGTCTAAACGTTATATCCCGCCTTGATAGAAAATAAATAATAAATCGTTATCCTTTACAGCGTACATTTACTGATAATTTCGTCAATTCCCCGACGATTCAGTCATTTCTCTCCATATTTATCAATTCCTCCAATATCATTGGTTGCATTTACTTCGAATATTTTTGTCTACTATCAGAATAATATATTTCGTTAGCTATAGCAATTAAAACATTACTCTTCATTATATTTTTATGTTACAGTCCGTTTGAATCCTCGCCGTATCGTTATTCGTCCATTGACTGGTCCGTTCACCCTAATTCGTTCCGTGATATTACATCGGCTATCCTAAACAGCCCGTCCAGGACCATACAAATTCCCAGCATTGGATAGAACATTTTTTGGGATGTCTGTACCGGTCAGGATGCGACGTAAAACTTGATTTACCGCGAGGGGTCCTGAGCTCGTACGTGGGGAACGGGACGGGCGAGGGGAAAAAACGAGGAAGAGCCTTTCGGTTCGTCTATGCGGGTGACGAGAACGAGAGAAGTGGGCGCGTACGTCGCAGTGCCCCTGTATGTGTGTGAGCGATGCAGTCGACGCAAGAGGGGGGAGGGGGTCTGATAAGTTTCACCACCATTTTCGACGTGACCATTTCAAAGGAAGGAAAATCTCTTCGCGTTACTCGGTGTTATCATTTTGACAGGTTTTGTTTTAAAAATAACCTTGTTCCTCGCTCGAATTCACATATATTAATGCGCAAGGACGTGACACCAAAAAAAAAACAAGTGTGAAACGAAATAAGGCAAAAATCACGTCTGCCTCCAGATAATCTATGATTATTCGTGTTCGTATTATTTTCCAATTCCTTTTTTCGTATCTTCGCGTTACCTTATCATCATTGTCGGCCATGATGAATCTTTCAACGAGCCACGCTATTTACGATTTGACAGATAATTATTCGATATTGTAATTGCGAGAAAACTTAACATTGTCATTATCTTCAAAACGATAATAACGCCAGATGATTATTGCTTATCATTGTTATTATTACTCGAAACATACAGAATCCTGCAAAGCTCAAAGATTTAATAATAATCTTCATGGTCGGAGAAAGTTTTCCAAGAATGCATCAGTCGTATACGTATAAGCTCATGTGCATTTGCTATTGAAAAATTTTCACATTTTCTAGGAGCGAACAATACAATTCACGGCCCTCCTTTTTTCCTAGTTCGCTTGACAGCACTTTTGTTCTTTCCACCACTGCTTCACGCAGCGTGACCGGCTGATCGTTGACCTTAAAAGCATCGACGATAATCTCTCTCGGCAAAGGGAGAGGGCGCTTTCGATTCTCAACACAGACGCACACGTTAAGAAGTCTTCTCACTTTAGACGCCAAAAAAGGCTATTTTCATGACTTTTTTTAAGGTTTATATTATAGGTATTGATTAAAAAGTTCTTACACCTAATAAATACACTTTCGAAATACATTTTTTAAAAATATTTATGTATTTGAGTCATTATTTGTAGACGAAAATGGTAGTTAAAAAAATGTCCTAAAAAATGGTAGGTCTGCGCTGTCGATGAAATCTCGGAGATGAATCATCCGAAACAGAAAACTCAAACGGTTTTAGATTCAGGATGTTAAGGCGCTATACCAGTGTGACACTGAAAAAATCGATTTTTTTGCCTTTTTCGACAGTTTATACTTTCAAAAATATCCTGTAAAAATTTCAAGGCTGTATCTCTAATGATTTTGTCTTGCAAAAATCTTTAAACGAGTTTTTCTCGAAATGAGATTTTTCAAATTTGCTGACATTGTAACTCAACGAGCAATTATCCGATTGACTTGAAATTTGAACTGAGTACTCTTGAACATATTTACTCTACAATGACGTAGGATATCTTTGATTGGATGAAAATTGACGATTTGGCATTGAAAAAAAACGACCATTTTGTAGGCAAGAAAACAGACTTTTGTTTCATAACTACGCCATTTTGTTAGATTTTGATATTTTTCGAAAACCCTACGTCATTGTACAGGAAAAACCTTCCAGTTTAACGACATTTTTTCCTTTTTCGGTTTCAGCTACTCAATCGGCCGGAATCATGTCAGCAGTGGAGGAACTTTTTTTTTGGCGTCTCCGAAGGCGGCGCATAAGTTGCTTGGATCTCAATATTTTTCTATGAAAAAATTATGTAACATAGGTCAAATATAGCCAAATATATTTTTAATTTTCCGAAACATTTAAGGGGGGGTAGGGGTTTGAGCGTGAAAAAAAAACACTTTTTTGCGAATTTTTTTCATCTATATGGATAGAGTAAATTCATTGAAACCTTTTGTACATTGTTAAGTGTCATTTCAAGAACATTCCGTGAAATTTATACGCGAAAATGTCTACAAATAAGCCGGTGCCGCGTTTTTCTCGAAAACACTTTTTCAAAGTCCGTGTTCACTGCCATTTGAAAACTACGTGATCGATTTATTTCAAACTTGGTACACACTTTCTACATATAAAATATCTCCCCCCAACGGTTAATTTGAGATTTTTTTACATTGAGGGGGTTTCCCACCCCCAAAATGGCGGAATTTTTCGTCAAAAATAGCACTTTTCACTTTACATGACCACCAAAAATTTAGAAATGAAAAAAAAATTATCAAAGACCGTTGGGGGAAGGATTTGATGATACTTTGACTAAATTTTAATGGTACTTGATTTCAGATAATTTCTAGCTGAGATACAGTGAACACCACAAATCGTGTTTTTCCAAAGGCGTTCTTGGAAAAGCTTCATCACCGGCTCGTTTGTGGATATTTTCGCGTACAAATTTCACGGAATGTTCTTGAAATTACACTTAACAATGTACAAATGGTTTTAATAAATTTACTCTATCCATGTAGATGAAAAAAATTCGCAAAAAAGTGTTTTTTTTCACGATGAAACCCCTACCCTCCCCTTAATTAAGTTCTTTTCTTCCAAAAAAATCCCGAAAATCACCCAATTTTTCAGCGTTCACACTCGTATATCGCCTTAATAGCTATATTGCATGTCATACAATTTTTGATATATGCAAAAACAACAAAATAGCGAACATTTTTCGAAAAAAAAAAAAAAAAAAAAGTTTTCACCGTTTTTGGCCAAAAAATAGTAAATATCAAAATTTGAAAAAAAATCTTTGATATGCGCTATAGCTATAGTTGTAAAGAATATGTGGTTAAAATTTCATAAGGATCGGTTGAGTATCTTCGAAGATTTTATCAACAAGCCGTCGAAAAACGTTGTTTCGAGAAAAACGTGTTTAAAGTTTCTTTGAGTTGCATAAATACATTTAAAAAAAATGTATGTGTATTTATTAAGTGTAACAACTTTTATATCAATATCTATAATGTAAACCTATCAAAAAAATTCATGAAAATAGCCTTTTTTAGCGTCTAATATGAGAAGACCCCTTAATCGGGTGCTTGTGAAAACGCACCGAATTCTAGGGGTTCCGGTACTTAAATTTACAAAGGAGTGCCCTCTATATTGTCTCCGATGGTGGCACACGCTACATTGCAACATCCGGGTCGGAAAGTCTGTACCGGTTTTTTGTATACAGAAACAAAAGAATATTGAGCTTACAACGCAATTTCCGTAACCATAATACTGATAATTGTGATAATAATAAAGCCTGTATACGTTGTTTTGAGTATAAATGAAAAGAGGCAGAAGTCTTAAGGGGCTACATCTACCTAGGTGGATTACAATAGTTGCGTTTTCAAAAATCTTTTGATTCTATATTATCACCTTTTAGCTACGTTCCCTGAAAATTTCATTCTAATATTCCTAAAATTGAATGAACTGCAGCTTCTAACAGTCGGCCAGGCGAGCGATAGCAGCACCATACTTCAAACTTTGTTTTTTCTCGAAAAACTCTTTTCAAAGTCGGTGGACGTGATATCTCGAGAACCACTTGATGGATTCTTGCCAAATTCACAGGACATGCGATGAGAAACATTCGAAGGTCGTTGACGATCTTACTTTTTTCAAAAACGATCTTCATTTTTTAATAGTTCCGTAAAAGTAACGACTTTTTTCATAGATTTGGTATGCTCGAGTTTCAATTACCCGCCATGTTGTTAAAAAAAATGATTTTGATAATCGACGATCGTCAACGACTCGTTTTGATTGTTAACTTTAATAACCCGTTTGGTTTTTAGATTTCACATGGACCGTTTAAGCTGGAGAGTTTCCACTTCAAAACGTCGCGAAAAAATGTCATCCGCCGGCGGCCATGTTTTTGTTTTTCTGTACTTTTGGTCATTTTTCAAAAGGCTCTCAATATATGTACCCTTGTGTTTAAATAATGCGTTTCTTTTTCACCAATCATTTCCCAGAGAAAAAAATCGGAATTTGGTTATTTTTTTCAGGCCTTTAGGTAAATGTAGCCCGTTAAAAAATAAAAATGTCTAGAACGCCACGATACGACCCGGCTTGAGAGCTTTGCGTATGTTTCGAACGATTTTGACACCGCGTTGCATTATGCGGAAGGTGTTCGAAACAATGGAATAGTTTTTAGAAGGACAAATCTGGTCGTAAAAAGTGTTGCCAGGTAACTCTATTGAATGTATGGAGAGAAAAACCGACAATGCGAAATTTTTATATTATCGTACGGAATGTGCTAAACACGTGTTCTTCGAC
Organism: Ophion slaviceki; assembly: GCA_944452715.1. NCBI lineage: Eukaryota > Metazoa > Arthropoda > Insecta > Hymenoptera > Ichneumonidae > Ophion > Ophion slaviceki. Next base: position 11,259,483 of record OX101791.1, read on the forward strand.
AAAAGCCGCGATAATGTGTTTATATTTATCGCTAGTTTATCGCTTCTGGATGACTGTACGCCCACCAATGAACGTTTATTCAAACTCTTTCCTCGTACGTCAACGAGCGCGCAGTCCGAGATTCGTTGATAAAGGATATATTTTATAGATGGCGGCGATTAAGCATGTTTACTCGTGTTTTTTGTTCATCGAAAGCATAGATAACAAGTGGAATTGGCAGCTTACTCAGACGTACTTACCCAACATGTCGAGTTCTGGAAAAATCTCAAAATTGGAATCACCGAACTCGTTCCATTGTGGACTTTCCTGTATCAGCATAGCAGCGGCGTTTTTGTCTCGCGACACGAGACGCTGAATTTGACTGTTATCACTTTATCGTAACCGGCGCTCTAATCCACTATCGATTTCTCGCGGTTTCGCGCAAATGACAGCGGGGATAATATGTTAATCTTCTAGAAGACCCTATCCATCGCGCAGTGCGTGCCCGTCTCTACGCTATTGTGTCATTGTGCGTTTGACAAACAAGCGGGGCTTCCGTCCTGAGAAAATGGCGGATAGACGCTCGCGTAGCGCCACTCCTCGGCAAGCGAGCGCGTCAGGCGTTTTGGCGGGAAATACAAAATTACGAATTTGTGCTTCATAGACACTCGTACAATGGCATTATCCGAATTGTAGGTTTATTTAACAAAACTTTATTTCATTCTCTTTTGCTTGATAAGATGATTGCGAAGTGCGATTTGCTTGTCCTTGAAGGATCTCTTTGTCTTTCCCTTAACTTTGTGCTTGACCATCTGAAAAGCTTTCGTCTTCTTCTTCTCGCGATTCGTCTTGCTGCAAAGTGGATTCTGGCGACCGTCCTTGTAACCGAAACGCTCTCTTCCCTTCTGCCCCTCCTGTACAAAATTTTATGCGATTTAATCGTCAGGCAATGTCTTGAACACGTTGACGAACGGGACGCACGGGATGCTCGTCATCGCGCCAATTGAGGGGTTAGTCTACTGTGAAAGTTTCAAATCTTCCGCTCGTCGCTTGAGGCGTTCCAAATTGAAGAGACAGGTCCAACACGTGGTGCGGGAATCGCAGATTGAAGATTAATCTATGATTACGACGATAGAACTTCTGATTTTTGTGATTTTTTCTTAAAAGGAAAGATTTCTTCACCATTTTTGAGACTTGGAGTATTTCTACTACTACTTTTAGCTGTTAGATGGTATTTTTTCTCTTGTTAATCTTGGAAAATGGCCAATGCATAGCTTAAGGCCTTACGCCACAGTAACGGGTATCAAATCATGTGCGAATTTAACCATTTTTTCGTAGGAAAAAGCGATTCTCATAAAATTAGTTACACATCTATTTAGTATGAATATCAAGCTGTTAGAATATATATATATATATATATATATATATATATATATATATATATATATATATATATTTCGATGTACAAAATGGCCGACTACTCGAAACTTCTCGAAACAGCTTTTTCCAATTGGCGTAACAAATAACTTCAACAATTTTCACTCGATTTACTTCAAATTTATAAGTTATGTTCCTAATTGCATTTCGGAGAAAAGTACGTACGGAATTTCCGATGAATCGAAAAATTTTCATTTTATGAGCAGTTTATGAGCAGTTATAACGGAATTTTTCACTGAAAATTCATTTCTTAAGGTCAAATACCTACAACTTTTGAATAAAACAATATTTTTAAAATTCCCTACGTACTTCTCTAGGTATTCTAATGTAGATTGACGAGAATTTGTGTTTTTTGTTCTAGGTAAAAAATTGTGGATGCTAAAGGTCACGCCGCGGAGCGCCTAAAAAAAGATAAAAGAAAATATTAGTAGTCGGCCATTTTGTACATCGAAAAAAAATTATATATATTCTAGCAGCTTGATATTCATCCTACATAGATGTGTAATTAATTTTATGAGGGAATCACTTTTTCATACGAAAAAAAAGTTAAATTCGCACATGATTTTATACTCATTACTGTGGCTTAAGGCCCGTAAAAAAAACTAGTCAATCGATTCTGATGGAATTTGGTATAAATATTTTTAACCTTATTGTCTAAAACGTGACCCTAAATGTTTTTGGAAGTAAAAAAAAAGTATTTTATAAATTACAAAATGTAGCCATTTTTCGGAAAATTCAAACTCTTCCTTTCAAAACGTACCATTTCATCGATTTTTAACATTTCTCACTTTTTCTTGGTTCATATTCTGCGTATGAGTATTAATGAAAGAAAAATCTTCGTTGGTTTGTTTTCAGATTAATCCCTCCGACGCTACTTGTCACCTCGACTGACAACATCCGTCGCAAGCCGTATAGAAGACCGTGCCACTCCTCCGCCATTTTTAAACGTTAATAAAAAATAAAAAAATACCATGTAACAGTCAAAAGTAGTAATAAAAGATACCGTAATTCTCAAAATGGTGAAATCTTTGGTTTTAAAAAAGATCATGACAATCGGAAATTTTTTCTTCGCCCAACGGTATATCCCCCCTTAAACGCGATTTCCTCGAAACGATATTTTTCAAAACGGTGTACATGATTTCTCGACATCTAATGAACGGATTGACTTGAAAATGGGTACACTTATTCAATGTAATAGGAATTTATTCTCGACCGATGTTTATGTTCTTCATTTTTCTTTAGTTATAAACAATGTCAATTTTCCTTTTAAAAATCATAATTTCTTTTTCAAGATCGAAAAACGTAAAGAAAAAAAGCTCGGTCAAGTCTGAGCTAATATTCTCTATTTTAAGAAGAAAAACACTGGTTTCTTTGTTTCTGATCAACCGAGTGGCCAAAATCAAGTACACCGTTGAGCCCATCACGTTCAAAGGTCCTACGTGAGATTGTTTATAACTTCCTTAATTATTGACATTCTGAACCCTCAATCCGTGAACCTGGGTCATTTTCGTCATGCCCAAAATAATTTTCTTCGCAAGTTGCTTAATATTTAATAAAGAAAAAAAAATAGAAATAAGAAAGATAAAACACCCCATTTTCCCTTGAGAAGTACGGTCTAAAGATTGACCATGAATGTTTTCAGATTTTTTTCATTGCCAATTGTTGGTTTGGTAGAGCAAAAACGAAAACGACGAAGGTTCACGGGATTAAGGTACCTCAAATACCTTCACGGATTGAGGGTCAATTAAATTTGGTACACAACTTTGTCAATGTACATACAAACTCTCCAAACCATTTTTCAATCATCTTACTTATTCCTCCAAAATGAATTCCTTCAGATAACCCTTATTTTCGGGTCGTCACAGTAGCCTAACCCCTTTAAATTATCCCACCAACAAATTGTGGTTCTTTTTTTCATTCGCGGAAGTATACCATCATATTGAATGGAATATACCGACAGTGGTAAAAGCGCGGGCGGTTTGCGGCTTTGGCAACCTCCCATTTTAAGCAGCGTTGGCCTGGACCAATACTTGGATGGGTGATCGCTTAACCGCGCACCAAATTGAACCCCAATTACTGGTCGGAGGGAAATATCACTGCGTTTTCGATAGCAACACAACTGGAAGTTGGGAGAATATAACCCGTGTCGGCGCAGGTTTTCAATTCTCCGCTGCCCAACGTGTCAAGCCGGTAGATAAGTGCATTAGAAGCGAGTGGCCGTGGGCAACACTCTGGCGGGACTGAGGATTTGGAAGTTTGGAGTGACCAGCGTGGGCTAAATGGGTACGGGATCCCAAAGCTCGCAAGGGTCCATTAAAAGGCCGCGAAGGTACATTGAAAATGAATTAAAATATTGATAGGAATGGAACGGATGAGGCTGATAAGATACGCCGTTGCATTGAAAAGTGAATTTACGTGAATAAAACAAGTTTAGGAAAATAGGACCGTATAAATCGAAAGTTCGTTTCTCGACATTACTCACCTTCACGCTATCCATGCGAGCTTGTTTGTCGTGCTTTCGCTTTTTGTATATATTTTCGATATCGCCGAGTTTGACGAGTTCACCGCGCGACTTTTCTTCCTCAACGATCGTTTTCTTGACGCCCCGTTTCGCGTTAGTAACTTGTTGCTTAACCAATGCGGTGTCGATTCGCTTGAAATCCTCATCGGTGAGCAAACGTTCGACCGATATCTGCGAAGCTTTTTCCTTCTTCTCCGCGCTCGCTTCCACCTTTTTCTCTTTCTTCATCTTCGTCAGTCTCTCCAACTTTTCTCGCTTTCTGTCCAACTTGGTCCTCTTGGTTTTTTTCGCTCGTTTGTTTTTCCCGTCGGCTTTGAGCCTCTTTTGCGGACTCGAGTCTTCCTCGTCGTCCTCGTCTCGTTTGCGTTTCTTCACGGCGGTCTTTTCCGCGGATTTCTCGTCGTCCTCGCCGATTTCCTCGTCTTCGCTGTTATCTTCCTCGCTCTCGTTATCGTCGCTCTCGTCCTCTTCGTCATTCTCATCATCATCATCATCATCGTTGTCGTTCTCCTCGTCACTGCTGTGCTTCACGTCCACCCACTCGTCATCGTTCTCACTATCCTCGCTGTCAATCTCCAGCTCGCCGCTGCGTTCATTTTGCAGCAAAACTTCGGCACCGGGAACAAAATCTTTGGCGGCAACTTCACCGTACTTCAGGGGCTCCAGTGCCACCGTAGCCTCGGTCGGCCTTCCGCGATCTCTTTTGTGCAAGAGATTCGGCATCGTATGCCTGAAGAGCCCTATCAAGGACCTCGCCGCCATCATAACGCTGCGTTCGCGATAATTCTTGTACTGTGCCAAATCCCTGAGAAGATCCTCGTTCATGACCAATGGGCATCGCGAGCAAATCTCGCGCACCGCGTTCAAACCGATCGCCATTACGTCACCGGAATTTCTCTCGGTGACGAAGTTGTTGACGAGGGTCTTGAGAACAGGCTCGAGGGTCTCCGGTGGTACGAGCTCGTGCGACGACTGCGCCACGAATTGCAACAGCTTCGTGACTTCGCGCTGATGCGGCTGCAAGAAACGTTGCACGTACGGATAAAAATTGAAGAGAAACAGATTGTGCAATCCTATCAGACGCGACACTACGTCCAGTGTCATCAGCTTTATCTCGAAACGGTCGTTATTCTTTTCCAACTGTTTGAAAAGTTTTTCCGCGAATCCCTGAGGATCGTGGATGAGATGTAACGCTGAGAAATTGAATTGGGGAGCTTTGGATTTCTTCTTCTTCGATTTAGCGAACAATTGCTTCACCTTCTTCAATTGTTTCTCACGTTTCTTCGATTTCTTGTTGACCTTGTTGGCCATCGCGACCTCCTTGACGTTCGGCTCGTCGTCGCTGTCGCTGTCGTCGCTGCCCTTCTCCTCGGCATCCGTGCCGAGGAAAAACTTCAAGCTCGCGACCATGACTTTCGTGATCTTTGAGAAACAACCGGTAGCTATGACGTTTACGGTTTTCGCGTCATTCCAGACGTTCTTGTTGTACAACTCGATCATTATGTCCGCCGACATTTTTGCCGCTCGCGCGTTCGAATCTTTCAACATCGTGAACATGAAGTTTTGCAGAGACGTATTGATCTTTGCGTTCTTGTGCTTTGCGTTCACGTTCTTTATGTCCGTTATTATGTGAGTCTGGAGAAATTGACGGAGAGCTTTGTCCTGACATCGTAGCAACTGGAAGAACAGACTCAGGAGAGCCGTCGGTTCGAGAAGTCCTTTGTTCCTCAGGAGAATCAAGGTACGGCAGAAAGTCTGTAAAATTTGAGGAAGAAAATTAAGTTTTCACATTGAATAATCAAGGTGATTACAAATATATGTAAAAAAACATGTTTAAACGAGCTTTTATTCCATGTACTAAAAAGTAGAAAATAATATTTTTGACCAAGTCACCTATAGATGACTTTAAATAAAAGCTTGTGGCGCTCAATTTTTTAAATGTTTAATAAATGTTATCAATTCAGTTTCATTAGCCGTATTTAATTGGGCACAATAGTAATTGGAGAAATTATTATCACACGTTTATACTCAGTTTCAGGATTTTTATTCAAGAAATCTGAGGTTGTTTTACAGTAAAGTAAATACAGTTGATATGTTAACGGATTTATGTGAATTAAAGACTACATGTCTAAATTTTCAGCGCCCCAAGCTTTTATTTAGTCACATATAGGTGACTTGCTAAAAAGAATTATTTTTTACTTTTTAGTACATTAAATGAAAGCTTATTCAATTGTTTTTTTACATGTAAATTATGTTCTACTTCTTAGTGTTCAATTGATTTTACTAGAGCTCTGATACTTTTGCAAAGAGGGATTAATCCTTCCAAACGAACCGGTGTTATGATTGGTTGATTATCAGGAGAAATCCTGGAGAACTGTGATAGGTGGCATCTATCATAGATGTTGGCTCACCACCTATTAGAGTTTACCTTTTAACCTATTTCACCTATTGGCCCCTTTTAACGATTTTGCGATCCGAGAGCACTTGGAGCCAATTCATATATTCTCATGCACTTTTCATGTATTGTCACCTCTTAGAAGCATGTTTGCAAAATTTCAGAGCTCTAAGTAGTCGGGAAGTGGGTGGAATATCGATTTTCCGTTTTGCATATCACACCAAGTCAAGTTAAATAAAAGCTTGTAAAAAGAACGATAAACTTGCCATTCGCATGTCATTGTCGAGAATTGTGTTGTGGGTCTGGAGAATATCGACGATTTCTTGCGGATACGTGACCAGCTCCTCGGCGTAGCAGTGGGCCACCTGTATTGCAAAATATCAAAATTCTGAAGTTTCCGAGCTTCTACAGTGTCGAAGGATGCGTGGACGATACAATCTCAAAGTAGAGTAGCCGAAATTTGAAATTGTGAAATATACGTTCTAGATTTAAGGGGGGCAAGGAAAAAATTTGCGATTTTCACGATTTCTTTTTAAGGAAAGATTTCTTCACCATTTTTGAGATCTAGGGTATGTTTTGTTACTACTTTTGGCTCTTACCTGGTATTTTTTTTATTCGTCTTTAAAAATGGCAGAGTTATGGTACGGTCTTCTAAACTGCCTTTTCAAAATCGGCAAATTTGATATAAATCTTTCTACCCTTATTGTCTAAAACATAACCCTAAGTGTCCTTGAAAATAAAAATAAAATAAGTATTTTTTATTGCAAAATGTGGCCATTTTTTTCGGAAAATCCAATATTTTCGTTCCAAAGCGTACCATTTCATCGATTTTCAACATTTCTCACTTTTTCTTGGTTCATATTTTGCGTATGAGTGTTAGAAAAAGAAAAATCTTCGTTGGTTTTTTTTCGGATTAATCCCGCCAAAACGCGTTTAGAAGACCATGCCATACCTCTGCGATTTTTGAAGATTGATTTTTAAAAATACCATGTAACAGACAAAAGTAGTAATAAAACATACCTCGAGCCTAAAAAATGATAAAGAAACCTTTCCCCCCAGAAAAAATCATGAAAATCAGCCATTTTTTCCTCACGGTATCTCCTCCCTTCAAGTATAATCCGTCGTAAATGGCATATGTACACTAGGGTGGCCCAAATTTGAGATCTATTTTTGCCTTTTTCTCATCATCTTCTTTGGAGAAACAAAAATGTCGCGAAATCTGCGAGCGGTCAAAAAATATTCCGAGGTCGCTCAAGCCTCCGAAAAATGCAAGTTATCATTTCAAAAAACAATTTTTTTTCGTTCACTTATCACCCATGAATTTTACGCTTTATAATTTTTAAATTAAGCTCGCGAAAGCTATAGCCGGCCAATGAATATTTAGTGGCCGCTCAAGAGCTTTGAAATTTCCAATTGTCGCGATTTTTTTCTTTTCACTCATAAACTTAACACTTGGTAAAATTTTCAAAACAATTAATCCTTTTTTTCTTTAAAAACGGATTTTTTAAATTCACCTCACACTTCTAACCCTATAAAACGGGGGACCTTTAATTTGGTTTACGGACAAGAGCTTTAAAAAATTATGTTATGAGAACAAAAATTATAATTCTTGGGTTAGTAGTGTGAGGTAAAATTAAAAAATCTGTTTCCAAAGAAAAATGAGTAATTGTTTTGAAAATTTTACAAAGCGTTAAATTTATGAGAGATGAATAAAAAATTGGCGAGAATAGGAAATTTCTAAGCTCTTGCGACCACTGAATATTCATTGACCAGCTGGAGCTTTCGCGAGGTTAATTTAAAAATTATAAAGCGTAAAATACATGGGTGAGAAGGAAACGAAAAAAAAAATCGATTTTTTAATGAAAATTTGAATTTTCGGAGGCTTCAGTGACCTCTAAATATTTTTTGACCGCGCGCAGATTTCCTGACAATTTCCTTTTTCTCTTTAAAGAACATAATTGGATGGTGAGAAAAAGGGGAAAAAAATAGAGCTCAAATTTGGGCCACTCTAATGTACACAAAGCCTCAACTTTCAGTTGAGAGTGTTTTTTTTATGATTGTTCCACCTCTATTTGTTAATATTCAATTTTCCTAGGGCAAAGCTCTTGAGAGTGGATATATGAAGCCTCATGACTGCAGCGATTTACAAGCCGCTCACCTGTTTAGAGTTCTCCTATACAGTTCAATAACGACGTAAGGGAGGACCGAAGGAGAAAACGGGCAGAATTTCGGTGGGGTACAATCAATTACACAATTATTTAGTGAATTATTGTGGAATTCGCCAACAAGTTTCTTCTTAACAAATTAACCATACAAAAAAATCTAAACCATTGTACACGGGTTTTCTATTGTTTTTCTCATGATATCTGAGAACGAAACAACGTCCTATAAGAATGCATGCGAAACAATTACAATATAAAAGTGTTACAATTCTTCAATAGGCTACTGTGAAAATGACGAACACTCGTCGCTTGGGGCAACGCAAATTGAAGGGGAAGCTTCCACATATGGTGCAGCAATCGGAGATTGAAAAGAAACTTATGATTACAGCGATGAAACTGCTAGTAAAACTTTAAACGCGTTTTTCTCGAAACTATGTTTTTCAATACAGTGAGCACGATTTCTCGACATCTGAAGAACGAATTGACTTGAAAATTGGAACACTTATTCAGTGTAATAATAGTTTAATCTCGAGCGACGTTTTTCTTTCGAACATTTTTCAAAAATTAGTTATTAACAATAATAATGTCATTGCACCTTGAGAAATGAAGAAGAAAAAAAATATCAATTTTTTTTATGACTGAAACACTATATCCAAAAAAGGTCGGTCAAGTTGCAGCCAATATTATCTATATTAAGAAAAAAACTCGTTTTTTTTATTCAGATCAACCGGGTGGCCAAAATCAGCCACCGTTGATATTGGCCACCCGTTGATCTGAAACAAAAAAAAACGAGTTTTTTTTTTCTCAAAATAGATAATATTGGCTAAGACTTGACCGAGCTGTTTTTGGTTAGTGTTTCAATCATCAAAAAATAAAGTATTTTTTAATTAAAATTTGGCACACGGCTCTGTTAACCCTTGCTTGACACACTTAAATATGGTTTTGACACACTGGGTCAATTTGACCCGGATAGTAGTTCATCCACTTGTCCTTAACCCTTCGGTCGGTTTTCATTGAAAAAAAATCCGGGATACACTTTAAACATTCCTTAATATATCTGCATAATTAAAATTCGGAAAATTTTGAATTGGATTGTGAAAATTTTTGGAAACTTTCAATTCTAGGGAAGTGAGCATTTTCTTTCAAATTCGTGCGGGTCAAAATGACCCAGTGTGTCAAGGAGGGGTTAATGTACATACAAATAAATGCCCAAACGAATGTTTCATCATCTCATTCTTTCAATTTTGTTTTAAGGGGAGGGTAGGGGTTTCAGCGTGAAAAAAACGCTTTTTTCGCGAATTTTTTTCATCTATATGGAAAGAGTAAATGTATTGAAACCTTTTGTACATTGTTAAGTGTCATTTCAAGAACATTCCGTGAAATTTGTACGCGAAAATATCCACAAACAAGCCGGTGCCGCGTTTTTCTCGAAACCACTTTTTCAAAGTCCGTGTTCACTGCCATTTGAAAACTACATGACCGATTTATTTCAAACTTGGTACACACTTTCTTCATATAAAATACCTCCCCTCAACGGTTAGTTTGAGTTTTTTTACATTGAGGAGGTTTTCCACCCCCAAAATGGCGAAATTTTTCGTGAAAAATAGCACTTTTCACTTTACATGACCACCAAAAATTTAAAAATGAAAAAAAAAATAATCAAAGAAGGAGGAGGATTTGATGATACTTTGACTAAATTTTATTGGTACTTGATTTCAGATAATTTTTAGCTGCGATACAGTGAACACCGCAAATCGTGTTTTTCCAAAGGCGTTCTTGGAAAAGCTTTGTCACCGGCTTGTTTGTGGATATTTTCGCGTACAAATTTCACGGAATGTTCTTGAAATGACACTTAACAATGTCAAAAGGTTTCAATAAATTTACTCTATCCATACAGATGAAAAAAATTCGCAAAAAAGTGTTTTGTTTTTCACGCTGAAACCCCCACCCTCTCCTTAATAACCTTGATTTTCTGGTGGTCACAGTAGCCTAACCCCTTAAAACAAACGAAGCAACAATCCATCCAATATGCTACGAGACTTCCATGCGTTTTGAAAAAATGAGTGCTCGCAATCGTGTGTTACAGGCATAAAATTAGATCGGGATGTGGATTTCGTTAATGTTTCGATCGATTGTTAAGCAAGTGGATGTTTTATTTTTATAAATTAAATTGGCACTGCCTCGGCAACTAGTGTATAAAGTCGTACAGGTAATTTTTTATACTGAATCCGACCGTTTTCGAGATAACGGTGACAAAGTCGTAGCTAACGCAACACTTGAACTTCGGCTCGTCCAAATTATTGTCGCCCACGTTGGCCAAAAGTCCTAGCTGACACATGGTCGGTATCTGAGCGAGCAAATTCGCGTTCAAATCGACTTTCTCCTCGAGTATCGCGCAAAATATGGCGAGCATGCGATCGAGTGGAAAATTCTTCGGTCCGGTGCGGGTGTACATGACGTCGGCTTTTTTACTCGCTGTTTTGCGTTTTTTCGTTTTGCGACTCTGCCGCTTCACGAATAAACGTTTGTCTTCCTTGGCCGGATTGTAAGAGGCAAGATAGGCGGCGATCAGTAGATACTTGGCGTAAAACGGTAGTTGAAAGCCCAGTGCTAATTTAGTCGTTGATTCGATATCCCGTGACATTTGTGTGCGTTCAACGAAATCATCACTCGAGACGCGCAGGTAAATTACCTCGAGATTCGTTTTAAAAACACTGGAAATATTTCGCCAAAGTGCCGAAATGTCGTTCTCGTCGCAAATACCGGTCTCAATCGGCTCCACGTACTTGGCAAAATTGATTCTCGACATGTAACGCAACTCGTTCAAATCGCGACAAAATCTGAAGTACACAGAGAGAAACAGATTGAGATAATTCTTGTAAAAAGCATTCCCGTACTTGTCCGGCTTCTCAAGATACAATATCTGGGCGAGCTCATCTCGGGTGTACTGCGAAAAGTGAACTTTTATTGGCTCGATCATACCCATCTTCACTCGATACTTTTCCCAAACTATGTCGCTCACGAAAATCGTACAAACGTTAAGACCCGATAATTCGCGAAGTCGCAACAACGCCGGCAGGATATTCGCGTCTGCGTCTCGCAGTCTGTCGCACTTGTCGAATACAATGAAGATCGGTCGTTGATCGTTGGCCGCAATTTGTCGCAGCTGGGCTATGAAAGTCAGAATATTTTCGCACTTCCATTCGGTCCTGTACGCGTCCGAGGAAGAAAGCTTTTCGCCCGCCAAGTCCGCGAGTATGTACTCGTAAATGTGTCGACCGTTCGGATGCTCGATACAATTGACAATGCTGTAATTGGGCTTCAGATGATTGAACATTTTGTTAATTATCAATGATTTGCCAGTGGCAACATGACCGTAGACGAACAGGCTATCGGGTAGCGGCTCGTCTAGGCTACCGATCAGCGAGTAGAGAAGTCTGATAATATGATCCCTGCATAGTATTTCACCGCGCAGCAGCGACAAACACGCTTCCATGATGACTCTGTCTTTTGTCAAATATACGTTTACTCTAATTGAGATTTTCTTTTACAAAGCGATTGTTATAGCGGCAAAAAATGTACGAAGATTCCCAACTTGACAAACGACGCTATTACACCTGCAAGAGAAACGAAAATTGTTCTCCTGTAGAAACTTTGTTCATTCGTTATTGACGTAATCCATGCGAGTTTGGTGATACGGAGAAGGAACGTGTCTAACTTATTTCTATCGGGGCTGTTGGATCTAAAGATAGATATAGAAATACCACAAGCAAAAAGCAATACAGAAAAATATGCAATCGGTGAAATGTACTTGATGAAAAACATGAAACGAAATAAAATGGACACACCACAGTATTATAAAAGTTAAAAATGAAGAAAATGATGCACTCGACGGATTTAACTTTAATATATATTACATTGTATAAGTGCAATATATATCAATATATAGAATAAAATATATATTGCACTAGAAGTGTAATATTCTCATTACACAGAATATTCATTTTTAAACCGACTAGTCAAAGATTTTAAGCACAATTTATAGAACCCAAAAATGTTTGGAACCAGGCATTCTTGATAAATCACTGTTCTGTTTGAAATAAAACATCCTGGATATACTTTACCAACTAAAAATACAAACTCCATTTCCACGATTTTTTAATAGATGTCATAAAAAACTACATTTTTGGAATGTTCATTTTCCTCAGATTTCAAGAATACATCTTTTTCCAACTATTCTATTCATTTTCTTTTATGAAACTTTCTTTTTCGCTAGATACTTTGCTCTGCACATTGCACAATTCTTGAATTAAAAAATAAAATCCATAGGCACTTTGATGATCTATCGTAGCCTTTTTAAGTTCGACTCGGCAGACATTTCCTTCGTATTGCCATTTAAAAAAAGACACTTGAGTTTAAGCGCAAAAGTCACATAAAATCAAGGTTACCTAATGAGTAGAACAGATATAGAGATTGAGAAAAAAAGAGCACAGGCTTTGTCTCCAAAGCTTCTATAAAATTCTTTTAAGGCGATACTCTAGTTTCTCGAGTCGAAAAAATCGATTTTTTTTTTCATAAATCACATCTACAACATGTGTAGAAAATGTGTGCCAAAGGATTTTTTGATATTCGAAGTGGTTCACAAGTTACCGCCCTGGAACGGAGCAGGTATACGGAGCAGGTATACTTTCAAACGCGTTTTTCTCGAAACACCATTTTTCGAAACAGTGACTACGATATTTCAGAAACTACTGTACCGATCTTGTTCAAATTTATACAGCATCTTTAATATGTTATAAGCCAGCGATTGAACTAGGATTATCATGATTGCTTCGATAGTTTTTTTTGTACGAGCGAAAAACTTAAGAAAAAATGAGTAAAAAATAGAATGTAATTTTCAAAAGTGTATAAAAAAGTCAATTTTTGTAATTTAGAATTCACCCTATTTCAATCGCTAGTCTTAAATATGAAGATGAAAATGCCGTTTGGTTTTTTAATTTCAGATAAGGAGAACAGCCGCAATCTTGGTCACCGTCAAGCACCTCTTTTACTTGATGTCTTCCTGTCGGCCACTATAACTTTTATTCTATTATATATTTGGACTTCAAAAAATTTGTAAAGCTTATTTAAATGTTAATAAAGATTATGCAAAAACAATGAGATTGATTATTTCGATGCTTTGCCCGTAAAAAATTATTGAAATAGCTGTAAAAAAAACAGCCGAGAAACTAGAGGACCGCGTTAAACTTCTGTTTAAAATTCTCTTAAACAGAACCTCGAAAATTCTTTCAATCTTTTTTTGGGGTCTGCAGCTTTTTGACCAGATTGCAAATTTGTAAAATGTGTACATATTTCCCAAGGGTAGCGTATGTATAAACAGCGGTTGTTTTCAGGAGGTTTTAGCAGCAAATACAGATAAATGGAATACATAAGGGATCATCATAGTATAAAATTTTCAAAAAATCGTTTTTTTTGCATTATCCAATAGTATAGACGGTTATATGCTGTTCAATTTTTAGGACCAAATTCGAATTATTCCGTTTGCTAGTCTTTCTCAGAAAAAAGGATTCGACCAGCTGCATGAGATCTGACATGGACGGACGCGTTTTTCTCAAAATGTCGTTTTTCAAAACGGTGTATACTCTCAACGGAAGAGTTTTCAAGCTATCAGTCTTAAACTTTGACACAACATTCTTCACACCATTCTTTATCTTGCTATAGAAGTTTTTTTTTGTTGAAATTTTCATATTTTTTTTAACGTAAAATTATCGAAAAAATAGGCTAAATTCGATGTGTTCTTTTTCAAACTGACTTTTCAAACTTTTTCAAACTTTCATTTTGTCAACTTTGATTTATTTTGAATATTTTGACTTTTATCAGACATTTTCAACCGTTAAAAAAATGTAAAAAAATCAACATAAAAGTTTAAAAATGAATATTTTCTGTTTTTCATGAGTGCATAGATTTGACATAAAAATGAGACCGATTAGCGTATTTTAACCATCGAAAAAAAAATCGCGGAATTTAGCTATTTTTCGATGCGTTACACTGTGATGATCCCTTAAAATTTGAAATTCATTTTTGGTCACAAGTGGAAAATATCCTGCATGCTCAGAAACGAGCTCACGTTTTGTCAAGTTGTGAGAATTGAAAATGATGCAAAGGTGAACAAAAAAAAAAGACAAAAGGTCTCACCTGGGCCAAGAACATGGAAAGTTCATCGAGACTCTTGTTAAACTTGTCCGGAGTGAGACGAAAAACTTCCAAGGTAGATTTGTAGTGACGATATTGTTGCTGGAACTGTGAGTAAACCGTTGGATTTGAATGTCGAGGTCAATACTTCGAGCGAAAAAAATTGTTTTTCCATGCTCGCCGACCTACCTCTTCTTTGTAAGATTCTGGATCGCGTTTTATAAGATTTTGCAACTGTGGAAGATTATCCGGCAGTTGATTGTTGTGGCGAACCATTGCTCCTCCTAAAGCTTAACCTAAAAGCACGATATTCATAT
Source organism: Ophion slaviceki (assembly GCA_944452715.1). Classification (NCBI taxonomy): domain Eukaryota; kingdom Metazoa; phylum Arthropoda; class Insecta; order Hymenoptera; family Ichneumonidae; genus Ophion; species Ophion slaviceki. Next base: position 11,274,486 of record OX101791.1, read on the forward strand.
TTCAACTAACGGCAATAATTTTACAGGCGACGAGTCGCATAGATCATTCCGCAAACTCTGCTTTTCATTGCACCCGTTTATACGTACCATACAAAATCGTGTTCAGAGAAATCTGCAAGCCAAAATAACACGTGTATTTCTACGTTCGACACAGTCACAAGAAACAAAATGGACCTGACCGAAATACGGCGGGAAAGGTGCGCACGAACAATTTGCGCACTCGAGAAACCGGAAGTGCGCCAAACGGCGCGAGGAAATGTTTTCTTTTCATGAATACGAGACTTTACATCGCACAAAGATCTGTCAGTCGTTGATGTTTACAGAGGGTGACCGAAGGCGAAGCATTTTATCGCGAAATCTTCCGAAACTTCATCACTGTAATTTTATTCAGCAGGGCAACGCTACTCCTCTGCAATCGCGCAATGTTTAAATTTTTGGTAAGCTCAGCCATTTTTTATTTCTGCAAGCATCCTCATTCTCAACCTTCAAAACGTAACCTCCGAAGATGTCTCGGAAGTTGAGTTAAATCTACTTTTTTCTTTTCAGATAACCCTCGGTATCGGTATCTATGCAGGAATGTACATAAGTCAAAATTATGAGGTAATTATTTGCGCTGTTGAAAGAAAAAAAATTTACCAATCTTACCTGTGTCTACGAATAAACATTTGGCAATAGAAGAATATTGCGACTCATAGCTATTAATAACTCGACAGGTACCGCGAGTGGACGACCCTTCGAAGATAATGGAAAAAATAAAACAATTCACGGAGGAGCATAAAAAGAAGTAGCGAACTCTTGCGAGGAGACTAAGAGGGAGAATGTATCCGTGTAAAAGATATTCTTAATAACCACTAGAGTTTCAGTTACGTATATTTTGGTTAACCTTCCGCTTCTTTCAATACAAGCTTCCTACAAACTGTACAGTGAATTATTTTCCTGAATCTTTCTCTTCCCGTTCGCAAAATGCGTGTTACACCCCAACGCAAGGGATAATCCGATCACCGGTAGCGGAAAGAAGGTCCTGCGACGAGCTAAACGTAGACAAGGCCGCCACCTGAATATTCTATTCTGGCTTGAGGCTCTACGAAGGCGAGCCAATCGGACGCGTGCGTCGGCAGTAATCCCATCGACTGGCATTTGTAGAGAGCCAGTGCTATGTTGACCAATTGTCCCAGAAAGAAAACAAGTTTTTGTCCAAGAACGTGAGTTCCCTCTATCACTTTGAAAGCTGGAATATTAAAATGTCCATTGATGAATAATCATTCTCTAGCTAACTCACAAGTAGCCTGCTGTCGAAATGGCTTCAATATGCCTGTTTTCAATTCTTTCTTCTCAAAATAGATTTCTTCAAATAGTAATTTCGCACAATAGATTCTCAAAATTCTTTCTCAACTTCTCAAAATATATTCTTAAAATTCTTTCTCAATTTCTGAAAATAGATTCTCGAAATTCTTCTCAAAATATATTTCTTCAAATAATTTCTTTCAAAATGGAAAATTCTCACAATAGACTATAGACATAGTGAACTCCAGGAGCCAGGTTGAAATTTCGACGTTGAGTGATCAGAACGCTCAAAACTCCGAAAGAATACTACCCCGAAAGATCAAAACTCCGAAAGAATGTGACCCGAAAGACCAAAACTCCAAAAATCTGAACACCGTCAAAATAATTCGCCTATGGAAGTTTTTAAAGTTTCAAAATTTTCAATAAATCGACGATTTTCTTCAAGATTTTTTTTCTATTAAGAAGTGATATTACGTCAATTTAGAAATTTGTCTAAACAATGTTATACGTTCTACATCATTTACAGTCAACTGTGTAGACTTTCCCTGGCATGATCTTGACGAACCTTTTAATTTTGGAACATTGAAATTAGGAATTTTAAACCGTCGGCGCATTCGGAGTTTGGAATTTTAACCCGGCCTCCATGTCAAGATCATACCAGCGAAAGTCTACACAGCTGACTGTAAACGATGTAGAACGTATAACATTGTCTAGACAAATTTCAAAATTGACGCAAAATCACTTCTTAATAAGAAAAAAATTCTTGAAATAATTTGTGGCTTTATTGAAAATTTTGAAACTTTCGAAACTTTCATAGCCTAATTATTTTGACGGTGTTCAGATTTTCGGACTTTTGGTCTTTGGTGTAAGTTTTTTTCGGAATTTTAATTTTTCGGGGTAGTATTCTTTCGGTATTTTGAGCGTTCTGATCATTCATTGGAATTTTAACCCGGCCCAATTTTGAATTTCGGTACATTAAGATTCGGAATTTTAAACTGTCGGAGAATTCAATGTTCGGAATTTCAACATAGCCCCGCTCTGCAAATAAGAGACTATGCAAGGCTGATAGAACAAAACTGTTCAAACTTATTTTAACACAAAGTCATGAAAATGTTTTTAATCGGGCTTTTCTCATAAAACAGGCAGTTTGGAGCCACTGTTGACTTTCCAGCACCCTGCAGAATTGTTCAACATCGGAAATTCAAGCAGATTTTTAAAATATACCAGTGCAATTTTCGTGTCCACGAGAATCAAGTAGAAAAAAAAACAATTTGGTAAATTTTCCAACAGATTTCAGTAACGTAAAAAAATGCTGTTTCCTAGCTATATATATGTTTCTAAAATAAAAGAACGTGTGGCTGTAAATTGATAATTGTAGTATATACGAAAGCAACTGGGATTGGGAACAGGATGGAAAAAGGATTTTGGAAACTGAGTCAATAATTACAACAGTTAGTGTTAAGGCATTCCTTCCACTCCAAGAATCGTCTCATTCATACGGCACTTTATGGAGATGACACACTGGCTACATTTCTATCCCCTAATTTACACACTAAACAACTTCAAATGCCAGATGTAAACTGCCTAACATGTGTAAAGAATTCTAAAGATTTCTGTAACGACAATAAAAATAGGTCACAGAATTTTTCAAGAAAATATTAATGAGAAATCTTAGAACAATTTGACGAGCAGAAGAAGTTTTGCAGTGACCACTTCAGAGAAAATGTAAAAATGTCTTTATCTACTAAATCAGTGCGAAATTTTTTATTCCGGCTTATCATTGGCTACTAGATTGTGGCTTATTTTTATCAAGCGCCATTGCAATTTACCAATAATTCAGAATGGCCCTGCTTATGTCCCCACAAAACACGGTGCTCCACAAAAGGAATATCTTAATTGTTAGAAACGATATTTTGAGGAAACTGGGTTAAAAATTACGTTTTTATAATTTCACATTGGTTATGAGAGTTGATGTAAAATCGAAACTATTTGACGTTCAGATGCAACATTGTTGAGATATTACAGAATGAAAATATGAAGTTAAATCGTCAATAAACATTGATCCAGAAGAAGGTTTTCATTCTCAACATCGTTTCATAGCTGAAAGTCTTGTGCGATAAATTCAGCATTACTTAATGTTCCTCGGTACTTACTCTGCTGAAGCGAAAAAAGAGCTTTAACGGGCCTCGTTATAAGCATCCCCACCATCATAATGGGAAAAATGGATATAGAGTTTCCAGCCATGAACATTATGAACAAATTCATGGGGACCTGCTTCAACGGCCCGAGCGCCAAGTCCCAGGATTTTTTAATGATCAAATGATTCGAATCGTTGTCCCGTTGCAGTTCCGTGTTTTGCAAAAACGCAGCAGACTGTGTGTATCCCGGTGGTGAAGGTAAATCGGCAGTTTTATCCTGTTTATTTCTATAAAAGTTAAATCAATTAAAAATTCACATTAAACAACGGGCGGGACGCTTTATTTGATATTTTTCTATACTCACTTGTGTGAAAAATCCAACGCCCACTTCAACTTTTTAACATTTTGCTTAGCCACAGCCATTGTCTCGTATTCTTTTCTCTCGTATAAATCGTATTATTATTATTGAGAGCGAGATTATTTTAATTTGTTTCGCCTTTAACGTTGATATCAATGTATACGTCAATTTCTCAAACAAGAGGTTATGACGGACATCGATGCGTAGCGAATTTACGATAACCGCGCATGCGCAGTTTCTTGGGTTCCTAAAGTCATCGTTCACTCTAGCTTGAGTTACTGATTTTTTTCTTCTCTAACGGAAAAAAAAATTATTTTCTATACTAATGGGACAAAATGTCAACTGTTCTTATTAACAAACTGATTGAGTGTAAATAAATTATACAATAGATTTGAAAATAGGGACAAGGCGCCGGCCATTTTGAACCCTTTCGGGTTCAGCGCTGCGGTGGCCTTCATCGTCCGTCGAGCAATCATGGCTGACACGATAGAGATTGACAACTACGAGCCTGCACTTTCGGATAACTGTACGCAAAATAATCCAGAGACAAATGCCAGTTGTTCACTGACGTACAACGATTTTTTTACGAAATATCTTTTGGAAAATCGACCCTGCGTGTTCCAATCTGACATCACTCGAGAATGGCGATGCAGACGAGAGTGGAACGCGAATGGGGCGCCAAATTTCAAAATCATCGCGGATCATTTCGGTAGGAGTGCAAAATCACACAAACTCAATTGCTATTATAATTACGTATTTAACAATATTTAAATTTATAGATATACAAAGTTTCATGTTGCATATCTTTATTTTTCAAATTTGAAGAAAAAAAACGAAAACTTCCGCTTGCCCAAGTGCAATTGATCAATCTGCATAGACGTGATTGCACTGTACTGATAATTACAAATTTCAGGGGACTGCGAGGCACCTATCGCCGATTGCAACCGAAAGTATTACAATTCGCAGTTCAAGGCTGACATGACGATATCGAAGTATCTCGATTACTGGAACGAATATAGGGAAAAGAATTATCCGAACGATATGCAGATTCTCTATCTCAAAGACTGGCACTGCGCGAAGAAATATCCCGATCTACGCCTGTACGAAGTTCCCAAGTATTTTGCTTCGGATTGGCTCAATGAGTTCTACATCGCTCATCCGGATTTGGATGACGACTACATGTTTGTTTACATGGGGCCCAAAGGCACATGGTATATAAAAACAAACTCAATATACTTTATTTCACGCGTGTAATTAATCGTAAGCGTAGCAGAAATTTGTAATCTTCAGGACACCGTTTCACGCAGATGTGTTCGCATCATACAGCTGGTCGGCAAATATCGTTGGAAAAAAGCGTTGGCTACTTTTTCCTCCCGGAGCAGAAAATGCCCTTCGCGATCCCCACGGACAATTGTGTTTCGACGTGGCTGCTGCGGAACTAAAGGATAGTGCGAAGTATCCCAACTACAATGAAGAAACGTTGCAAAGCTTCGAAGTGATACAAAATGAGGGGGAAATAATATTCGTGCCTTCGGGATGGCATCACCAAGTCTGGAATTTGGTAAAACACATCTCCGCTACATTTGCTTTATTTTCAATGTTCCACTGCATATGCCACACTTGTCTAGTGTGTTGGCTACAGCCATTCTTGCCTTGCAGGTATTATTTCGATATCGATAAGTTGTAATATTGGAAAACCGGTATTTTGATATTTATGGATTCTTTCCGAAAACCTTGATTAAAAAGGTTACAAGCGTTAAAGTGAAGATGGAAATTGTCGAAATAATACCGTATAACGAAGTAAAACCACAGTAGTTATTAAAAATCACCGTCTTTTATTGAGATCTTTATTATATATGTCTAAAGGAACTCTGCTATGATTTTAAATATATCCAATCTAACATAAAAAAAATAAACAAACAAAAAACCAAAAATAGGAACTTTTATGCAAATAAAAAATGCAGTAAACAAGCAAAATTAAAGTTAGGAAGTTTTTTGCAAGTTCAGTAGTAGCTACCAGAATGCAAACTGATCGCATAGCTTGTGGCAGGCAGGCAACAGCTGGTCACTTTAAGGGGCTATACTAGTGTGAACGCTGAAAATTTGGGTGATTTTCAGGAATTTTTTTGGAAAAAAAGTATTCAATTAAATGTTTCGGAAAATTAAGAATATATTTGGCTATATTTCATAGAAAATATTGACATCTAAACGACTTATGCGCTGCCTTCGAAGGCGCCAAATAAAAAAGTTCCTCCACTGCTGACATGACTCCGGCCGATTGAGTAGCTTAAACCGAAAAAGGAAAAAATGTCGTTAAACTGGACCGTATTTCCTGTACGATGACGTACGATTTTCGAAAAATATCAAAATCTAACAAAATGGCGTAGTTATGAAAAAAGTCTGTTTTCTTGCCTATAAAATGGTCGTTTTTTTCAATGCCAAATCGTCAATTTTCATCCAATCAGAAATATCCTACGTCATTGTAGAGTAAATATATCCAAGAGTACTCAGTTCAAATTTCAAGTTAATCGGATAATTGCACTGTGAGTTACAATGTCAGCAAATTTGAAAAATCTCATTTCGAGAAAAACGCGTTTAAAGATTTAACTATCGATTTTTGCAAGATACAATGATTAGAGATACGGCCTGGAAATTTTTACAGAATATTCTTGAAAGTATAAACTGTCGAAAAAGGCGAAAAAAATCGATTTTTTGAAAGTGTCACACTGGTATAGCCCCTTAATCAAGGAGATTAAGATTGTTGAAACAATGACCGCAGCAAACGGAGGGCATCTGGAGTTTCGTCTTTCCGAAACGACCGAAACGATGCGGAACAAAAATCCCTCCCTGATTCCACACTGGTGGATAAGTAAAATGCCACCTCGGAAATATTCAATTTAGATAATAATATTTCAAGGCTGTCAAACGTCGTTATAGAAACAAGTAAAATCAACTTAAGGGATCATCTCAGTGTAACGAGTCGAAAAATAGCTGATTTGTGCGATTTTTCGTTTCGATGTTTAAAATACGCGGATCAGTCTGATTTTTTTTTGTCAAAGCAAAGCACTCACGAAGAACAGAAAATACATTTTTAGACGTTTATTTTTTTTACATATTTTTAACGCTTGAAAATGTATTTAAAAAAAGAGTCCTCACGGTTTACACGGTTGAGGCCGTAAATATTATCCGAAACAAAATTTGTAAAATGATTATTAATCAGTATGAAAGCCGCTATCTTGCTATGGAGGTTTTTTAAAATCAAAATGACAAAAAAGCGTCAGTTTAAAAAAAAGTATCGATTTTAGCCTATATTTTCGAGTTTTTTTCCGTTAAAAAAATATGAAGATTAAAAAAAAGCTTCCATGGCAAGATAAAGAATGGCGTGAAGAATGTTGTGTCAAAATTTGAGACGGATAGCTTGACAGCTCTTCCTTTGAGAGTGTACACCGTATTGAAAAACGACATTTCGAGGAAAACCCGTCCGTCCGCGCTAGATCTCACGCAGCTGATCGAATCCTTTTTTCTGAGAACAGCTGTAGCGACCGGAAAAATTCGAATTTCGCCTAAAAAATTGAACAGCATGGTTATAACCGTCTATACTATCGGATAAGGCAAAAAAACGATTTTTTGAAAATTTTACACTTTGATGATCGCTTATGCACCCCATTTATCTGTCTTTGCTACCAAAGCCTCCTAAAAACAACCGGTTTTTATACATACGCTACTGTTGGCAAATATGTATACACTTTACAAATTTGCAATCTGGTCAAAAAGCTGCAGATCTCACCCGAAAAAAAGATTGAAAGAATTTTCGAGGTTCTGTTTAAGAGAATTTTAAACAGAAGTTTAAAAGACTTTAAAAGAATCTTCGGAAACAAAGCTCGTGGTCTTTTTTCTCAATCTCTATTACTGTTTTACTCATTAGGTAACCTTGATTCTACGTGACTTATTTACTCTTGAACTCATGTGTCCTTTTTTGAATGGCAACACAAAATACAAAACGCGACCTTGCAATACAAAAGGTAACCTTGATTTTATGTGACTTTTGCGCTTAAACTCAAGTGTCTTTTGTTGAAATGGCAATACAAAGACAATGTCTGCTGAGTCGAACTTAAAAAGACTACGATAGAAAATCCAATTGCCTATGAATTTTTTTTAAGTTCAAGAATTGTGCAATGCAGAGCAATATATTTAGCGGAAAAGAAGTTTCATAAAAGAAAATGAAAAGATTATAGTTTGAAAAATATATATTCTTAAAATCTGAGGAAAATGAACATTCCAAAAATGCTGTTTTTTGTGATAGCTTCTATTAAAAAATCCGCTGTGATGATCGCTTAAATGGAAATAATAAAAATTACAATGATGTTTAATGTTTTCAACTCTGCTATCGAAATATCGGTATTATTCGAGTCCAATATCGGATTTTCGGTGAAATATCCGATTTTGATTGTATCAAAAAACTAGTACCCATGCTCTAATAAAGATCGCTGTAGCTGCACACCAATCACGTGTGCATTACCGTCAACCTTTTGAGACATGTCTATACACAAGTTATATTCGAAAGGATGCACTACATTTTACACCATTTTTAAATCATTGGAAACAGGAAGACACTATTTCCGTGAATCACAACTGGATCAATGGTTGCAACGTATGGAGTTCGTGGCTGTCCCTGCGAAAAGAATTGTCAGCGGTGATGAGAGAAGTGGAGGATTGTCGAGACATGGACGATTGGGATGAACATTGTCAGCTTATGTTAAAAGCTTCGCACGGCATGAATTACCCGCAATTTTACAAATTCCTGACCTTTATCATTGAGAAGCGATTGACGGCTCTGAGAGACGAGCTCGAAGAATATCGCAGTTTCGACAGGTGGAAGATTGGTCGGGAGCACTGCTGCTTCGATCTCGAACGAGCCAAAGCAATATTGATCAGCATGGTCAACGATACCAAACAAAAAGACATTTACGAGCTCGTCTTTCACGACAACCGAGTTCACCGTCTGATCGACGATATAAACGAAATTCTTCCTCCCAGAATAAAATAAAATGGAAACGCGGAAAAAAGAATTTACCTGTCGTACTTCTATCTGTAACGTTTTTATTATAATTTACATCATATTAAAATTTGTAGTCTCTATCAATCTTCATCTCCGAATATATATATGTATATATATATATATATAGATTTTATATAAATTTACAGTTTTTTTCACGTATTTGCGCCGCAGGCTTCTGGATTATTATCGCGCACATTCGGAGGATTCTCGTCGCAAACGCCATTACGAATAATTATAACTGAATTACAAAAGCAAAAAAAAACGTTTTACGCTCGCGCATCTATTTCTTCGAGATCTGTCGAAAATTAATAATTGCACCGCTACACCGGTAGACCGATTATTGTGATATAAGCGAGAAAGAAACGACAAAAGTACCCTCGACGCTTCGATATGAGAACTTCGAGCCTCGAAGCTCGTTCGCGATATTTAAAACGGTAATGAGCTGCTCGCTCGAGTACTTATCCACGTGTGGAAATTAACAAAATAAAAAAAGGAGATGTCTTCAATGAGCTGCGCGAAGCGACTGGTATGTTAGTAGCGCAGATGAGCGATAGGAGCATTAGCGGGACGATAGCACGAACTTTCGCGAGAAATCAGGATTAATGTAAACACGGTACGCAAGTTTTTAAACTCATAATGTTACATATGCCTAGTCCTTACTATACATTACATGTCTGTACGCAATTTCCTCTCGTATAAAAACAAACCTCGTTTTCTCTCGCTGTTTCTTTTTCACACATCAGAATTCGTATATTGTCTTATGTACTATTATTTCAGCAAGCATAAATATCTGTATATTCTAGCATCGATATCACATATGTATGTATATACATGTATGTGTGTGTATGTGCATACAATTAGTATTTACAATGTAACGCTAATAAAAATGTACAAAATCTATAAGTCAAATATGATTGGGGATAAAATTCTACGAGAGGTATTTATTACAAAGGACAGAAGCGCATCTGGATTTTTCCTTCACACGAAATATGAAAAGTGAAAATAACACGCGTTTTATTTACTTCTCATGAAATAACAATCGAGAGTCATGATCATTACGTAGTATGCCCACATAGAAGCACGTGGTTTTGTTTTTTTTCATCAGAACAACGAGAATTTTGCTCCGAATCATTGCTTAACGCTGGTCACAGAGTCAATGATATGCGAATTGTTTTTTTCTTCATTCAATCATTCATCTTACGTGTCTTCATGGAACAAACGTATTTACTGCAGTTAAAATGCTCGGTAGGAATAGCTTACATCCAGATGATTTTATAGTCACGGTCGTTGAGTTTAAAACGTCCGAATTTTGCTTTGTTTTTATAAATATCTACTTTGAGCTCCACCGTACGTTCGAAGCAATAAGAAGCCTGTGTGCGTTGAGAATCGAGGATGACCGCATCGTTTGAATGAAAAATCACGAGAAAAATATACGTTTCTCATTGGAGCTCCACCATTCGGAAAGATCATTGTGAATCGATTAAAAAGAATCGCGCGCGGACTATTTTAAAATAGTTTTTCTTTCGGGTGAGTCGAACTCGTCCCTGCTGAGAATCTTTACGATATTTCGGTGCGTTGTGTGATAGAAAGAAAAACACAAAAAAGAGAAAAATATTTGGTGAGTTGGCGAAGCTTCGCGTGACCCAACAGCGTTTTCCCAATTAAAAAAATATATGTATTTTTTTGTTCCTTTTCATCTTCATAATTACAATTACCTATCGTCGCAGCATCCAAAGAAAAAAAACGTTACCATAGTCATTGTTATCGTTGTTTTTTCGTTTGCCACGTTTTTTAATAAATAGTACGAAAGTATTCGTGAGTTTTGTTAACGATCGATATAATGTGAGATCTCCACTGATAGATGCCGAAGAATATGGTTTTTTTTGGTCAGTGTGTACGATCTTAACGTCCTCTAGGAGGAGAAAATAATGATTCGTCAACTGCGCGCAACGGGACGAAATTTGACCTCGTCCAAAATCAATATTTACGATGCAAACGCGGTTTTGATAAAATCCAATATTGTTCAATACGAGAAGAGAATTAAGGGAAAAGTTAAATTTCCATGTTCTCAGCTTGCACGGCAAGTATATATCCAATTAATATCTAAATTATCCGTAGATCTCGTAAAGTCGTTGATACATTTTCATTATTAACAATTAACAGAGCTCGAAAGATCGGACTTTACCAAATCTGCGGATCTCGCGTATATAGATTTCTTCTTATAACTAAACTATAGATACATATATCTTTCTCTCTGTTCTTCTCGCTATTGTGATGGTCTGTAAAATGTGAGATTTCTTCGCGCGACCGATTACGGTCGTATACCCTCCCAACAGTACAATCTTCTTCGATATAATGCTGAAGCATCAGCAGCGTTCGTGGCGTTAGACACCGAAGCGCTACCTCGAACATCGATTACATCAACTCTCGGACGATGACACGGAAAATATCGAAATGAGAGCTAAAAGTACAAGAAAAACTAATAAAAAGAAAAAGTCTCGTATATACCAGCGCGTATCATCGTACGAACGTTTAACCCTAATTAGACCTTTTCATGTAACAAATGTTAGTTATTGACATTGAAAACGAAGCAATGAGTGTAAAAGGACTTGTCCCGTTGTGGTTTCTCGTTCGCGCGATTTGAGAAAGAAACGGAGGTTTCGACTGTCACCCTCGTGGCGCGATTCAGATAGGATGGGCCACTGGAACGGACATGAGAGGAGGCGGAGCGGTAGTTGCGGGGCTCGCCGCTGGTGTCGGTGGTGCGGGTATCGGAGTCGACGGAATCGGTTGTTGCGTTTGCCTCGGTGGTGACAGCAGCTCTTGCCTGTCGCGTTCCCTCTCTCGTCCGGGCCTCCAAGCCTCGAGCAGTGCCTCGACGCGTTCCTCGGTAGGTCCCCAACGGGCGGTGCCGGCCGCGTTTTGCAACCACACGACCAGGGTCCCGTGCGCCGCTCTGATGTTCACTTCGCCTCTGCGAAACGAGAAAACACAACGATCTGTATCGATATGTGGAGGAAAATTAGCCGGTGGATTTAGGATCATCGTACTTTGGCAATATGTGCTGAAATCCGTGTCTGTACTCGTGCTCCATCGCGGGCACGACGACCTGTTTGCGCTTGAAGTGGCTACCCTCGAGCTTGATGAGCGCGTTGGGCGCCGGATCGCGCCACTCCGGCAGAAAAACGACAAAGGAGAGGGGCTCGGGCGAGTCGGCGAGCAAACGTTCGAAATGATTGACCATCGCTTCCATGAGTTCCTCGCAGTACGGTGGATTCGCCTGGAAGGAACCGCTTACGGGCCTGAAATCGAGGAAGGGTCCTCGGGAGCCGAAGTAGGAGTCGGTATCGGCGAAAGTCGAGCAGTACTGCCTGAAGTAACAATTCAACGGTGACGCGAAGCACTCGAATGTCACGCCGAACGAACGATGAAGGCACTCGAACACAGTCACCGGCAATGCCATTTGCGTCGCCTGGCCCTCGTTTACACCGAGATAAGTCTGATAACGCTTGAGCATACACCATACCCGGGGCAAAAACATCTCGAACTTTTTGTCGTCGAAACAATTGTAACGGTAAAGATGCTCGAGTTTCGTCAAATGCATATTGTTTATGCACATGGTGTCACCGTGAAATCGTAGCATCGTTTGCTCCCGTTCGGGCAAATATTCGACCTGCGGCAAGCGGGGCGCGGGCAATGAAAATTGCACAGGATAACACCATACTTTGCGGTGGGTGCTGGCGGGTCCGCCCAACGGTATAACGTCACCGAGGCCGTTGTCCTTCAATATCTGATTGTTCTTGTCTTTCACCTTTTTCGCATGCTCCGTCGACAAGTGATAGATCTTCAGGCAAATACCCTCGACGCTGTGCTTCACAGTTTCCGTTAGATGCGGCTGGCACTGACGCTTCAGATGCGCCAGACGATCTTGAAAATCGTCAAATGTCGCGCCAACCGTACGCCTCAACCACTGAAACGTGTCCTCGGCGTTCCACTTGACGACCTTCCGACTGTTGGCCGTCGCCGAACGCGATTCTATCATTTTTTTCGCCGCCTCGGCGTAGCGGGACAACTGCTTACGCGCGTCACCCGTGAACTTCGGGCGTACGAGCTTGATCGGTATGTCGTTCATTACCTCGCGATACATGGACATCGAGATTGCGGGAAAACACTGACTCGGTAACAACGGATCCGAGCCGCAGTCTATCACTTTGCGTTCCATTAACCAACGATTGAACGAGTCCTTTGGCGCGTCTATGGACTCTCGCGTGTGACACAACTCCTGATAACATTGACGTAACTTTGCGAGCAAACTGCAACGCAACGCCTCCGCGTCCGGATGCACGTGCAACAGGTTCGACGGTGCTCTCTCGTATATTATCACGTTCGTTGGTATTTCCAAATCCCACGGACCACTGCGAATCGAAGAAAAAACAAATACTGAGCTGGGGGAGCGGATGGAAAATATATTTGGTACAACGATTATAGTTTACGTACGCCAGGACAAATTTCTTCACTACCGGCATCGCCGTTCCCTCTTCGGAAGCTCGCCTCTTCAAGGGTCCTCCCGGAGTGCCCGGAGGAATCGGGCCGTTCGCCGGAACGGGAGCAGCTCCGCAGATACCAAGCGGATCCGTGATGGGATCGAACTGCAATTGAGAATTTTATTTCAATGCACGGTGAAGACAAAGTTCTTCCGAGCCGCAATAATGTTCTATTCATTTGCATCTTGGATTTTCATCGAAAAAACCAACTAATTTGCTGTCGTTAAATATTCTTTACCAGTGTTTACACGTGAAAATGAATACATACATTCAATATATTTTTTTTAATAATAAAATCGGTGGACTAATAAAATTTAAGGCATACTATTCTTATATTGCGTCCAAATTAATCCTGCATTATTGAGTGAGCACAAGTTGTATATTTTCACGAAAAGAAATCAGTAGACAAATAGGACTTTGAATATTTTACGAATATTGTAGCAAATTTAAGGGGAGGGTAGGGGTTTCGTGAAAAAAGCGTGAAAAAAACACTTTTTTGCGATTTTTTTCATCTATATGGATAGAGTAAATTTATTGAAATCTTTTGTACATTGTTGAGTGTCATTTCAAGAACATTCCGTGAAATTTGTACGCGAAAATATCCACAAACAAGCCGGTGCCGCGTTTTTCTCGAAACAACTTTCTCAAAGTCCATGTGCAATGCCATTTGAAAACTACACGACCGATTTATTTCAAACTTGGTACACACTTTCTACATATACAATACCTCCCCCCAACGGTTAGTTTGAGATTTTTTTACATTGAGGGGATTTTCCACCCCCAAAATGGCGGAATTTTTCGTGAATAATAGCACTTTTCACTTTACATGACCACCAAAAATTTAGAAATTAAAAAAAAATGACCAAAGACCGTTGGGGGAAAGATTTGATGATACTTTGACTAAATTTTAATGGTACTTGATTTCAGATAATTTCTAGCTGAGATACAGTAAACACCGCAAATCGTGTTTTTCCAAAGGCGTTCTTGGAAAAGCTTTGTCACCGGCTTTGTTGTGGATATTTTCGCGTACAAATTTCACGGGATGTTCTTGAAATGACACTTAACAATGTACAAAAGATTTCAATAAATTTACTCTATCCATATAGATGAAAAAAAAATCGCAAAAAAGTGTTTTTTTTTCACGCTAAAACCCCTACCCTCCCCTTAAGCCTGCACTATTGAGGGGTCTGCATAAGCTTGAAATTTCACCCATACGGTTTTTTTTATTGCATAGCCTTGTGGCTCGGGGACTTAACTTTAATTAGCAACCAAGAATTTGTGAAAATTAAAAAAATTGACCAAGTTATGACGACTTTTGTGAATTAGTGATTTACGTTTTTTTCTTTTGCGTTTTTCTCGAAACTACGTTTTATGAAACAGTGTGAGTCGTATTCCAAAATCTACTCGTCCGGTTTACTTTAAGTTCGGACGGAGGTGAGTTTATAACATTTTATATCGTATAAGCGAATTTTTTTTTTACGTGCATCGATTGCTTCACAATAAGTCGTTGAAGTTGTTTTTTTTGTCAAAAATGGATTTTTTTCCTACAGCTTGCAATTCTAGTAATTTTCAAAATTCGAAATTCAGCGCATACACAAGTTTTACGAGTATTATTATACTAAAAGTATATTTAAACATTTTTTATGTTAGATCACCCTAGTTTTCGGAATGACCTACAGCTATTGGGAATGCGGAAACGGTGACTGTTTCTTTACATAATAATAACTTCATTGTTTGTCGATATTTTGCAATTTAAAAAAACTCAAATTGGCCAGACTATGAGTGTAAAAAATCCCAACCTCCTCATCCCAGTACTCTCATCGGAAAAGAAATGAAAATCGACCTGTTTTTTTTTAACTCCGAGCTTATCTAGCCCCCTTAAGGATTTCGATCAATCCTCCACTACTTAACGAACAAAAGATCTATATTTGTATATTATATTACTATAAAGCGAGCAAGAATCGTGTATCGATATATTTACTAACTTTATGCTCAAAACGGGCTTAACCATTTTAATGAAGTTCGATTAATCTGGAGTTCAAGGGCGTAAAATAGAATTAGCTTCTTCCGGTTTAAAAAATATTCAGGGCTTTGGATGGCGAGACTGAATTCTATGAAACAAGAATTTATAAAATAGCACGTATTTGTCTCCGATTCGTTTTACATTATCAGTCTTCACAATTTTCACATATTATTACAACGTTTGTAACATGGCAGCTATGAAAAATTTCATCGTCTCCATTCGGCAACGGTTGGAAGCTTCCTTATCTCGAGCGTTCGTCTATTCATGATGTTGAAATTTACATAGTTGGAATGCAACGAATATTCATTTTTTTGGATCATTAACTCATTATTATCCATTTGTTTTACACTTTCAAGCTACGAGAAGCACTCAACCGTTTATTTATCATATTTTCTAAATTCTACAACCTAAATTTGCGGAAAAATATTTCTGCTGACAAAATGGTCAATGAAAAAAGAGAATTTTTCGTTTCGACGTTGCAAACTTTGAAATCATACCTGTGGTTTCAGAGAGGGAACGACCCACAGAGATTCGCCGGTCAGTTTGTTCCAGAAATAGGGTCTGTTCTCGCGCTTGCTCCAAAACTTTTTCCAGCCTTGCTGCTGAAGCTCGAGGGACAATTCGGCCTCCGGGAGCCCAGCCGCCGGACTCATCATTTGGGCGGACGGTGTCTGTTGTTGCACCTGAGTGAGTTCGGCGACGGCCTGCACAGGTGGGAGAGGAGCTTGATGCTTGTTGGAAGGCAACACGAGCGTCGCTTGTCCTATGGGCGAATTGACGTCTTGTTGGGACGCCTGATGATGAAGATGATGCATGACGGGTAACGGAGAAGCGGGCTGACTGGTCAGGACTTCCCACGCCGAACTGCTGGCGCTCTCTTGCTTTCCTCCGCTAACTTCGTTCATAGCTGCGGCGATTTTCCTGTCTCACTCCCGTAAGGATCTGCAAAATCACATTGTGCGATGAATATTTCTTCCTTGACGTCGTGCAGAGCGGGAAGAAAAAAATTCAGATATGCGCGACGAAAATATGGACGTGGAAGAAAACGCGGGTAAACGGTGATGCGAAAAAAAAATACTCCGTTATAGTTACGCCGTTGAAAACATCACTTTTTATCGTTACCGTCACGATACTTGGCATTAACGTTGTCGAATGCGTGACGGCAACGATACCGCGGAACGTTTTTTGGTGAAAATAATGCGTATTTGCGACATTTTGTAAGGTGCGAAGCATTCGTGACAGGACTTCGCGTACGAATGTTTGTTTACATACCAATAGCCCGCGCCGCAAAAATCATTCGATATGACAATTTTTCGGTGTGCCGCGACCGAGAAAAGTACACAAGAACACTCGGCGAACTTACCGTAAACTATTTTAATCTTGATTCAGTGACAATACATCGTTTATCTTAAGATTCATTCATGATTTGTGAAATTTGACGCAACGTACTCCACCCGTGAGACGCCATTTCCTTGAAACTGCTGAAAAACGAAGTGAGGGACGAGGGGGTGACGGAGAAAAAACTCGATCATGCGCAGCTACCTATCGGGAATCTCGGTAGCCATGTTTTTTTTCCGCCTTTTCAAAAGGTCGGCGGTCTCGTACAATATTTTCGACGATTCAACGCCTATTGTTCGTTTACAGACTGACAATGCGCTCTCGAACAATAATAATTCCACTTGCGAATTGATTTACTTTGGTTTACGAAAACGGCGGAGTGGATCGCGGGTTAGAAAAAAAGTTTCGATGTTTCGTGTCTTTCGCGTCGTCATTTCCGGCGTTTACGGTAAATGCGTCATTCCTGGCGTCGCCGCAAGATGGACGCAATGTCTAATGCTTCTGTTGTTTTATTTCTCCGTTGCGTTCGCCAAATTGTTGCACCGATTCGTCATTAGAGCAACAAGTGTGTGGCATGTGTGTGTAAAAATATTCGCAGTTTCATTTTCTTCAGAATTCAATCGAAATTAAAACACCGAGTTGGCTTTTATAAAAGCGGGTGAACGTGATCGAAACGATGCTTCGTTAAATGCTCGTTCGACGGTCAGTATACGGTAATATTACCGGCAACATTGCATTTCTCTCGCACATAGGCCATCGCGACTCTATCGCTAGGCAGGTTCCTCGATTGTGGGAGGCGAAATCGGGAGGCGTGACAGCAGATAAAAATTATTGAATCACGCCGGAAGTATGCGTGTGTGTGTGCCATGAGACGTGTTGCGTGTACACGCTAAGGAAGCTCAGTACTTGACGGGGTTGTCAAATCGTACTCGTGTCAGTGGGAAGAGTCTGCTCAGCATTGAAAATACCAGACTTTCGTCCTCGCTTACAGCACATTCGACGGAAGAATTTTGTTTCATTCGCCACTCGTCATGGATACTTACGAGAGTGTGCTTCTCGTTAAATCGGAAGTGTTCGTTTTCAAAATTCCGCCACGGTCGTCGAACAGAGGCCATCGGTAAGTCCTGACGGATTTTTCCTCTCTTTTTGTTTTCGCCCCCTCCCCCCGTCGCAGCCACCGTTTACCATTGATACGCGAAAACTTATATTTTCGTGACCGTTGCAATATTTTTGTCATTATCGGGTCATTCCCCGTTTCGACAATAACGAGAAACAACGCCTTCGTGACTTTCTCCTATCACTTTCATTCTCGCAAAAAAAAACATTCCATCCTGCACAACTCCCACGTTGAACGCGATGTTTTTTGCTGCGAGATCGAACCTGATGATTTCGAGACTTTCACCGAGCGAAGTGAAAAATCGTTCGCGCGTTATATCGACGGAGACAAGATCCCTTTGCGCTTTTGCTACAGAGCCGCCGACTGGAGTCTGCAAGAGCCCTCGTGGACCGGCAGAATGCGTCTGGTCTCGCAGGGTGACAACATCACCCTCAAACTCGAGGACAAAATAACGGGCGAACTCTTCGCCAAATGTCCCATCGAGACTTATCCCGGTTTAGCGGTGGAGCCCGTTACCGACTCCTCCCGATACTTCGTCCTGAGAATTCAAGACGACAACGGCAGATCCGCCTCCATAGGTGTCGGATTTCTCGACAGGTCGGACAGTTTCGATCTCAACGTAGCTCTTCAGGATCACTTCAAGTGGCTCAAGAATCGCGAACAAATAGAGAAGGAGAAGGAAACTCCCAAGCAGGAGCTGGATCTCAGGTTCAAGGAGGGAGAGACGATCAAGATCAATATGAAAATTACGGTCAGTTGACACTTTAATCCTTTCAATATGGCGTTTAAATGATTAAATACGGCGAAAGGGTTCAACCCTTTCAATACAGCATAAACGATCCCATAACGACGCATAACATCCCATCACGCATACCATAACATCCCAGTTGTAATTTTAAAAAATTTCCAGACTGGGACAGCATATGTCCCATCAAGTGTGAAAGGGTTAAAGGGCTACAGCTACCTACAGGCTCAAAACAAATGGGCAAAATCGTTTTTTTTTCTGGGAAACGGTTGGTGAAAAAGAAACGCATTTTTTTTATCACAAGGGTACATATATTCAGCGTTAAAAAAGAATGTAAATACAGAAAAACAACAAAAACATGGCCACCGGCAGATGATGAAATTTTTTCGGGACGTTAGGCGGTGGACACCCTCTTGCTTAAACGGTCGTCGAAATCTAAATACCAAACGGGTTATTCAAGTTAACAATAAATACGAGTCGTTGACGTTCGTCCATTTTTTTTATAATTTTTTTTTTACAACGTGGCGACAAATTGGACCTCGAGCATACAAAATCTAGGAAAAAAGTCGTCATTTTTACGTAACTGTTAAACGGTGGAGATCGTTTTTAAAATAGTGAGATCGTCAACGACCTTTAAATATTTCTTATCGTACCTCCTGTGAATTTGAAAAAAATCCATCAAGTGATTCTCGAGATATCATGTTCACCGACTTTGTCGTTTAAAGTTTGAAGTATGGTGCTGCTACTGCTCACCCGACCGACTGTTAGAAGCTGTAGCTTATTCAATTTTAGGAATAATCCAATGAAATTTTCAGGAACCATAACTAAAAGGTGATACTATAGAATAAAAATGTTTTGGGAAATGCAATTTTTTCACCCACTTAGGTAGATGTAGTCAGCTAACTATTTTTGGAATACCGGCATTAGACCTTGGCAAGTGCTTCAACGAGGTTGCATAAACCTGGTGCCTGAAAAAAAAGTCTGATTTTCAATATTGTTTTCGGGTCAGAGTATCAGGGTGACAAGGTCGGCATTTTACAGACAATAAATACAGTCTTGCCACGTTTGGGTTGTTTCTTTATCGAAAAATATTGGTTAACAATGAAGATATTATTTAGACAAAGTGCTGCCTGTACCTTTTGTACCTTTATAAAATGTACCTTTAGTACAATAATCCACCAATCCAATTGTAAAATGTACCTTTAGTATAATAATCCACCTTTTGTATGACGAGATAGCTTTTTTAAATTTTGAAAAGTACGTAGATGTCACAATGCTAAAAAAAGTTCGGCTTTCGACCTTAAAAAACACCTTTAATCATTTGATATTAACAAATCAATAAAGATATCGAGAAATCGTCCGGTCATACGATACAACATATCATAACCTATGCTCCGTCCGAATTTGAAGTGAATCGGATGAGTAGGTTTAGAGGCAGGAATTACACCATTTTATGAAACATAGCGCTAAGAAAAACGCGAAAGAAAAAAAAGTCAATCGCATTGGGTAGTAGTCAGTTTTTGGAATTTTTACAAAATCTTTGTCGTAAATTAAAATTGAGATGTTAGGCTCTAAAACTATGCAATAACAAATCGTATTTATGACATTTCAACTAGTTGAAGCCCACACTTTTAGGATTCGGTAGTAAAATAAGGAACCCTTACAACTTTGTTACATCCGTCCATATGTTGCAGCCCCACAGTTTTTACAGTTTTAGAAGTTAATAACGGGCTGTGATAAGTAACGATAAGTGACATACTGTTGAAACCTGTAAAAGTCTATTGTTGTACCCCTCTACTTTTGTACTTAAGTAACCACTGACCAGATGGGATAATAATCCTAAGGTCTTCTCACTTTATAAAAAAAAAAAAAAAAAAAAAAAAATCAGCGTTTTTTCCCTAAACAACAAATGAGGGCGATTTTTTTTCACACTCATTGATTGAAGGTTCTTTGGTTAAACCTTTCAGGATGGAATTGAGGTTAGCCATTCTCCACTAGCCATTCTCTACTTTTAAACCCTGTCTGTGAAATATTGAGCTTCATCACAATGTGCAATCCTCGTCTAATTTTTCGACCGGAGATTTGCAAAGTCTAAAAGATTCTAGGTACTAGCATTTGGTTAGAACTTTCAATCAAAATTATTTCGGATAAGTTACATCAAGAAGTTGGGAAAACAAAGTAATCACTACATTGACTTCATGGAGACTCCATAAGAGTAGTCCTTTTATCAATAACTTTGTGACATGTTTTCTTGAAGCCTTTTTAATAAAATATCAAACATCAAACGAAGCCCCTCCACTATTCACCCCGTTTGCACTATTGGAGTATTATGATTGTGGATTATCAAACAAAACCGAAAGTTACATCTAATGAATGATCGTGCTTCAACCTACGTAATAATAAGTACACATTAGTAAAGCACTGACGCTTCGAATGTTTGGGCGTACAAAAGACGACGGAATTTGCCTTTACGCGTGTTCCAACGTGCACTCGGCAGGCTTTTTTTGTCAATCGACATCGTGAACAGTGCTTCACTTGTGCGAAATTTCAAGATCCCTTAGGATCGCCCTAAAGAGTTCATTGAAATAAAAAAAATGGCACAGAAAAAACTCGTCGCGCGTCAAGGGGGAGGTACCTCAAGGCGAGGGAAAAAAGCTGATTTTCATGATTTTCTTAAAGGCAATACTTCTTCACCATTTTTTAGACTAAGGAGATTTTTTATGACTACTTTTTGCTGTTACATGGTATTTTTAATTTATTAATATTTAAAAATGGTGGAGGTATGGCAGTTTTCTAAACAGGTTGCGGCAGATGTTGTCAGACGTCGTGACACGTAGCGTCGGCGGGATTATTCTGAAAAAAAAAAAACCAACGAAGATTTTTCTTTCATTAACGCTCATACGCAGAATATGAACCAAGAAAAAGTGAGAAATGTTGAAAAGAGATTAAATGGTACGCTTTGGAAGAAAAGATTGAGTTTGACGAAAAAATAGCTACATTTTGCAATAAAAAATACTTTTTTTTTCTATTTTTAAGAAAATTTAGGATCATTTTTTAGATAATAAAGTTGGACAGATTTATACAAAATTTCATCAGAATCGGTCGATTAGTTTCTTATACGTCACGTCAGTTTTTAAAATGCATAATAGAAGACCGTGGCATACCTCCGCCATTTTCAAGCATTGATAAAAAAATACCTTGTCACAGCCAAAAGTGATAATGAAATACCAAATTCTGAAAAAAGGAAAAAAAGTCCTATAAAACAACTCAGAAATTTTTTCCTCGCCTAAACGTATCTCCCCCCGTAATTAATCCTCTCTCTGTGCGCCACTTTTAATTATCGTAAATTTCCATGCTATAATTGTTTTCTCATTACGATGTGAATTATTTTTATAACAATTGTCTATTCCGTATTATCGTTATTACTGTACTATTCTATAAATGTTTTATCGTACAGAAAAAAGATGGCAGCGAAGTATCCTCAAAGACGAAACCGCGCGGCCAAGTTGGTCTAGGATTGCCTCCGCCTCCCGGTGGTGTAAAGATCGCACCTCCCCCGGCGAGAACGCCGACGTCGTCGCCTGCTCACAAACCCGCGCAAAATCCTCAGATGCTAGGTCAAACGGGCTCCGAGTGGGGCGAATTCGCGAGTGCCTCGCAACAGCAGCAGCAGCAGCAACCAGCCGCCGGAACGGCACCGCCAACTAACGCCACCTGGGTGCAGTTTTAAGTTGCACCGCAAGAATTATTTAGCGTACATTGAAGAGAAAGATACGGACTTTGGTGAGAAACGCACTTATTTCTGTGCTTATCTTAGGGGGTTCCACACATTGTTGCAAAACGGAAAAAGAAGAAGAAAAAAACAACGTACATACCCGCGATAGAGTACGTATACGATAATGTGTTATATTCGATAGAGAGGGATTTTGCCTGATTCGATCTCCGGAGTAATTACGCATAAAGGTGGCAAATAGTACACAAAGAGGGAGAGATTTGTTAGTTAGACGACTGTAACTATATGTCTAGTATAGTAGTTTTCTTCTCGAGGCTTGGCGCGCCGTCAGAGGCGCAGCAGTTTCGCGATTGTCAATGATCCTGGCGCACGTGAAACAGCAAGACCGTCGGTCGTATTCGTCGACGAAATATTTTCTTCTCATTTTTTTGCAACTTTTTTGCAAAAATTACATGTCTCGAATAACAAATGAGCCCTGATATACGTGTTCGCCGCATCCTCCGCGATTTCAAAGTTCTCATCGCGTTGCAAAGATCGCGAAATTTGATCAGTGAAAATAAGAACATCAAATGATAACAAATGTCTTAATTAGTACGAATACTACGGTACGACAGGAAGTGAGACTAGCATGTGAGATCGTTGGAGAAACTGCAATATTATTAATCAATCCGCCAGTGGCGTTTGTATATAACGAAGATCAGAATAATCCTCTAGTTTTAAGAACAAATAATGCCTAAATTCTTCGTGATTCAATCCAGTTATGAGAAGAAAAGATGAAATAAGAACTTAGCGGACCGTATTACAGAGTTGATGAAATATTTTTTCATGTTACATCTCGACACGATTTTTATTCCTTCGTCGCGTATAATCATGGTGGAAAATAAAGAGGAAATAAATGAATGAACGAGGGGGCGACGGGAAAAAGATGAATAAGTTATATATATATATATATATATATATATATATATATATATATATATATATATATATATATATATATATATATATATGTCTACCCGAGCATGCTTATTTTCGTACGAACGCGAGAGTTCACGAACTTTCTTTGTAAATACGATGTCTTTCATGTTTGCCCCCCCCCCCCCCCCCAATTCTCGTAAATGTTATTCATTGTTGTTATAGTATTTCAGAGAATATAAAAAACAAAGGAAGCATACAACACAAAAGGACGGAGTTTCGTTTTCTTTTGTTTGTTATTATCCAGCGGCGAGAAGAAACAAGGCACACACACCAAACGTTGATCACACATTGCGATTGATCGCAATTTAGACACGTTTTCACCATAAATCGTTCCTAATGTGATTTCACTTGGTTTTTTCTTCTTTTTGAAACATTTTTCACATATCGCGGTATTTGTACATAAGGGTTTCGTATAAGTTGTTTCGCTTATGAAAACGAGACAAACGTGTTCAGCGACAACTTGTACCGACGTAGCCTGAATTTATTGCTTGCCCTGTGTGTTTCAATTTATAAATGCTGTATACTCTGTACGATATACATTGCTATTTATTATAAAAGAAAATAACGGAAACGTACAAAACCTCGTGTAGCGTTTTAGAAGAGAAAAAAAACTGCAAAATAGTTTACCGGGCGAATTTATATCGCGAGTGTCGCTCTCGCTCTCAAGCAAGTGCATTCCAGCGTATATACATATATTTATATACATACATATATTTTCCTTATTTGAGAAGTGTAAAAGAATCTGTATAATCGATGCATTCCATAAAGTTGCGAAGCTGTAAACTCGCGGGTAAGAAACAAAAAGAACGGAAAACGAGTAGAAAAGTGTAATTTAAGGTGCGACGTATCGCGACAGTTCATCAGTATCGAAGAGATATTTTTTCTCTCCCTCGAATGATTTATCCATTCATAGATCATCGAGATGAGTGTATTCTAGCTCGTCTCCGTGCATGCCTAGTGAATCATCCGTTCTGCCTCACGGCCTAACGTCAAAAACCAATTTTGGCTCGCGTTTCACGATCGCCCATCGTCAGGAAAAAAAGAACGGCAAAGAAATATAACGAAAAGAATAACGTTCGTGAGCAAACGGAAAAGGAAAAAAAATATGACTCACTCCACTGGCGTTAAGCGTATTTTTAAGGTACACGTAACGTTTAGGAATTAGGTGTAGTGTGAGATAGAAAACACTTTTTGCCGACGTATACTATCTGACTGTATATTTAGTGTTTTTGTCCATAATTAATAAATGGCCATTATTCAGCACACTCGAGGGTGAGCCTTACGTACAATTATTTTCAACAAATAAAAAGATACAACGGTGAGTAACGCGCGCTGAAAACTTATCCTACAGCAATTGGTGGCCTTTTGAGTGTCCCGTCTTCGTTCTCTCTTTTTTTTTCGTTTTTGCTGGGGCTTCCTGCTGAGATCAAGCATTAACAACGTTTATTGCGCGATACATTGAGCCGCAGGCTACGCATCGCCATGGCTCGATTGAAGTGACGTTGCACGGGACGTTGAAGTTGTTCCGCCGCCAATGTGAGATTCTCATCGCATTCTATGCTGCTGAGAACGACTAGAAGTACGCCCAATACCTGCGTTACAAAGCACAAAAAAGTCGATCATGTAATTGTGCGGACGATTTTCTTCAGCGTCCTTTTTTACGTTACAATTTGTTTTTTTATAGCCCGACAAGTCGAGAAGTCAGGAAGATTGTTAATGATTTTAATTTTAAGGCTTTTACGACTTAATGTTAATTTAAAAGTTTGTGGCTTCCGGATGGAGGCCATGTTGAGAATGAGCGTTATGCCAACCTTTTTGCAAACGTTACAGTCTGCATCATCAGGGCTGAGAACTCCGATATTAAAGCTCCTCGTGTCTCCGGTTTTCCATATATAGTCGCGGTCATGGTTCCATAGCTTCAGTATCGGAGCTCTCAGCCCTGATCATGCAGATGTCGAACAACGCAAACATTTATTTTCACGTTTCTTTGACATGATCGCAAAAATGGACTTAGAGAACCCTCTGATCAATTTAAGGGACCAGTCCACTTTGAAAATTAAAAAAAATCGAAAGCAACCAAGACTTGCAGAAATTGACAATGATGAGCAATCAGAAGGGATTTTGTACGGTGCAGGAATTGCCGATTGAGTTTAGGTAAGAGTTTTTCATAGTATAATCTTCAAACGCGTTTTTCTCGAAACAACTTTTTCAAAATCTAGCTCCATCGTATCTCTAAAACTAATAAACCGATTCTCTTGAAATTTGAACCACATATTGTAAACATGATTCGCAACAAGATGGCCCTCGATGTATTTAAAATTTTGGCGATGTATTTAAAATTTTAACACTTTTTTGGCGAAAAACTGCGAAAAAACGCGTTTTTTTTAAACTTTTTCCCTTTTTCATCTGCCATTTTTTTATTTTTTGATAAAACTTTATATCTGAGGGTCATTTTGTAGCTGGTGTCACACTGGATCTAATGGACTTCGATTTTTTGGTTTCAGACAAGCCGTTGCCGAGTTGTGATAGAGCTACCAAGCCTACCTATTTTTGAGACGTTACGTTAAACTATAGTTTTTGTACTTAAAAATGAATAAAAATGAATTAAATTTAAAAAAAATGTATTTCAAGACTTCATTTATCAAGCCCAACAACTTTTATATTCATATCTTTTATAAAATCCTCAAAAAAGCCCGAAAATAGCCTTTTTCGTGGCTCCAAAGTAGACTGGCCCCTTAAGGGATAACACCACTCTAGAATTTTGGAAAAATCATTTTTTTGGCTTACAAAATATTTTGGGGTGATAAAAACGATATGCAAGTGGTCCTGTAGCGATTTTTTTTAAGTTTCAATTATCGATTTTGCCGTAGCACCTCGAACTTCTTTCAGGCGCCTCGTACAACTTTAAACGCGTTTTTCTCGAAACCACTTTTTTCAAACTGGGAGGACAGATTACTCGAACATCTTTGCATGGATCGATTTGAAATTTTGATAGTAGCTTCACAATTACATTCTCTATGGGACTACGTAGACGTTTTTTCATTAAATGTACACTTTCTTTTTATAAACAATTTACTGCTTATTTTATGGGAAAAAAATCGATTAATTCTTTTCAATGTGCGCCATTTTATCAAAATTTGATTTTAAAAAATCCCTACGTAGCCCCATACCTAATAATTTTTTTGGTTTTGTTTCCAGGCCTTATACTTAACGAGAAAACCGTTCTCCGTGAAGATATTTGTAAAAAAAACACGTTTTTCAAAATGAGCTCTGTCGCCGTCATGATGTATGAAAATTATAATAATTTTTTTATACTTTAATATGCGTTAAATAAACCCTCTCAGAAGAAATCCTATTCCTTTCTTCATACTCCCAAAATAAATTGTCAAAGTTAGGCCTTATTTTCTGCCGCTAGAGTGGTGTTTTCCCTTTCAAAAATTATGTTTGTTTCTTCATGTTTTCATTGTACATCGCAAGAATATAGTGCCCAAATCTCGAATCGAAATTTCGAATAGTTTAGATTTTATAGGCGGGTAAGTGAACTCGTATTATTAACGCGAAATCACGTGAAAAAAAAACTTTAAGAAGTTAGGCTACGGTAAAAAAAACTGCTAGTAAAACTTTTAACGCGTTTTTCTCGAAATTGTTTTTCAAAACGATGTACACGATTTTACGACATTAATGAACGCTTGACTTGAGGTTTGGTGCACTTATTCAGTGTATAGTAGATAACGTCTTGACCAACGTTTTTCCTAACATTTTTTTTCATTAGTTAATAATAATGTCATTATTCCTCGAAAAATCGAGAAGAAAAATGCATATTTCTTTTTATGATTGAAACACGATAACAAACAAAAAGCTCGATCAAGCTTTAGCCAATATTATCTATTTTAAGAAAAAAATGCCCGTTTTTTTGTTTGTTCAGATCAACCGGCCGATGAAAATCGAGTACACCGTTGAGCCCCTCACGTTCAACGTTTCTTCAGGAGATTGTTTACAACTTCTTCAATTATCCATATTTTTAATGCAATTTGGTACACAGCTTCGTTAACGTACATACAAATAAACGATTTTTCAAGCATTTCACGTATTCCTTCAAAATTAAGTTTTCAAATAATCTTGATTTTCGATTCTTCACAGCAGCCTAACCCCTTAACCTAATTCACCGACGAAAAAATTTAACGATCAGATTCGTTTTAAATGATTAATCTCGATAATTCTGACTCGTTTCTACAATCTGTGAAAATAACCGTAACAAAATAGACACACGTTAACTAAAGATCACATCGGTCTTTCAGGCGCTGATTCCAAAGGGGTCGTACGCAAATTACGTAACGCAATTAGGGGGGGGGGGTGTGCCAGGCGTTACGGTCTACGTACGTAGGGGGGGAGCAAGGTTTACGTTACATTACGATTTTAAAACTGCCAGTAATAGCAAAATTTCTGCATGTCAAGTTTTCAATTTAAACCTCAAGTGCAATTTTACAGTGCACAGCTCACAGCTTTCTATACGCAATGTCATTTAAGGGGGAAAATCACTGGGAAAGAACTTGCACAGTTTTGTGGGAAAGAACTTTCGCAAATTTGAAGGACATTTTTTTTATAATCCTTGAAAGTACAGGTATTGAAAAATATGTTGGCAACATTTTTATTCAGAGGTCCGAAAATTGACGGAGTTATAGTCACTTTGGTGAGAACAGGTAGCGCGACCGGTTAGTGCCCTCAGGCCCTCCAGGTGTGGCATCATTTACAATAAATAAAGTACAGGCTCTTATTATTTTATGAACTACCATGAAAATGAAGAACCGTCATATCGTCCGCGACTAGATACTTCAATGTAAGTATCAATATTCTAGAAAAAAACGTAACTTTATATCAAGTAGTTTTTTCGACCTTATCCGAGCGAAAACTTAAAAACTTATGAACCGATTATCAATTTTTTTAATCACATTTTTGTAATCGCAGTGACTAAGGCTGTACGTATCCGCGTTTTTAACATTTGATAATTACTATTTTGAAAGAGTGCTTGAACACAGACAGAGGGCCTTGAAAATAGAAAAAGATGTGCAAACTGTCGGCATTTTGTAAAAAAAACCAAAATAAAAAAAAGGCTACGCATAACGATAGCTACATTTGTATAGATATCGATAAATTGTTGACTTTTAATTCACAGATAACCTTTCATAAAGATATCAATGGGACAATGGAGAGAATATTTTTTTCGTCGTCAAATTAAAGCATATATCTCGGCTAATTTTCAAGATTGTGTCATAAAAATTGGTATAAAACTAGATGAATATATACTTCATAAAATGAGTATAAACCCGATCCTTTCATAATTAGTTATGTCTATGAAAAAAATCGCAATTATTGACGACAAAGCACCCGTTACGTAACGGAATAGGGGGGGGGGGGGGTTCTGGCCAAGCGTTACGGTCCCGTTACGTGGGGGGAGAGGGTTGGGGTAAAAAATTGAGAAATTTTGCGTTACGTAATTTGTGTACGCCCCCTAATTCGCCGATAAAGTTTAGGAACGTTGTATCGTTCGAGTGTCATTAACCTACCAGACAAACGATAATGAGCAGTGTGTAGATGTGTATGCTCGCGGCTGGCAGAGATTCGACCTCTTTCAAGGCTTCGGCCGCATCGGCGAGATCGGGTTTTAACTCCAGTGCGTGACGAAGGTGCACAGCCGCCTCTTGGAAGTGGCCGTAAGCTTTGAATATCTGGCCCAGGGTGAGATATTGCTCCCAGGCATTGCGATCCGGTGGTTGAAGCTCGAGCGAGCGTCTCGCGAGGTAGGTCGCGTCGTCCAGATATTGCAGAACGAGGAGGACTCTCGCAAGATTAAGCAACACCTCGGCGTTGTGAGGCGACACGGCGAGTGCTCGTCGAAAACACTCGATCGATCTCTGAGCGTTGCCTTTTATGCGCCAAAAATTGCCAATCTGATTGTACAACTGAACAGACTTGGGTTTCTAGAAGGAAAACGAGAGCGCGAATAATTAACAATCGAAACGAGATGTTGTCGTTTAAGGCCTTATATACGCGAAAAATTTCAAATTTTTTAAATTATTTTTCATTCCATTAGCCTCAACGGTTAGGAATATTTTAAGTTTGACAGAATTGAAAAATTCCAAAAATAAGATAAGATTGCATTTATAATAGATACCGCGCGGCGCGCCCGACCGCCAACTTCAAAGGCGTTTTTCCACGATTCACTTTTTGGAACCTTGTGAAAGTTCCAACTCTTGAACGAAGGTTCAGATCGCTTTGAAATGTTTACAACATATTCTTAGTACCATCACCTATCGTGTGAACCACAGAAACAAAAATTTCAATGACACAAAAAAATCTAAAAAATAAAATACCGACAGAAAATTGAGTAAAAAATGTTAAGTTTCGAATTTTTATTATAATAATTCTTTTTAATAATATTGTTGGTTCACATTGAAGATACATTCATTATGCAATTATAAATATGTTTATAATTAATGTTATAAACGCGCGCGCAAAAAAAATACATTGCTTTATTATGTTGTATCTCCGCGATTTTTTTACATATACTTAACCATGTGCATAAATGATCTGTAAAAAAAATGTTGTCAATATATGCGTCATTTTTTGTTAACCGCGTCTAGTAAAGTACCTTCGAAAATCGGCGAAATCGCGTATATAAGGCCTTAAAGTATGGGAAAAGATGAAAAAAAATAAAAGGAGCGTTACCTCCTTTTTGGCTTTTTTCAAACGTCTCTCTAACAAGTCGATGTCAACGTCCGTTACTTTGCCGCTGCTCTTTTTGAACATTAGAGCGACGTGCGGCTCGGGCACGAGGGGATGCTTGTTCCTGTTAGCGACGCCGACCAAATTGTCGTAATAGGTAAAATTCACGGGTTTACCGCAATCCAGTACGATATCGTCGCACTGTTGGCCCGGCGAACAGGCGTACTGTTCGCCGGAAGCTTCCGACGACGGCGGATACGGTTCGGTGATGTTTGGCGTATCGGTCAATACGTACGACGTAAAGCGTCTGCCAATGGTACCAAAGTTAGGGCTTTCTTAATGCTGAAAGAATAGCAAGCCACACACAAATACTAACTACAGGCAAAAACGGAAAACTACGTAAAACGATCGTTCTCGGAATTCTCTCCTCTCGTACGAGTACGAAACGTAGAGAAGGCAGGGTAGGTAACGTGTACAATAAATTAATTTACGTGATAACTACAGTGTTGAGAGATTTGGAAAAAAAAGGCTGCCGCTTAAGGTGTATCGTGGATTATTTTTGGACCTGGTCGATATCCGATTCTCGAAGTTCTCATCACTCGACTTTGCCGTCTCAACGCTGAATATTGTAGGATACTGATTTCTTTGTTGAACGTCAACGTTTCCAATGGAACTTCAACTTCATCATTTTGAGGAAAATGAAGATCAGAATCGAGGACATTTAGCACTGTCGCTTACAAAAAATCCAAAATCGTGCTGGAACTTTAACACGTCTACAGAAGAACCGAATTGCAGCTGCCAATGTAGTAGGCATATGGCATTGAAGTTTGCATAGTTGGAATGCAACGAAAATGATATTTTTTTAAATACGATTTTTTAGGCAAATTTTTGGCAAGTGAAAAATTTCGTCAGACAATTGTTAATAAGAAATTAACTATGCAATATAAAAAAAAATCCTACGTACTTCCATAGACAATGTATTTTTCAAGATATATTTAACATTTCAAGTGAATCGGTAGAAAACTCTCTGAGTTATGTTTCTGGCCAATCTAAAAAATGCAGTTTTGAGATAAACACGCTGCACAGCGCCATTTTGAAATTAATTGCTTCAAAAAAATTATTGTACTATATACAGTCACTAATATGTATGATAAACACCCGTTTCTGGAATCTCGATTTAATTGTAGTTTTTCTGAAAAAAATCCCCAAAAAGCCTATTTTTTCAGCCTCTAGAGTGGCCTAAGGCCTTAAGCTGGAGTCCACCGCTAAACGTTGTGAAGAAAATTTCGTCATCTGTTAGCATCGTATTTGTTGTTCTGTATTTTTTGGTGATTTTTTTAAGGCTCTCAATATATGGTTTTTTTAACCTTTGGGTTAAAAAAAAATTGTCTCTTTTTCACCATCTCCCAGAAAAAAAATTTGGCTATTTTTTTGGGGCCTCTAGGTAGATGTTAAACGTCAACATTTCCAATAGAACTTTAACTTTATCATTTCGAAGAACATAAAGATCAAAATCAAGGACATTTAGGACTGTCTCTTATTAAAAATCCAGAATCATGCTGGAACTTTACCACATCTACAAAAGAGACGAATTGCAGCTACCAATGTGGTAGGTGTACGACATTGCAGTTTGCATTGTTGGAATGCAACAAAAATGATATATTTTAATTTTGAAAATTGCTCTTTGCCGATCAAAGCTATAGAAAACCACACAACCATTTTTTAGGATTGTTATTTAGCGATCTACAACAAACCTGCAAAGTATGATATTGGATACCAATGAAAGAAAAAAATTAAATGATGTTGAATTGTGGATCGTTGAAACGCAACGAAAATTCTTTTTAATGGTTCGAATTTTCTTTGTCTGTACGAATCATTCAAACGTTTCTACGTATTCTTAACAAAGATGGACAATCTCGATTTGCACAAAAAAAGGCTTTCACTAAGCATAAAAATAAAGAAATTAAAGATTGATTAAAAAATCTTCGCATTTAAACAGTCCAAACTTCAATGTCAAGAAATTAAAAAGAATTTTCGTTTCTTTCTAGCGATGCAAACTTCAACCCCATGTAGGCGTGTGGTGTGGCAATCTTCCATGTTAAGCAGCTTCATAATGCCCAAGTTTGCATTTTTATTTTTTTAAATGATTATGCATTTTCATTTTAAATTCATGTTGCAGACTTCTAAAAACGATTTTAAAAATCCTGTTTGGGTAATGTAGCCTTAAAACAGCAACAAAAAATGGGCCATGGAAGAAAAAATTTCATTGCATTTCGACGATGCAAGGTAAGTATTAGCCAAGCCCGATGCATGATGTTAAAGCCTGCATCGTTGGATTACAATAGCGTTTTTTCTTCAATGGCCCAATTTTTCCCCTCTGTCCATCTGCAAATGAGATCCAGTAGTGCATTAGAAGAGAACGGCTGTAGCCGCGCACTATGGAGGTTTATACGACACTAAAAATCATAAAGTAATAAGTGTAGGATAAAAGTGTAAGAGATTGGATCGTAAACAGCTGCAAAATCATACAAAAAACATTCAAAAGCAGCCAAATTGACATTTTGTGTGGAACTGTTCCAAAGTGCCTAGATTATGTTTTTTTTTCTCTCCAAAAACAACGCAGAACTTGCCAAAAGCTCATCGCCGATAAGATTCACTCCACTTGTCAAAATTCATCATTTTCAAAGTAGAACATTGATCGGATGTATCAACGTCCAAAAAAATCAGTATCCTTATTCGTCGATGAAACGCTCGAGCCTCGTCAACTTCCGAAGAGAATCATTCGGCTATAATTCCAAAATCATACATCGAGCATTCCCGACGCGTGCGAACTAAGTGTGTCGATGGAAAAACATTACGTTGAATAGATTTTGTCAATTCATGCATCGGTGCGACGACTTATCGGCGCAAAAGGTGTGAAAACCGAGTAAAAAGAAACGGATGCCGAGGTTTTCCTTCCGTCTGTGGAAGCTCACCGTTCATGATCGTCGGCTATCAAGTTATTGTACTCGTTGCAATAGACTTGAAGTTTCTCGTGGCTCTCGGACGACGCTGTTTTGCTCCAGCTTTGTCCGCCGCCGAGGCTCGCCGTGGTCGCCAAAATATCGAAAACCGGATCATCCTCGAGGGACGTCGGAAACTGAGTCGCTTTTATAACTCTGTCGGCGCTCAGCCTCCAGGACGTCCTGGAATTAATGAGCTTCACCTGAAATATCAGGAAACAAAGGACGTAACTTGCGACACGACCGTGCGCCCACATAATGCGTTTCCCCGGCTCGCCACGATCTCCCACGATCATGCAATTTTTCACACGCAGAAACGAACGCGCCGATATATTCGCTGGCGAAGCTTCGGTGATGTTTTCTTTTATGATAATCTAATAACGAACGCGATCGCCGAGTTTGGAGGGACGTCGAGATGCAAGGACAAAGGCGCGCGCGCGAGCGCCCACACCGACGAAACACCGAGACTAGATTGCCCACTGATTATCAAAACCTATCGAGATCGCGAGCGGGGTTCTATGATTTAGCGAATATTTCGGCGACCCTCGCGCTGCGCCATCTATCGTCCTACTGGAATGCATGATGTTATTCTTGTCGCTTATATTGCAAAACTTTCGGAATTTGAAATATTTCGTTGCGCTAACTTCCGGAGAGAATTATCGACTGTAATCGGCCGCTTTAGCGTGAATTGATAAGCTGATTCGATAGTATGATAGAAAACTCGCTATTCGATAAAGAAATCGCTGGCATAGTCGGAAGATTCTCGCCGATTACATCATCGAGAGCATTGGCGTAGCCAGCATTTTTTTCGGGGGGCTAAGGACCTGACAAAAAAGTGGTTTCTTTCACAGTTATCTTCTTTTGAATAAAATTTACATGATAATCGATAATCAAGTAACACACGTGAAATATGAACCTTTAATCACACGTTCATGCTAACATCAGTATCAAACTCTTGCAATACATTAAGAAGGTTGGAGCCGTAGCCACAAAACAAGATTTAATTTTGAAAAAAATATATGTTATTGTCTACAGTATAGTGAGCTGCTACGAATTTTTTGCAATGCTTACACAAGAAAAGACCAGAGATAAAAAATAGTTTAATGGATGTAATTTTACGTGCGGTTAGATGCGGCAAGATGTTCACGCTACGGGTAATGTCATTTTTCGGCCATTTAGCAACAAGATAAACCATTTCTAACAACGGATTAACGCAAACTAAACGTTTGTAAACATTTAGTAGAAAAAACCCCATTTTGCCCACCGTAAACTATATATATATTTCATATTGAACCATGAAGGTTTGGAGGCAAATTACGAATCTTGGCTGGCAAATGAAGAACATTGTTACCAACCGTAATGTCCGCGAAGCTGCCGTATTTCGGCAACACTTAATATTCATTAATGGTAAAAGCAAATAATATCGTGACATTAAAATAAATATGCATAATTATAAATGACTCAATTTCGATAATATAGAACAGTTTGCGGAAATACAAAATAGGTTTTGCAAAATGGCGTTAGGAATCAACAGAAGAAGCCCAAGATACGTGTGGAGAACAGAGATAGGAATACGAACATTCGAGTGCAAAATTAGGGTAAGAGCATTGAGGTATATACAGTTATATTTGTTCGAGAGAGGAATTAATAGGGAATCTCGAACAGGAAGCCTTCGAAATGGGGAAAAGACTTTTTTAAAGTATCAAGGGAATTAGAAATTGAGAAAATAACAGATATGATAAAAGAGTGAAAATAAATAAAAATAATAGAGAAATTTATAGGCAAGGGATCGAAAAACTTAAAAAGAAAGACCACAGAGAGAGAAAAAGAACAGATTAAAAAATCTACCTAAGGAAGCGGAAACATATATAGAGGAGCGGATAAAGGGGGAAAGGGATGAGGGACGACTAGAAGATCAATTAATAGGGTTGTTGCAGAGGGGAGATAGATGTAAATATTGGTAATTTTTTTAGGGAAAAGAAAGAAAGTGTAAGAAAAGAGAAACGGTGGTAATAGAGAGAGAATTAAGAGTGTGACGAAAATCAAAAATAATAAAACAGGAAAGATATAAATTAGATTGTAAGAAAGCGATGTTAAACGGTGTAACAGCATAGTAAAACGGCGAAAAGGCGATGCAAATAAAACTTCTTACTACTACTAAAAATGACTCAAAACGTCATTCTATATTATTTAAAACGTTCGCTGATGCAGTCTTTTCATAAAAATCATTGATAACGTTATACTTTTTCAAGTTGGTAGTACGACAAAAGTTTTTCTTATTTACGTAATAAAAATATAAAAATGCATAATTTTGGCCTTTACTTATATATTTAATGAAAAAAATAGTATCTACAGAATAAACGTATACCTCGTGTGCATTTTTTTTACATTTGATGAGTAGACAATGCCAAATTGTAAGAAAAACTACGAATTTTTTTTGTTCGTCTTAATCTTTATTACCTAATGTTTCAAGAGCCATAAAAGTACTCCTTCAATTTTTGACAAAACTTTGACGATTCGGGTGAAAAAAATGGTTCAAACGATCGATTTGAAAATTTACAGGGTTTTTGGGCATGTATTGAGCTAAAAAAACTTAGAAACATTGGTCATTTTCGCAATATTTGCAAAGTGGCGTTGGATTTTCCAAAACGGCAGAAAAAGTCATCTTTTTGTACTTTTTCAAATGAATATTAAAGTTAGAAAAAAAATATTCCTCTAAAATGCCAAAAGGCACTTATAGAGGATTCATTCAAGTTTCCAAAATCCACCTTCTGCTCCCTGTATGATCATCACTTCATGAGATATCGATGATCAAAGAAAAAAGCTGACTTTTCATTCAATCGGCGATATCTCAGTAAAAAATAGTCGTATAAAGAACAAAAAAAAACGAAATTGAAGCTAAAGAACCACGCTCCATGACCCCAGGATTGATAAAGCCAGGGCTTTATTTTTGAGCCCATGGACGCTTTTGAAAATACAAACAATTTCGAAATTTTTTTCTTCCCGCTATTTCTTGTGATAGCGCCGAGCGTGATGATAAAAAAAAATGCCCACAAGATTCTTAAATTAAACATTTCAAGCTTCAAAATGCTTTTTTGCCCCCCCCCCCCCCTCCCGCGGTACGACAATTTTCCCCGGAGTTACGGCTTTTCGAAGATAATGGAAAATTAAAAAAAAATGTTCCATTCCTTTCATTTTCTTGCTGAGTGTATTTTAGTTGGAATTTCGCCCTCACGCCACCCCGTGCCCCCCCAGAAAAAAATGGGGAGGGGGATGTGATTATTCTGGGACTCCTTCCCTTTTTTGTATAGTCGATTTGGATCGTCTGGGGGGGGGGGGGGGGCTCGCCCCCAATCCGCCTCTGATCAGCCGGCAAATCTAATGTATTTCTTTCGCCCCCAGATAAATTGTGAAATTTGAATATCTACTTAATTTACGTGACGAAATAGCTACTTTTTATACAAGTTACGAAATCACGTCGAAAAACATAGTTTAAGGGGCTATACCAGTGTAAACGCTGAAAATTTGGGTGATTTTCGGGATTTTTTTGGAAGGAAAGTACTCAATTAAATATTTCGGAAAATTACGAATATATTTGGCTATATTTGACCTATATTACATAATTTTCTCATAAAAGAATATTGAGATCCAAGAGACTTATGCGCTGCCTTCGGAGGCTCAAAAAAAAAAGTTTCTCCACTGCTGACATGATTTCAGCCGATTGAGTAGCTGACACCGAAAAAGGAAAAAATGGCGTTAAACTGGAAAGTATTTCCTGTACAATGACGCAGGATTTTCGAAAAATATCCAAATCTAACAAAATGGCGCAGTTATGAAAAAAAAAGTATTTTTTCTTGCCCATAAAATATTAGTTTTTTTCAATGCCAAATCGTCAATTTTCATCCAATAAAAAATATCCTTCGGCATTGTAGAGTAAATATATTCAAGAGTACTCAGTTCAAATTTCAAGTCAATCGGATAATTGCTCTTTGAGTTACAATTTTAGCAAATTTGAAAAATCTCATTTCGAGAAAAACGCGTTTAAAGATTTAACTATCGATTTTTGCAAGATAAAATGATATTGATATAAACGATATAAATGATAATGATTTTCTTGAAAGTATAAACTGTCGAGAAAGGCAACAAAAATATCGATTTTTTGAAAGCGTCACACTGGTG
Organism: Ophion slaviceki; assembly: GCA_944452715.1. Lineage (NCBI taxonomy): Eukaryota > Metazoa > Arthropoda > Insecta > Hymenoptera > Ichneumonidae > Ophion > Ophion slaviceki. Next base: position 11,311,707 of record OX101791.1, read on the forward strand.
TAGCCCCTTAAGTTTTATTAAATTATTTCTTCAAGCTCGCTTGGGTGAACCAAATAAAATGAATCGATTGTGGAGATTTATTTATGTTGGTTCGATTTTTTCGGGGGGGGGGGGGGGGGCACGGGAATTCCTGGGGCAGGTGGTACTCATGCGTGCCCCTCATGGCTATGCCAATGATCGAGAGTATCGCCGAACGTGCGGCAAAGAACATGGCGAAACGCGGAGCGAGCAGTTAAGTATGGGTGCGAGAGAGATCGCTGTTTCTTTGTAAACGATTTTTCGCTCAAACGGCCGATATTTCGGAAATGGATAAGATACACGACCTGCTCGGCGAAAAGACGAAGGTCGCGTTTCTCCACACTTTCCTGGAATATCAACCATCTTTGAGAAAAATTCCGTAGGAGAATCCACCGACTTTTTCGATGTTCGTTTATTTCATTTTAACCACATCTGTTTATTATACAATTTATTGTTTACATTCACATCTGAAGGCAAAATCGCACGCGTTCCAGCGACGTTGCTTTTTAAGGGCGAGATATACCTATAGGCGAGGAAAAAATGGTTGATTTTCATGATTTTTTTTTAGAAGGAAAGATTTCATCGCCATTGTTTAGACTTAAAGTATGTTTTATTACTATCTTTGGCTGTTACATAGTTTAAAAAAACGATTGATCTTTAAAAATGGAGGAGGTTTTCTAAACGGCATTTTCAAAACTGGCGTGACATATCGCTAACGAATTAATTGACCGATTTTGATTAAATTCGGTATAAATCTTTCTAACCATATTGCATGGGCCCTACGTTTTTTTTGCATCACAAAAGTATTTTTTATCGTAATATGTAGCCTTTTTTTTGGAAAAATAATTTTTTTCGTTTCAAAGTGCACCATTTTATCGATTTTAAAAATTTCTCACTTTTTCTGCGTTCATATTCTGCGTATGAGGGTTAATGAAAGAAAAATCTTCGTCGGTTTTCTTTTTCAGATTAATCCCGCCGACGCTACTTGTCACGCTGTTTGGCAACATCCGCCGCAACCCGTCTAGAAGGCTGTACCATATCTCCGCCATTTTTAAAGATAAATCATTTTTTTAAATACCATGTAACAACCAAAAAGTAGTAATAGAATAGACTCCAAGTCTCAAAAACGGTGAAGAAATCTTTCATTTAAAAAAAAAACCTGAACATCAACCATATTTTCCTCGCCTATAGGTATCTCCCCCCTTAAATCGCAATAAGCGCACTTAAGGTAGTACGAGCGTGCAATCTTGATTTCTATCGATTTTGTTCAAATTTTAATCATATCATTATGCATGTTTGAGTGAAATTTCAGAACAGTGGACTATTTAGATTGGGAGATAATGGGTTTTAAAATTGCAACTTTGAACACTGCAGGGTCTGCATTAAAATTTAGACACGATAATTTTTCGTTAACAATATTTATCCCCTACAATAAGAAGACATATGGCAGCACCGCATCGTTCCACGTATCCAATGACGTGAGTTGGCGCAGCATATTTGAAATAATACTGCAACACAAAGTTTTATTTCGAAGTAATTTTTAATCGAACAAAGTTTTTAATTAGTTCTAAATGAACCAACACTTTTATTTGTTAATGAAGATAACATAAACAATATAAAATATTAATATTTATAATGCAAATATGTTTTTATTACAACATTTTTATATGTTATATACTGTTCTGCGGTGTTGCCATATGTCTTCTTATTGTAGGGGACAAATCTTTTTTACGAAAAATTATTCTGTCTAAATTTCAATGCAGACCCTGCAGTGTTTAAAGTTGCAATTTTAAAACCCATCATCTCCCAATCTAAATAGTCGACTGTTCTGAAATTTCACTCAAACATGCATAATGTGATATGAACAATGTCTAGTTAAAATTTGAAAAAATTCTATAGAAATCAAGATTGCGCGCTCGTACTACCTTAAGGTGTCTGTCAATACGTAAATATCACAAGCAGAACAAAATTATACCGGGAATCATTTTCGAAAGACGCTCCTGGTCCTATAAGCCCTGATGTTCCTTCCTTTTTATTATAACGAGGAAGAAAAGTTATTAAGAAACTAATTCCGGCTCACGTTAGATTTGTAGCAAAAATTCAAAAGATTTAGCGATCCTGCCAAAAGAGAGATTTCAAAGATGCACCATTTTTCCGGGTCTCAATGGATAAAATAGTTCCCTTCCTTGTCCGCCGTGTGTATTGACCTAGATTCCGATGCAGCCCCGTGAGAACTTGCATCCCAGCTACGTGCGTTACGATCGATAATTCTTTAAAAATTTCCTTCCACACCAACCGTACATTTTGATATTTAATTATTAAAGTCCATTGTGAAAGACAAAATCAATTTCGTCTGCGTAGTTGTCCGAGATGCGCGCGCATTTTAAAACTGCATTTTCTCACCGCGCGTGTCCTTGAGCGAGTTTGGCGCCGTTGACGACGCTCCCACCCCTCTGGTTTCGGGGACCATTTTCGTGGCTAGGTGCTGACAGGTATCAGCTGTTTTCAGTAAACAAAGAGACGCGTTTAGCGATGGACGTCGCTGAGCGTGAGACTACCGTGGAGAGCACGCATGAGATCGAGGAACAAAGCAGCGTTAACGAAGCCGAGTCCTGTAGCACGTCGTCCGAAAACGAGAACGAAAATGACAATTGGTATTACATGCCCGACTCGATTCTCTTGGTGATCTTTAAGCTTCTCACGGCGAAGGAGCTCATAACAGCGGGAACCGCTTGCAAACAATGGAACAGAGTTTCGAAAGATGAGTTTCTCTGGAAGGATCTGTTCTATAAGACCTACAAAATCGAACCGAACGTCGGAATTATGCCAGGTAACAAAGAAAAAAAAACCAATTCCTTTGTAAATCTCGCCGTAGTCAATAACGTGTTCATGACGTCATTTTTTTTTGTAATTCTACGATATCGTCGCACGTAGTGTATGGTAAATATATTCTGCATCCGTCATACTATTATTATCGTCCTTTGTCCTTGACAATTTTTCGCACCAGTCTTCCAATTCTTTACGAAACGATAAAAGATCGTTTGGGCTTGTTTGGATTTTGTTGCGTTCTCCTACCGGTCTTCCAATTCTTTACGAAACGATAAAAGTTCGTTTGGGCCTGTTTGGATTTCGTTACGTTTTCCTACCGATCTTCCAATTCTTTACGAAACGATAAAAGATTGGGTTTGTTTGGATTTCGTTACGTTCGCGGTGTTGTCGCCGGTCTTGTTCTCAGTCCTTCGAAAATGTGTTAAGAATACATACAGTAAATATATGCAAAGATAAAAATAGTCCACAATTTGCAGTTACTTTTTCAATTTCCTTGGAATTTGGAGGGCAACTCTTCGTACGTCCCTAAGATTCTCTCGTTCTATGTACCGCGAATGTGCGACAAGTTTATCCGAGGTGACTGAGTTTTTCACGGATTCAACATTTGGTATTTTTAGGAAAAAGTTCTTGGCTCAGCGAATTTAAGAGGTTGACCTATCACACGCCGCTGCTGCAAACGGAAGTGCAGAAGGAGCATTGTCATCAAGTGTTGCACGTCAGTTTTTCGCACAACGGTAAAATGTTTGCGACTTGCTCGAAAGACGGCTACATACTGGTAGGTATTAGCGGCAGAGATTGATCCGCCATTGGCGAAGCTCGACCGTCGCACCGACTCGTTCTGAGCTGTCGTGTATGTACACACGTTGCAGGTGTGGGACAGCCAATATCCGGTATCTATAAAGTATCATCACGACATGAAAGCGTTCAGCTGGAAGTACACGCAATTTTCACAATTCAATTCTTCCGACACGCTGCTCCTCGTGTCCGGAGTGCATTTCGGAGCGCCGCACAGTACGTCCGGCGAAATCGCGGTATTCCGAGTCGCCCGTGAGTTTAAAAATAGTTTTTATTATTTTCCCTTTGGTCGGGAAGTCTGGGCGGGATGAGAGACCTGTCGTATTAACCATCTGCGCGCTCGCGGCCGCGAATCACACGAAAGTGTGTGATCATGACGGATGGAATAGGCGGACAGGGAGTAAGAGATATACGTGACGAAGAGAAAGAGAGAGAGAGAGAGGAAAAGAAAAAGGAGGCTACGAGAGTGTAGCGACGCCGAATATAAAGTCTTTGTTCACAGAGGCCAGAAAGGCAAGTCCTCGAGAGATCCGAGAGAAATGACGAAACGTCCGACTCTTCACCGGCACTAGGGAGCTATTTATAGCTTAAGGTTCACGTACTTGAATTCCGATTGTCGAGTGCCAAGAGAAATAGAACAATAGGCAGGAAAGAAAATAATCGCGGAGCGCGCAACGCAAATTAACGATGAAAACAATTGATACGTCACAGACACGTTGATGAAAAATCTCACGTCGCAATATGTATAATAACGTATGCGATTTCTCGACGTTTCGCAGTGAAAAAGTTTACTTTGAGACATCTACATTGAGGCTCGAAAACAAATTGCGTAATGCCGATTTTTTTTCTGGGAAACGGTTGATGAAAAGGAAACGCATTTTTTTAACACGAAGGTATATGTATTGAGAGCCTTCAAAAAAATCATCGAAAAATACAGAAAAACAACAAAAACATGGCCGCCGGCAAATGATGACATTTTTTCGCGACGTTTGGCGTTAGACACTCCGGCTTAAACGGTTCTTCTGAAATCTAAAAACCGAACGGGTTATTCAAGTCGACAATAAATACGAGTCGTTGACGACCGTCGACTTTTTAAATTATTTTTTAAACAAACTCGAGCATAAAACATCTATGAAAAAAGTCATTTTCACGTAGTTATTTAAAAATGAAGATCGATTTCGAGAAAGTGAGATCGTCAACGACCGTTAAATTTTTCTCATCGTGTCTCCTGTAAATTTGGAAACCATTCTTGAAAACAGCGTTCGAGAAAAACGCGTTTAAAGTTCGAAGTATGGTGCAGTTTCCGCTCGCTCTGCCGACTGATAGAAGCTGTAGCTCACTCAATTTCAGGAATATTTCAATCATATTTTCAGAGAATATAGCTAAAAGGTGATACTACCGAATAAAAAGTTTTTTGTAAAATGCAGTTTTTTGACCCACCATCGTTATAAAATTCCAAAAAATATCTTTATCGTATATAAATACGCGAATTCTCTCATTTTACGCAATCTAATATAAACTTGACTTCTTCTAGTTGGTAGAATTCGGAAATGTGCCGTAAATTATTGTTACCGAGTCTTCGCCACAAAAACTAATCGATCGCGAACTGATATAATTTTATTACGCCGTTTTCTAGTGTTATTTGCGCCTCAGAATACATTCTCAAAATGTTACCCAATCTAATAGAAACTTAACTTTTTTTCTAGTTGGTAGATTTTGGACATATGCCGTAAATTATTAACGAGTTTTCTCCACAAAAATTAATCGATCGCGAACTGATATCATTTTATTACGCCGTTTTTCTGGTGTTATTTGCGTCGCAGAAGAAATTCTAAAAATATCACTGGAGCATCGAAATACGAACATTCTTTTAGCTCCCAACGAATTACATGGAAACGCGTGTTCTTATTCGTAGTTTATTACGAAGAAAGTAGCCCAAATTATCGCAACAATCGCCGTTAATTAATACCGCAACATCGTAAGCTTTACTAACGAGGTGGCTAATTAATATCGCTTTACGAATACTTTTTTGAGCTATACGATCATTTGAGCGAGCACGGAATTACGAAATTACTCGAATTTCCTTTTAAGCAATCAGGTTTCGTTAACCGAGCATTGTTTTTTTTTAAATCAACCTAGCGGGTTTCGATCTCCAATGTCGTGTTGTGAATAAGCCGTACGACATATTTGGCACGTGGTACAGTGAGCGTCATCTCCTCAGCGGTGATTTGCAATGGCTTGCTCACCTAGTGAGTGCGAGCGTCCTCTGGCTCAATAAGGCGAATCAAGAATCGGAGAGCGAACACGTACCAATAATGAATCAACTCTACAGGTAAAAAAGTCGCATACCAATTCGTCTTGTTTCTTTATCTCTTCTCCCACTCGTTCCTGTACAGAAAGAAGTACAATGTCCAATTCTGAAAACCTGTTTAAGAGGTAAGGCTACTGTGACGACCCGAAAATCAGAGTTATTAAAAACAATTAATTTGGAAGGAATGAGTAAGATGATTGGAAAATCGTTTGAACATTTTTTTGTAGGTACATTGAAAAAGTTGTGTACCAAATTTCATTGAAAAATATTAATACTTAAAGAAGTTATAAACAATCTTGTAAAGGACCTTTGAACAAACGTGAGGGGCTCAACGGTGTACTTGATTTTGGTCGCTTGGTTAATCTGAAAAAAAGGACAGTAGTTTTTTTCTTAAAAGAGATAATATTGGCTGAATTGACCGAGCTTTTTTTGTTATCGTGTTTCAATCATCAAAAAAATGTTTGAATTTTTTTTTCGGTTTTTCAAGGTAAAATTGCATAATTGTTAACAACTAATGAAAAAAAATGTTAAGAAGCAAAACGTCGGTCGAGACTAAATTACTATTACACGAAATAAGTGCCCCAAATTTCAAGTCAATCCGTTCATTAAATTTCGAGAAATCGTGTACACCGTTTTCTAAAATATAATTATGAGAAAATCGCGTTTGAAGTTTTACGCGCAATTCTATTATTCTAATCATGTTTACCTTCAATCGGCGATTCCTACACCAGGTGTAGGACTTTCCTCTTCAATTTGAGCTGCCTCAAGCGACGATCGATTTTTTTGAATTTTCACAATAGCCTAACTCCTTAAAGTGATTCGTGAACATATTTTATTTTTCTTCTTGAACAATATTATGCTGCACTCGATAGGTGACAGTGTATTTATCGGTCCAGCTTAAGGCCTTAGGCCACAGTAACGTGTATGCAATCATGTGCGAATTTAACAATTTTTTTTCCTATGAAAAAGTGATTCACTTATAAAATTAATTACACATCTATTTAGTGTCAATATCAAGCTGTTAGACTTTTTTTCTCTTCGATGTACAAAATGGCCGACTACTAATATTCCCTTTTGTTATCTTTTTTTAGGCGCTTCGCGGCGTGACATTTAGTATCCACAATTTTTTACCTAGAACAAAAAACAAAAATTCTCGTCAATCTACATTAGAATACCTAGAGAAGTACGTACGGAATTAAAAAAATATTGTTTTATTCTAAAGTTGTAGGTATTTAAACTTAAGAAATGAATTTTCAGTGAAAGATTTCGTTATAACTGCTCATAAACTGCTCATAAAATGAAAAGTTTTCGATTAATCAGAAATTCCCTACGTACTTTTCTGCGAAATGCGATTAGAAACATAACTTTTAAATTTGAATTAAATCGAGTGAAAATTGTTGAAGTTATTTGTCACGCCAATTGGAAAAGAAGCTGTGTCGAGAAGTTTCGAGTAGTCGGCCATTTTGCACATCGACAAAAAAATATTTATTTTCTAACAGCTTGATATTAATACTAAATAGATGTGTAATTAATTTTATGAGTGAATCACTTTTTCATACGAAAAAAACTGTAAAATTCGCATATGATTTTATACCCGTTACTGTGCGCTAAGGCCTTAAGGAGGCACACTGTAGAGTGACAGACCTAAAAACGGTAGAGATTTTGGGAACTGTAGACAAGCTATTCTCATGAATTGCATCATTTGGGCTATCTTCTGACAGATCCTTCGGTGATTAACACGATCAGCATGTGAAAAAACAATTCTTGATTCTTTATCACCATTTTTAATAAAGTACTCGCATTAGTATGATTAATATTTTGTTGAAGAATAATGTCATTACAGAAAAACGTTCATCAGACCGTATGTAATACGAATACTGTGTAAATGTAATTAGTTTTTTTTTAATTGACCAGTTGGGTGGAAATGAAAAAGATCATCGGACTGGCAGGCTTTTACACAATACCAAATAACATTACTAATGATTCATAATCTTATTATATTTCTGATGTTCTTTTGTGTGCCATCGGCTATAATTGACTTACTTTCCTTGTGTTGCCATCGGAGACTCAGTAAAACTGTCTCCCGGTGAGTTATCGGCGCGCAAACCAGTTTCCGGCTGAGCGGTCACCCATCCAAGTATCGGCTTAGGTCAACGCTGTTATGGGAGATCGATTGAGCCGCACACCGATCGCGCGTCCACTACGATCGTTTTTATTTGTTCATATTTTTCGTCTTATTTTTCCGATACCTTTGATAATATCACTTACTAATGGTCATGGAAAAAAAGTAAATGCCATAAGTAATTTGGTATAAATTAATTCCTAAACTGCTCACCGAATTTTCAAACGCCACTGTAGACAACTCGCTTCGAATTGAATCGTGAATTAAGTTTTAGGGGGCTACATCTACGTAGAGGCCCGAAAAAATGGCCAAATTTCGAAAAAAAGCTAGAAAACGGTTAGTGAAAAAGAAAGGTATTCTTTTTTAACACAAAGGTACATATATTCAGAGCCTTTAAAAAACATCACCAAAAAATACGGAAAAACAACAAAAACAAGGCCGCCGGCAGATGGTGATATTTGTTTGCGAGGTTTGGCGGTGGACACTCCAGCATAAACGGTCCATCCGAAATCTAAAAACCAAATGGGTTATTCAAGTTAACAATGAATACGAGTGGTTGACGATCGCCGATTTTTAAAAACACTTTTTTCACAACGTGATGCCGAATTGAAAGTCGAGCATCAAAAATCTATGAAAAAAGTCGTAATTTTTACGTAACTATTAATAAAAAGTGAGATTGTCAACGACCTTTAAGGGATCATCACAGTGTAACGGGTCGAGAAGAAGCTGATTTTCGCGATGTTTTTTTCGATGGTTAAAATACGCTCATCCGTCTGATCTTTTATGTCAAATTAAAGCACTCATGAAGAACAGAAAATAAATTTTAAAACGTTTATTTTATTTTTTTTTGACATTTTTTTTAACGCTTGAAAATGTATATTATATATACATATAAATATTATTGATCTGTATGAAAGCCGCTATCTTGCTTGGAGTTTTTTAAAAATCAAAATTGACAAAATTTCGGCGATTTGAAAAAAAAGTATCGAATTTAGTCTATTTTTCGACAGTTTTTCTTTAAAAAAAATATGAAGATTTCAAAAAAAAACTTCCATAACAACATACAAAATGGTGTGAAGAATGTTGTGTAAGAATTTAAGACGGACAGCTTGAAATCTCTTCCTTTGAGGGTGTACACCGTTTTGAAAAAACGACATTTCGAAAAAAACGCGTCCGAAAAATCCTTTTTTTCTCAGAGAGGCTGTAGCAACCGGAATAATTCGAATTTCGCCTCAAAAATTGAACAGCATGTTTATAACCGTCTATACTATCGGATAATGCAAAAAAAAGATTTTTTGAAAATTTTAAACTGTCGTTAATCGTTTCTCATCGTATCTCCTGTAAATTTGGGAACAATCCATCAAGTGGTTCTCGAGATATCATGTCTACCGACTCTCAAGACAGTGTTTTGAGAAAAACGCGTTTATATTTAGTTTAAATTATGGTGCTAAGGGTGGCACAAGTTTGAGCTCTATTTTTTTTCCTTTTTCTCACCATCCAATTATCGACTTTAAAGAAAAACAAAATTGTCACGAAAGCTGCGAGCGGTCAAAAAATATTTCGAGGTCGCTCAAACCTCCAAAAAATTCAAATTTTCATTTCAAAAATCGATTTTCTTTTCGTTCGCTTCTCACCCATGAATTATACACTTTATAATTTTTTAATTAAGCTCGCGAAAGCTCTAGCCGGCCAATGAAAATTTAGTGGTCGCTCAAGAGCTTCGAAATTTCCAATTGTCGCGAATTTTTTTCTTCTCTCCTCACCCATAAATTGAACGCTTTGTAAAATGTTCACAACAATTAATCCTTTTTTTCTTTAGAATCGGTTTTTTTTAATTTACCTCACACTTCTAACCCTATAAAACGGGGGACGTACAATTTTGTTTACGGACAAGAGCTTTAAAGAATTATTTTATGAGAACAAAGATTATAATTCTTGGGTCAGAAGTGTAAGGTAAATTTGAAAAATCTGTTTGGAAAGAAGAAGCGATTAATTGTTCTGAAAATTTTACAATGCGTCAAACTGGAAATTTCGAAGCTCTTGAGCGACCACTAAATATTCATTGACCGGCTAGAGCTTTCGCGAACTTAATTAAAAAATTATAAAGCGTAAAATGCATGGGTCAGAAGTGAACGAAAAAAAAAACATAGATTTTCCAATGAAAATTTGAATTTTAGGGAGGCTTGAGCGACCTCTAAATATTTTTCGACCGCTCGCAGCTTTCGCGACAATTTTTTTTCATCCTTAAAGTCGACAAGTGGACTTTTTTTCTTCCTTGAAGTCGATAATTGGACAATTTTTTTCTTCCTTAAAATCGATAAATGGTGAGAAAAAGGAAAAAAGATAGAGCTGAAATTTGTGCCACCCGAATGGTGTTGCTACCGCTCGCCCGGCCGACTGTGAGAAGCTGTAGCTTATTCAATTTTACGAATATTTCAATGAAATTTTCAGGGAATATAACTAAAAGATGATACTATAGAATAAAAATATTTATGGAAAATGCATTTTTTTTACTCACCTAGGTAGATGTAGCCCCTTGAATGCGAATAAAATGTTTACAGATTTTACAACGGCAACGCAGCCTCGATAAGAGCAGTTATGGTAGCTAATTGCTTCTCCTCGGCGCCTGACGAGACCGAACCACCCAAGGCCCAACCTTCGTGCTCGAATATTAATAAGGAGGAGCGCGGGAATCCTCCGAGTCACGGTGACTTATCTGCGGCCACGTCGGGTAACATTGAGCTGCAGCCGGCGGAAGAACCTGAAGTATTGCATTACGCCTCGTCTAGATTACAGTACGGCTATCACACCCCTGCTAATGACACAATCGTATCATTTTGTTCTGACGCTCACTGCTTGTAACAGCAAATTCCTATTGTCGTACGTGTGTCAAATATAGAACGTGAGAAGAAGTAACGGGGTAAACTTTTTGCAGATACAGCACGCTCGAGGGTGGTTTTATGAATTGGAGAAGACTCGGCGACGGTTTCGAGTACGCGAGTCCCATCACGTACAATCAGGAGTATCGTCAAGCGGAAATGGAAAAAGAGGCGACAGAGAGCGACAACGAAACGGAGAACAATCAGTGGGACGAAGAAAGCGAGTCGTCCGGTACAGTTTTCCAAAATACACGCCCATTTCGCTTACTTGTTAAAGCCTTAGGCCACAATAACGGGTATAAAATCATGTGCGAATTTAACAATTTTTTTCGTATGAAAAAGTTATTCACTCATAAAATTAATTACACATCTATTTCAGTATGAATATCAAGCTGTTAGAAAATATATATCTTTTTTTATCGATGTACAAAATGGCCGACTACTAATATTTTCTTTTGTTATCTTTTTTTAGGCGTTCCGCGACGTGACATTTAGCATCCACAATTTTTTACCTAGAACAAAAGACAAAAAGTCTCGTCAATCTACATAAGAATACCTAGAGAAGTACGTACGGAATTTAAAAAATATTGTTTTATTCAAAAGTTGTAGGTATTTGAACTTGAGAAATGAATTTTCGGTGCAAAATTTTCGTTATGCTCATAAATTGCTCATAAAATGAAAAGTTTTCGATTAATCAGAAATTCCTTACATACTTCTCTGCGAAATGCAATTAGAAACATAACTTTTAAATTTGAGGTAAATCGAGTGAACATTGTTGAAGTTGGCACGCCAATTGGAAAAAAGCTGTTTCGAGAAGTTTCGAGTAGTCGGCCATTTTGTACTGTAATTAAATTTATGAGTGAATCACTTTTTAATCCGAACAAAAATTGTTAAATTCGCACATGATTTTATACCCGTTACTGTGGCCTAAGGCCTTAAGTTAGCCTTAAGTAAGCTTAGCCTTAAGTAAGCTTTGTCACGGCGACTTTTGTGTGTAGATATTTCAATAGAAATGTGCTCGAAATGTTCCAAAATGGTGGACAATCAAATTTATGAGAAAATGTCGGGGAATATGGGGGTTTGTGCGCACGAATTTTTCGTTTGGTCTCAAACTTTAAGGTATTGCATTCACAAAAATTTCAAGCCAAGTTACCAAACTTGTAACGAAAAATGACGGCTCCGAAAATCGTCTCATTTATACGGCGCTTTACGGAGATGACACGCGGGCCACATTTCTATTAAATAGCTTATACACTAAATAACTCTAGATGCCTGATATAAACTGCTCACGCATCTAAAAAGATCGACAGTACTCGTAACGACAATAAAAACAGGTCACCGGATGTTCAAAGAAAATATTGATGACAAAATTTAGAAAAATGTGACTAACAGAAGAATGTTCGTAGCCGTGACGCTTCAGAGATTGTAAAAATGTCTAAATGTACTAAATTTGCGCGAAATGTTTTATTCCAGTTTATCATTGGGTATAATAATTGATTGTGACTTATGTTTGTTAAACGCCACTGTAATTTAACGAATAATTTCGAAGGGCCCACCTCCTCCCCCACAACATACGGCCTTCAGCGAAAGGAATACCTTGACAAATTATGAGTCATCAAGGTGGAATCTTTAACGCGTGAAAAGTACCATGGAAGCACTGCCCTTCTTGAGTTGGCGAATATCAGTTCAGATTTTATACAATTGGACATTTTTCACGTAGTTACGAAACGTTCGGTCCTTCTCATATTTTAATATGTCGGGATGAAATCGTTTATATAAAAAAAGTATAACTGAATGACGATTGGGATTGCATTCGACGAGAATAGTTAAAAAGGCACAGATTTGATACATTTTTGGATTTTTTTATTCGAAGAATTCAGCAAATGCACTAATTTGCTTAAATTTTGAGATATCGGGCTGAAATTTTTGTTCATAAATAGTCAATGACTAGTATTCAACTTATCTATAATTACTTGAGTGGTTCAGATTCTTCAAAATTATGAATTTTCATAAAATGTCGTAAGCGCTGTACCCTTTTACACTTTCGAGGTGTCAGACAATTTTTTTGACAGATAGAATGTTGAAAAAAAATTGTTTGGAAAAAATATCAATGCAAATTGGAAATGGCCTTTTTGCATCGTTCTGTTTTTCAATAACAATCAACAATTTGCGACGAAGTAACATTCCCGCATTTAAACCGGCACAAAATGCGTAGAATCATCGGCAGCCGAGGATTGTGATTCCGACGACCTGGCGGACAACCCTGAAAAGCTACTTATATTCACGACCGGCTCAAAAACGTACACGCCCCATCAGGTCGGATTCAAGCGAATAAAGCCGGTCAATTTCCCGAGAAGATTGGACCCGGGCCCGTCGTTGCGCGAGAGACTTGCACAACGGGAGAGAGAACGGGAACGTCAGATATCCGGATCCAGGTTGGAGCCGAATTGGTCGGATTACGATTCCGTTGCTGAGAAATTCGATAAGGTTGATCATCTGATCGATCTTCACGGGCACATTATAGGAATGGGGCTTTCACCAGATCACAGGTGAGTCTCCGAGAAATTTCTGTATCTTATATTAGGCCACGAGTCTCGAAATCGGCAACTGGGTATCGCAAAATCGCGCAGGGGCATCGGAAGGGACTTAAGGGGAGATATACACCTAGGAGCCGGAAAAAAGGTCATTTTTCGGAATTTTTTCAAGGAAAACTATTTGAAATTTCGGATTGGGGTTTTAATTATCTAAAAGTATATACATTCAAAAATATGTTTAATTTTCTTTATTTAAAAATATAAAAAATATACAAGGATATTGTACGATCCTTGGAGCGTCGTAAAAAAATCTGCGTATACGGTACCCATTTTCGTTTCTTCAAAAATCGTCTAAAAAAAACCAAAAAGATTATTAAATTAGATACTATAATCTAGTACTTGTCATAGCCGATTTTGAAATCATCGATTTATGACAAAATGGCGGACGTTTGAATATAAATAGTGATTTTTGGGCCAAAAATTAGTTATTATTTTGCCTATAAAACAAAAAGTAACTAACGGAAAAAAAATCCTATGACAAGTACTAGATAACGGTGTATAGAATAACCACAAAAAACCTCAAGGCAATATAGAATAACCACAAACCTCAAGGCAAACGGTGTATAGAATAACCACAAAAAACCTCAAGGTTCATTGGTTTTCGAGAAATTTTGGGTACCGATTTGAAAAACGTGGTTTTGAGAAAAACGCGTTTAAAAATTTGGGAATGAATAAATCACGAAATTTGTCAACTTACATGGAATCATCGATACCAGACCCATAGTGTAGGTCTTCTACGGTCGACGGAATGTTCATAGCTTCTAAATCTTCGACCTCGACCATCTAGGTGTATATCTCTCCTTAAAAAAATATTCTTTTGTACATTGGTTTTGGTAATTCTTTAGATAAGTGACTTTTCCGAAAAATGAGCCTAAATATATTTTTTTTGCTATTTTCTCATTTATTGGGTTATAAATGATGATATTTCGTCGGGGGAAGCTGAAATTCCCCCCCCCCCTAACAAGTTATGGGGTTTTAAAGTTCGCGGAAATACGAGATAAAATAGGGCATTTTTGAACATTTCGACCCCTACAGTCGGTTTTTGAAAAATTCGAAATTATTATTGATTTTTTATATCGTAAAAAAATTGTTAATGAAAAATTTCAGCTTCCCCCGACTGAATATTATTATTTATAACTCAATAAATGAGAAAATAGCAACGAAAAAAATTAGGCAATTTTTTTCGGGAAAGTCACTTATCTAGAGAATTACCATGGTTTTAACCAATGGTTGAAAGCCATTTCAAAAACACATTAAGGGGCCAAAAACACATTAACACCTGGAGGTCCGAAAAAAATGGTCGAATTCCAATTTTTTCTGGGAAACGGTTGGTGAAAAAAAAAACACTTTTTTAACGCAAAGGTACATATATTGAGAGCCTTAAAAAATACAGAAAAACAATAAAAACATGGCCTCTGGCATGTTTGCCAGAGATGACATTTTTGACATTGATGACATTTTTTTCGACATGTTTGACGGTGGACACTCCAGCTTAAACGGTCCATCTGAAATCTGAAAACCGAACGGATTATTCAAGTTAACAATAAATACGAGTCGTTGACAATCGTTGATTTTTTAAATCATTTTTTTTTAACGCGGCGACGAATTGAAACTCGAGCATACAAAATCTATGAAAAAGAGTATTTATTTTTACGTAACTATTAAAGATTAAAATATTATTTTAAGTGAGATCGTCAATGACTTTTAAATATTTTTCATCGTATCTCCTGTAAATTTGAAAACAATCCATCATGTGGTTCTCGAGATATCATGTCCATCGACTTTGAAAACAGTATCATCCGCGGGCGGCCATGTTTTCGTTGTTCCGTACTTTTTGATTATTTTTTAAAGGCTCTCAATATATGTAATTTTGTGTTAAAAGAAAATACGTTTCGTTTTCACCAACCGTTTCCCAGAAAAAATATTCGGAATTTGGCCATTTTTTTCGGGCCTCTAGGTACGTGTAGCCCCTTAAAAATCACCGTTCCAACAATGACAATTTCGATGTCCGACTTTCAGATACTTGTACGTCAACACAAGGCCATGGCCTCGAGGATACGTGATAAAAAATCCTCTGCAGCCTCCGCCGATAGCCCAAGAGATTGACATACACGTGATAGATTTGGTGACGCTCAAACAAGTCGGTA
Source organism: Ophion slaviceki (assembly GCA_944452715.1). Classification (NCBI taxonomy): domain Eukaryota; kingdom Metazoa; phylum Arthropoda; class Insecta; order Hymenoptera; family Ichneumonidae; genus Ophion; species Ophion slaviceki. The sequence goes on from OX101791.1 coordinate 11,327,402, forward strand.
CAATGCTCAGAGCGCACAAAGCGTACACCCCGAACAACGAGTGTTTCTTTATATTCCTGGACGTCTGTGACGAATACGTAGCGAGGTAACGACCGGGAAAGGTCATCATTTCCATCGCTCGAGACGAACAAATATCCGCTCTCTCGCTCTTCTCGCATTAAGGTAGACCGAGCGCGTGCTGTTGATTTCTATAGATTTTCTTCAAATTTTAACCAGACATTGTTCCTATCATTATGCATGTTTGAGTGAAATTTCAGAACAGCCGACTATTTAGATTAGGAGATAATGGGTTTTTAAATTGCAACTTTTAACACTGCAGGGACTGCGTTAAAATTTAGACAGAATAATTTTCCATAAAAAATATTTATCCACTATAACGAGACATATGGCAATACCGCATCGTTCCACGTATCCAATGACGTAAGTTTGCACGGCATATTTAAAATAATACTGCAACACAAATTTTTACTTGGATGTAATTTTTAATCGAACAAAGTTTTTAATTAGTTATGAATTAACCAACACTTTAATTTGTTAATGAAGATAGCATAAACAATATAAAATATTGATATTTACAACGCAAATATTTTTTTTAGTCGAAATTTTTACACGAAATAAATTTTTTACTCGAAATATTGAATACTGTTTTGCGGTGTTCTCATATGTCTTCTCATTATAGGGGACAAATATTTTTTACGGATAATTATTTTGTCTTTACTGAAAGTTTTTAGCAAAACTGAATAGTAAAGGCAATCCGAACTTTTTTCACTCTTTCCCTAACTAGTTTGTTATCTACACATAATTTGTTTTCAAAATTTATAAACACAATAGAATGGTACGACGAATTATGTGACCTGACTCTCGATAAATGTAGACCTTGCGGTGTTAGAAGTTGAAATTTTAAGGGGATATACCAGTGTGAACGCTGAAAATTTAGGTGATTTTCGGGAATATTTAGGAAGAAAAGTACTCAATTAAATGTTTCGGAAAATTAAGCTATTTGGCTATATTTGACCTATATTACATAATTTTTTCATAGAAAAATATGGAGATCTAAGCGTCTTAAGCGCTGCCTTCGGAGGCGCAAAAAAAAAGTTCTCCCACTGCTGACATGATTCCGGCCGATTGAGTAGCTGAAACCGAAAAAGGAAAAATGTCGTTAAACTGCAAGGTATTTCCTGTACAATGACGTAGGATTTTCGAAAAATATCAAAATCTAACAATATGGCGTAGTTGTGAAAAAAATAGTCTGTTTTCTTGCTTACAAAATGGTGGTTTTTTTTCAATGCCAAATCGTCACTTTTCATCCATTCAAAAATATCCTACGTCATTGTAGAGTAAATATATTCAAGAGTACTCAGTTCAAATTTCAAGTCAATCGGATAGTTGCTCTTTGAGTTACAATGTCAGCAAATTTGAAAAATCTCATTTCGAGAAAAACGCGTTTAAAGATTAAACTATCTATTTTTGCACGATAAAATGATTAGAGGCACGATCGTAAAATTTGTACAGGATATTCTTGAAAGTATAAACTTTCGAAAAGGGCAAAAAAATTGATTTTTTAAAAGTGTCACACTGGTATATCCCCTTAAAACTCATTATCTCCCAATCTAAATAGTCGCCTGTTCTGAAATTTCACTCAAACATATATAATATTAACAATGTCTGGCTAAAATAAAAAAAACTATAGAAATCATGTGCACGCGCTCGTTCTACCTTAAAAAGATAGAAAAAACATGTAGATTATTCTTCGTTTCGCAGCGGTGCCGAGGATAAGCACGGATACCTCTGGGACCGCCATTACGGAATATGTTTGGCCAAATTTCCGCACTCCGACGTCGTCAATTCCGTGGCATTTAATCCACGTGATCCGGAGATGCTGGTGACGACGAGTGACGATTTCACGGTGAAGGTTTGGCGCAGTCGCGCCATGGTCAAGGCCCTCGGCCTCGACGAGGATGACTATCGCCGCGGTATGGAGGTGCGCAAGAGGCGCAGATATCACCGAAGTAGTTGTAACGTTGACTGATTGAAGACCATTCAGTTCCCGATTTAAAGAGGTATCTACGGCTGACGGATTTATCCACGGGGAAAAAGCATCTCTCTCTCTCTCTCTCTCTTCCGGATGCCGAATTGTATAGCTCAGTGTGAATGTGATAAATCACGCACGGAAAATCGACTTTCGGAATGGAAAAAAAAGAACAATTCGCTGAGAGAAACTTTATTAAAGAAACAAGCACTCCCTACCCGAGATATTTTCCGTCAAGTTCTTCAATTATACGCTGCAGAATGAAGAAACTCTATTAAATCGGAAACTGAATGTTGGGCCAGATGTCGAAAAGAAACGCAAAGCGGTAAAGAAATCAACTTTGTGCTGTAATCTTCGTAAATGCAAATATCGAATTCTAACAGTAATTGCTATTGTAACGCAATGGGTGTTATGTCTTTATGAGATATCTTCTTGTTATTAAGGCTACGATTATATTTTTTACATACCATCTCAAGTAATTGTTTTTTTTTTTTCTATGAAATGATACTTCGTATGTACATGCATATATATATGCATATTTAACCAGAGCAACGAGTACGAGCGAGCTGGCTCCTCGCGATTTAAATTCTCTCTCACACAAACACATACGCGCGCTCGCGCGACACTCAAACATTTGGATACAAACATTTTGTTTCTTCAACGAATAAATTACACATCTTAGATTGAAAAATGCACTGATCTAAAATACACAATCACGTTGATACATTCAACAATGAGGGAAAAAACGCACCCCCTGCATAGGAACAATGCTTATCTTGTGGCTTTAAATTCCATCTTTAACGTATATTTCATTTCAGATAAGTGTAGTTTATGAATCACGAGAAACTTTTTGTTTGGACGAAAGAAATGAAGCGATTGTATGTTTCTACGTTAGGAAGAAAATTGAATACTGTGTCTGTCGACATAATACAGTCGTGCTGTATATTGGAATCGGAAAAAATTAGAAGACTAGTTTTTTGACAGGTTATTTTGTAGGTGCCGCGGGTGCTAAATCCAAGTTTGCCTAAAAATCGGGGTGTAGGGTTTTTTTAGGGAATGAAAGGGGATGGGAGTGGATTAATGCCAAACTACAACCCCCACGAGGTCGACGCCGGGAAACAAAATGTTCAGAAAAATCCGGGCTTTATTTTTGTCCACAGTGCCGAAGTCGTGGAAGTTTATTTTGGGGGTGAAAAAGTCGGGTGCAATTTTAAAAAATCAGTTTTCATTCGATAACTCATTAGGAAAAATTCATATAATTTTTGTTCAAACGGGAACGTTGTAGCCCTTGAAAAGACGCGTCAATCGGGTATTTGATCAACCCTCTCCGAAAATATCGTCACCCCCAAAAGAATTGTTGAAGTATAAAAAAAATGTAGAGAATAATTTTCTCTATATTTTCGTTCCTATGGACCACTCGTGAATTTTGCTTTTGCGAACCCCTCTCAGGGGTTGAAAATTCGAAATGAAATTCCGGGACAACTATTGGCCGAAAATAAAGAGACGAGTTTGGCGCTGCGGACAAAAATGTAGCTGAGGTTTTAAGCTGCAAATTCTTCTACAGCGCCGAATTCGTGCGGTCAATAGTTTTCCCAGAATTTCATTTTGAATTTCCAATCCCCGAGGGTTGTTAGAAAATAAAAATTCAAGAGTGGTCCATAGAAACGAAAATATAGAGAAAATTATTCTCTACATTTCGTACATTTGAACCATACCCGAAAAACCGATTGTTTTTTAGTTATTCAATAATCCATTTTTTTGGTATTTTAACCATTCTGTGGGGGGGTGAAGATATTATCGGAGAGTGATGATCAAATACTTGATCGACGCGTCTTTTCAAGGGCTACAACGTTCCCATTTGAACAAAAAGTGTACGAATTTTTTCTAAAGAGTTATTCAATTACAACTGATTTTTCAAAATTTCACCCCACTTTTCCACTCCCAAAATGAACTTCCACGACTTCGGCGCTGTGGACAAAACTAAAGCCTGGATTTTTCTGCACATTTCGTCTCACGCCGCCGACCTCGTAGGGGTTGTAGTTTGGCATTAACCATGCCCCCCCCCCCCCCCTGTATCCCCATCCCCTTACATCCCCTAAAAAAACCCTACACCGCGATTTTTAGGCAAACTTGGATTTAGCAACCCCGCACCTTCAAAATTACCCGTCAAAAAATTAGCCTTCTAATTTTTTCCGATGACGGGGTTTTTCAGCGACAGCACGACTGTACTAACAATGTTACATAATATTTAGGTATACCATTGTTCGTTTGCATTTATCTATTATCTTTATCCATATATTTATATATATATATAAATACACATACACGCGCGCACGCACCCCTCCCACACGAACACACACACACACACACGCACACACACACACACACACACACACACACACATATATATAACAGTAAGAGGAATAATTGTAAGGTTTCGAGCTTGAAAGTTTTCAAACGTTATACGTTAGTTTTCAAAATACGAGAGAAAAAAACAGTCGTCAGTGAGAACTTTTGAAGTCTCGTGACCTTGGGCCTTGGCAGGACAAACTACGCACTCCAGTTTCGGAGATTTTCTCCTTTTTTTTGTCTCGGTGACGAGAACGGGAGTAAGGATATAGTATATTTACAAATTAGATTGTACCCCGAAGACTGAGGACTTAGATGATGAATAAAACAAAATCTTGGTAGTAGAGGTGAATCTTGTGCAGGAATCACGGATCGTTTTCTGAAGAAATTTTTAGATGATTATACAAAGAGAGGAAGATTCGCGACGTTGAGACAGTAGATACGTGGAGCGTTTTCAAGTCGAATCGGTGACTAGGGATTCTGTAACAATGGAAATTCGTAAAGTTGAAGGATCGGAGGCTTTTTTAAATCGTGGGAGCTTCGATGGAAAAGACGAAAATCGTTACCTGGCTGTGGGGATATACTGCCCGGCGGATGCTGCGTATTACCGGGCGAAACCTTTTTATGGGCATCCTTATGACCGTGACAGTGCTCGCACTCGTCCTCACTATCCTCCGAACTACTTTCCCCGAAGTTTTTCGGCCTTTCGTAGATGCAACAACCTTAATAATAAGAAATACACGCAATTTTTTTTCAGTCTCCAAAGTGGATGAGTCCCTTTTTTCAGTCTCCTGTTTGTGGATGTATGGGGTAAATAATCTTAGGCGGAAATAGCCAAAGTTCAAATTTTTCGAATATATGCAAAGTAAAATCCATCGTATGTGAATTAATATGTAGATCAGGCCTCGAATTTCCAGTCAAAAGTTTTATTGTATTTTTTTACCTGTATTCGTTCATATTTATCTTTGTTAGGGCTAACAAAGTTAACCCTTCGTTGACACACTCATATTTGGCGACGATTTTTACACACTGGGTCTATTTGACGAATAGTACTTCAGCCACCTGAACCACAAACCGTCGGTTGGTTTTTGTTGAAAAAAATCAGATATACACTTCAAATAGTTCTTAACCCTTTGACTGCACACTTCCGCCACGAACCGCTGACTGCATGTGGGGTCGATCGGACCCCAGACGTTTTTCAGATCATATTTCGGTAAATATGCATTTTTTTTGTGAAGACGTTTTTTGTAGTCAATGATCCTAATTTTATGGGCCAACATAAGAAAAAAAACTCCCAAACATTTGTTCGCAGTGGGAAATGCGTTGAAAAATACGTACTTGGACGAAAAAGAAATGGGGTCAAAACGACCCAGTGTGCAGTCGAAGGGATCATATGTCAGCATAATTAAAAGTACTGCGGAAAGTACAAAAATTGAGTGGCTGTAAAAAATTATAGAAAACTTTCAATTTTGGAAAGTGAGCATTTTATTTCAAATTCGTTTGAGTCAAAATGACCCAGTGTGTCAACGTAGGGTTAAATACGAATGCAGTTTAAAATATGTTGACAAAACGTTTGATAGGAAATTTGAGGATTGATCTACATATTATGCCACTTACGATTACGAGTAAATATGATATTTATCATTATATCTGGGACTCGAGCAACGTCGTGTAAGAACGCATGTCAAGTGACTGCAAGTTAAAATTGTTAAAGCTTTTTAACGAGTTACTGGATTGAACCGTAATTTTGCAAACGGGCTTAGAAAAAACGTAATGATAACGCGTCTAATTACTATCGCCGTGGTGGCATTTCTGTAATACTCTGTAATTTGATCTGTAATACTCTGCTTAATTTCGTTGCCAAACGATCAAACAATTGATCGATTATTTATTATTATTGGACAAGGTTACGAACCCCCCACGCCCCCGCTGATCGAGCTGAAATTTTGCACAAACTTCCTTTTTAATATTTAAAAACAACCCCACAAGGCATCATCTTAATTTATACGGAATTTAACAACGAAAAAGTGATTTCGAATAAAAAAGATTTTTTCGTTAAATTCAGCACAAATAAAAAATAAACCGTTTCCGGCCTGTCGAAGCCGAATTGGAAATCACAAAATCATTAATAGCATTGTTGGACATTAAAATGATAAAAATCGTCTAAAAAAATATGATTAAGTCGAAAAAAAATAGAAGGAACAATGGGTCCATGATGAGACTAGTTTTTAAAATCATAGAATGAGTCACTTCATTTTTACGAATTAAAAAAAAATCAAGAAAAGGCAATCATCTTTTTAAAAAATAGTTTTCATTTTAGAAGAAGAAAAAACGTTAACATTGATAATTGATAATTTTTTTCATATTTCTTAACGAAAGTATGCTTCAAAATGAAAAAAAAAAAAAAAAAAAAAAAAAAAAAAAAATATAGTACCATTTGTCGATATCAACTGATTCAGGAGTTATCAGCGTTTAAACGTTTCCAAAACTTCTGAAATCGACATTTTTTGGAAAATTATAAGTTCTGAAAAAGAAGAGATAAAAATCCAAATATTGGTGTGGATATTCCTTTCAGGGGGAACAATTTAAAAAAAACGGAAGAACCAAAAATGGTCGGGGTCACGGGTTAGCTCAAATGGCGTGGAATATTCCATATATATCTGCCACGTCTCCGTTCATACGTATATATGTTATCGTGCCCAAATAAACCCAAGCCCAAAAACTATTGCGTGTCGCCAAAAATCCCGTGAGGGTTGTCTTAAAATATTAAAAAGAAGGTTTGTGCAAAATCTCACCTCGATCGGGGGGGGGGGGGGGGGGGGGGGGGTCGGAATCTTGCCCAAATCATGATTCAACTTTAGTTTGAAATCACCATTGAACTTCAGTTTAAAATCATTATTGAACAAAATTTCTTTTAGCCGATGCACTCTTAATATTTAAAACGTAATTCCCTCACATTTGGATTTCTTTTTGTTCATGTGCTCGTTATCCACGGTTCCCTGGGTCCATTGAACTTTTTTACTCGATCTCGGCTTCCGCAGTCGTAATCTGACGGTCGGCACATCCTGCAACAATTGCAACAATATTAGGCAATCGATAATTGTATCCTCGTGACGCGGATGGATTGGGGAAGTCGAGGTTACGAGGAGGATACCGACTAGTGAATTATAAAGCCCTGTTTATTGAACGACACACTGAACGACACACGCTCATTGCACAATCTTCTTGTTAATCAGAGTCTGTATACTATCGTCCGTAAAATTTAACAAATTTTTCAAAACTTCGGTGGTGTGTTGCCCCAGGGTCGGTGGTGCAGATCTCGCTGCATTTTTCGCATAACTGTATTTCACGGGTGGTCCGACCACTTTGACACTTCCGATTTGTGGATGTGGCAAGTCCTTCACTAGTCCCACATGCTTAACATGCGGATCCTCGAACACCTGAAGAAAAAAAACATAATTTAATTTAGGATATTTTCATTCACAATGACGTACTGAAAACACTTTTTTAATCTATTTAACTATTTTGCCAAATATTTTCATTATGGAAATCACGAGAAAAAAAAAACTGCAGACGTCATTTTCTTAAAGTTACTTTGTTCAAAACGGTTGACGCGACAATGACGGCAATTATCAACTGTTTGACGATATCCGTGTTTTATTCTCGTCTTATTTATAGTCGCGATCGCGTATATTACAATTTCCGATTTATAGCCATTTTTCTTTTTTCGCGAAACAAATAGATGCGACGAAAAAGTACTTTTCGCGAAACAAATAGATGCGACGGAAAAGTACTTTTCGCGAAACAAATAGATGCGACGAAAAAATCAGTTTTTTCGAAACAAATGGATGGAAGAAGAAATCCTTTTTTCGCAACAAATAAATGCGACAAAATTTTCTCGAAACAAATGGATGCGACGAACAAATCTTTTTTGCGAAACAATTAGATGCGACGAAAAAATCCGTTTTTCGAAACTATAGGTGCGACGAAAAAGTCCTTATTTGGAAAATTCATGTTGAAATTCGGAAGAATTTTGCTAAATTGGTTTTCCGACTTGATTGTAGTACACGCGATAGCCACCCTCATATATCCCATTGGGTCATCCCATCAATAATGCGGTTTTTCCAATTGCATTTTTCGTCACGGTCAAATGAGATTTGGCAGAAGCCTTGAAAGTCTACCAGAGAGATGGCAGGCCTTATGGAAAATGGAGGAGAATATATTTTACATTGAAAAAGCACTATGTTTATCTTAATTCTGAAAAACAAACGTATAAAAAAACGAATTATTTAAGGGATGACCCAATAATAATCTGAACTTTCTTCCCGTATCAGACAATTCCACAGGGGATCCCAATGTCAATAGTCCACCCGGTTATTCCATGTAGCGCCATAGACTCTTTTCATCTCTCGTGACAAAAGCTTAGATAAACTCGAATCATTTCGTGTAATTGAAATGAGTGCGGTTTTAGCCGAAAAAGTTTTCTTCGACATCAGACATAGACTGAGAAAAAGAATCTGACCTGTCTGATGGTATTGATGGGTCCGTAAGGATAAGGTGCATCCAGAAAAATCTTGGACCACTCGTCGTTCGTCTTGGTCTTGAACGTTTTCCTCAGAATGGCGAGCAGCTCCTCGCGATTCTGAACTCTCAGTGTATTGTTCGAGAATTTGGGATCATTAATGAGCTCTCGTAAATCCATTCGCTCGAGGAGGGCGTGAAATTGGGTATCGCTTCCAGTGCCAACGGTCATGAAGCCATCTTCGGTGGGGAACGCCTCGTAAGGTACGATACTCTCGTGCTCGGAGCCCCACCGATTGGCCTCCTTGTCGGCGTTCAAATAATTCGAAGCAACATTTATGAGGCTCGCCACTTGCGTCGACAACAAATCGCACTGGATCCATTGACCTCGTTGAGTCTTCTGTCGTTGGAGGAGCGCCGCCATTATGGCTCCGTGAGCGTAAAGTCCGGTCGCCAAGTCTGTCATGGCTACGCCTACTTTGCACGGACCGCCGTCCTTGGGTCCAGTGATGTGAAGTAGACCACCGATGGAAGCGGCGATGACGTCGTAGCCAGGCCTTCGCGCGTAAGGCCCTTCCGATCCGTAACCCGTCAATGAACAGTAGATCAAGCCAGGTGCTATTTTTCTTAAATCCTCCCAGCCCAAACCCATCTCTGAGAGCTTTCCCGGCACGTAATTCTCCACCAATACGTCACACTTCTTAGCCAACTCGCAAATAACGTTTCTCCCTTGCTTCAGATCCACGCATACGCTTTTTTTGTTTCTATTGACGCTAGCAAAGTACGTGGATTGTCGGGTACCCTCGAAGAATGGAGGCCCCCAGTTACGACTCTCATCGCCGCTGCCCGGTCTCTCGATCTTCAGTACTTCTGCTCCCAGATCACCGAGTATCATAGTGCAGTAGGGACCCGCGACTATTCGAGTGAGATCCAACACGCGAACTCCGGCCAGGGGAGAACGACAGTCGGGAGCGTCGGAACTGAATCCTCTCAGCTTCGATCGGCACGGAGCACTCGGAACTTGTTTTTGGTGCACAGAGAGCAGAGGAAAGACAAATCGACGCGATTGCATCGTCGATTAGTTGGAAAATGGAACAAAACGGACGTTGGTTGAGTTAGTACACGACTGCATGAATCCAATTATCTTGGCTCGCCTCTCCTTCTTTACTCCGGCAGCACCCAATTCCAGAAGATTCGACTGCTTTGCCAATTTTCCTGATGCGCACTCAGCTTCTTGTTTCCACTTCGACCCTCCAGGAGCCAAAGACGATTCGCTTGTGTTTTCAAATTTGCCGACTCAATTTGTAAACTCACTGTGACTCCAGACACTTGGCATATATCGCAGACAAAGTTCACAATCCGGAAAGTTTGCGATAAACTTTTTATGAGAAATAAACTATCGACAGATTTTTAACTCTGTGAGATTCCGAAAGATACAAATATAAATTACGCTGAGTATTTCGGAGTGACAGGTACCAAAAAAATTCACGCACGTTTCAGAGGCACGAATCCGATATGTACGAATATTTAAAAATTGGGATTAAAATTGGGCCAATTATTCTTTATCCGTCATAAAAATAAAAATTTTATTGGGTAATTACTCCTATCGTCCGAAAACGAATCGTTGCCAGTATATAATTTTCGCTAGAGTATTGTGATAATATAATTACGCGATAACTTTGCAAGAGGTTCTGTTCTTTTTTTCCACTTTGTGACAAAAAAATCGGTGTTCCTCGAATGCGGAAAGATTAAAAGTTCACGGTATTGTTCGCTTATTGCACACTTCACTTTTTTTCATTTACGAATGCAAATTTGAAATGACTTGTGTAGTCGCGTGCGAATTTTTGGGGCCCCTTTATGTTCTCGAATATGTCAAAAGTTAAAGCGTAAGCGTTGCGAAGATCGAAAACTGTTCTTAGTTTTCCCCTGCGGACCAAGTGGGGAAGTTGCCGTGTAAATACGAAAATATTGCAACAAAAATACTTCAACGATGGATGTATAAACAAGTCCAAATGTAAAATCACGACGTCCCCTACCTGCGACGCGTTATCTGCCACATCCCCCTCCAGTATCGTCTCAGTTTGTGATTGCGACGTTGATTGTCCAGCCATCGCTGATCTCTCCATTAATGACAAAAAAGACACAACAAATTTTCACCAAGCTCTCACTAACGTCCGATGTACTTGTCAAGCGAAGCACTTGTTTCTTTTTCTTTTCTCGATTGTCGAAAATTGAATTACAATTGCGATCCTCCTATTCACCGACCCCCTCTTCGCTGCTAGTGTCGTAACGTGCGCGTCGCCATGTCCGGAAAAGCTTCGCACAGCTGACAGTCGGAAGAGAATCTTTTATAGAGCTTCTCTCGTACGTGGGAACAGCCTCGATGGATGGAAATTCATGAAAAATATTCGTGCAAGCTCGCGATGACGTTAGCATCTAATGGTCAAACGGATACGCCTCCTTTCATATTTAATTTTTCAAAAATTCCCGTCTCCCTGAAGCGTCTCGTCGTATCTCGAAAAGCCCCGAAGCTGACGGTAAAATCCAATAGATAAACACCAGAGATTAATGGGGAGATGCACAACGCGGCCCTTTTCGGCGTGCTTCGTAAATGGCGCTAAATCGCGGCGGCGAGTTCGGGAGTATGATTTCGTGATCATCGCCTCTGTCGAGGTTGCAGATTCCCTTGTAGCCGCGCGAGTCCGTGATCACCGCTCAAGTTGGTATCGCAGCAGCGTGAACACGAATGGGTAGCTCGGTGGGGGAAAAGTCTCTGCCCCTCGCTCGCTCGACAGGCGAACGGAGCGAGGTTTCAAAGTGAAAAACATGTATCGAGATCATTGTTTTCTCTCGGTTACCCGTTTATGCCGAAAATGCGGGTTAAAAAAATTAACGACGAACCGCGTTGAAAAATAAAACGCCGAAACGACCGTGAAAGGTTCAAAAAGAAATCTTGAGCCTTTGCCGCGATCGTTTCGGCATTTTTTTTCAACAGTAAACATTATGGAAAAGGATGTAACATAAATGTTTCTTTATCTGCAATGAGCGTCGTGGCTGAGTTGTAGCGTGACGGATTACGATGCTGAAGGTCCGGGTTCAATCCTCGGTGAATGAACTTTTTTTTCTTCATTTTATATTCAGAAAATGTCTACCTTACTCTCGCTTTATCTATTCTCGCCTGTCTAGGCATTATTTTTTATATTTAATTCATATATGTATAACAAAAAAAAATGTTGCTACGGGCATCGAAGCCGCGCCGTCCGTACTCAGAGCTCGGACGCAGTGCAGCCAGATCGCGCGTAAAAGTTACCCCCTCTCTAGTTTCTTACGCGCCCATCACACCATCGTAGTAGCGTGTGTCCGTGAGCGAGTGATGTTCGGACATCTTCGGAAAGAGCCGAGCAAGCCGAAGCGTCCCGACCGCGCCTTCGGCTGCTACACCAATGCATGGACGCTGAGCAGCACGTTCATGTGCGGCCAAGCCGAAACGAAGGCTTCGAGGGAAAAAGCAATCTGAGCACGACTCGCGCGTGACGTCACCCGACGGCACGCGCGAGGCTTTTAGATGATTTCAAAGCTAAGTTAGTTCTTGATTCTCTGCGTTATTAATGTATTCAAAAAAATGTATTGCGCACTCAGGTCGCTTATTTTTTTAGTTTATACGTTAATTTAAACATAATAATATATCTAAATTACAACTTATTTATCTTATATAAAATTGTTTACGCTTTACTCACACCCATCCTTATGCCAAATAAATTATAATTCATAAAAGTAAGCGGAAATATATTTATATTCGTATTATTATATTAATTCTCATACTTTCATCAAGCGATAAAGCATTATCCCCAAAAACAAGCCAATCATCCATCCGGCCGCGAATTGTAAGTACCGCGTATATTCTACAAGCGATGAGATGGTCCCGTTGGTAGCGTTCCTGGCTTTCTGATTTCTTATTTTTTTCCTGGAAATTTCTCCTTTTCCTATGACCTGAGTGAACGGCTGCGGAGATATTCGGAGAAAAGTTAAAGATGAAAAGAAATGAGATTTTCGTTAAAAAACTTTTTATTATTATTATTTTTTTCGGAAATTTCTTTTTTTCCTATTACCTGAGTGAACGGCTGCGGAGATATTCGGAGAAAATTTAAAGATGAAAAAAATGAGATTTTCGTAAAAAAAACTTGATATTATTTGTTTTCCGGAACTTTTTCTTTTTCCTATTGAGTTTGTTTGGGTTTGTTTGGAGTTTGAGTCATACAAACACAGATTTAAACAATCTTGAACATTCACATCTCCGAAATAGAAAGACGTGAGTATCTAATATTGGTAATACCATCTATAGCAAAAAGCCAGATATCGAGGATACAAACTTCGAAAGTTTTGATCTCAGATAGGCAAACGAGCGATGGTCCATAATAGCGAACACCGAAATAGCGAACATCAAAGAAGTGGACGAGTTGCTTCCTAATTTTCTGCCGATTTTCGCTAACACGTACGAGATTCTTTTAAAGTCTTTAAGAGGGGATATACATTTACAATGATCAAAAAATCAATTTCTTTTCTTTAAGGGATAACACCATTCTAGGAATTTAGAAAAATCGTTTTCTTTTGGCTTCAAAAATACTTTGGGGTCATAAAAACAATATGCAGTTGGTCCTGCAGCGATTTTTTTTAAGGTTGGATAAGTGTGTACAGTAGAACCTCGATTATCCGAACCTCGATCATCCGAACCCTCAATTATCCGAACCCTCAATTATCCGAACCCTCAATTATCCGAACGATGACTTAGTTTATCCGGAAGCTCAATTATCCGAACGTTGGCGCGAAAGATACATGGTTGCTCGCTGCCACCACCGTGAGCAACAATAAGCAACCCAACGCAACTTCTCCTTCTCAAACAGCTGCGAGACTTAGACGCTCAAAAACGCGTTGCAGCCGTTCGTCAATTAAAAATGGACGATTTTATTTTTAAAAAATATTTTAAAAGGCACTCGACTTTTTTCAGGTGCTTAAAACACACACACACACACACACACACATATAAATATACAGGGTGGGCGGAACATTGACGTCCAAAAATAAAATTTAGGTCCCTTGTATCCTGGGGTATCCGAATAACCCCCATGTATATCCCGCGACTTTTCATAGTTTTCGAGTTACGAATTTTCGACCTGACCAATTAAAAAAAATCTAAAAAAAAAGTAGAAGACTGTCGAGATTTTTTTTGCAACTGAATCTTCATGAGTAGTACTTTTATGCATAAAATAATCAGCTTCGTAACTGTGATGAAAGTTATTAAAATGTTGGTGTAAAGTGAAAAACTTATGTTCGGTAAATTATGACTTAAATTTTCAACTTTAAATTAAACATCTAAACAGGTGACTTCATGGTTCCTAATTAGGCCTCAAGAATGCGCCAGACTCTCAGCTTTCATAATAATTTAAAAAAAAAGCAGTACTTAATAGGGGTACTTTGGCTACAATTGACCTTCAAAGACAGCGAGGTGGAAAATTCTTAAAATTAGCCATCTGATTAAAAAAAATTGCCCATTTTATCATTCCCAAGGATATTTAGTTTGTTACCTAACCAAAAATGACTGCAGGAAAGCTAAGATTTAAACATTTAGAGGTTTATTTTTTTTTTCGTTCGATTCAAGTTTAATGAATTTTGCGCTATCCGTTCTTGTAACGAGAACGGATCGCGTAAACGAGCTTTTACCTGATCCATGAGAACGGATCGCGCAAAATTCATTAAACTTAAATTAAACTAAAAAAAATAAACCTCCAAATGTTTCAATCTTAGCTTTCCCTGCAGTCATTTTTGGTTAGTTAACAAACTAAATAGCCTTAGGAATGATAAAATGGGCAAATTTTTTTTTTAATCAGATGGGTAATTATAAGAATTTTCCACCTCGCTGTCATTGAAGGTCAATTGTAGCCAAAGTAGCCCTATCAAGTACTACTCTTTTTAATGGTTATGAAAGCTGACAGTCTGGCGCATTCTTAGGGCCTAATTAGGAACCATGAAGTCACCTGTTTAGATGTTTAATTTAAAGTTGAAAATTTAAGTCATAATTTACCGAACGTAAATTTTTCACTTTAGACCAACATTTTCATAACTTTCATCACAGTTACGAAGCTGATTATTTTATGCATAAAAGTACTACTCATAAAGATTCAGTTGCAAAAAAAATCTCGATAGTCTTCTACTTTTTTTAAAGATTTTTTTTCAATTGGTCAGGTCGAAAATTCTCAAAAATGCAGTAAAAAATTCATAACTCGAAAACTATGAAAAGTCGCGCGACATACATGGGGGTTATTCGGATACCCCACGATACAAGGGACCTAAATTTTATTTTTAGACGTCAATGTTCCGGCCACCGTGTATGTATATATATATATATATATATATATATATATATATATATATATATATATATATATATATATATATATATATATATATATATATATATATATATATATATATATATATCAATGTTAATATGTATGTCAAATTTTAATATATATTTATGTATTTTTTTAAATGTAAAAACGTGTTGTTGATGATCTCGTCCCAAAAAACCCACGTTTTGATTGTCCGAACTAGTCTCGGTCCCAATTGGTTCGGATAATCGAGATTCTACTGTATACGTAAGGCAGGTTTGCAGTCACAAGAGTCTCGCGGTTGAGATATGAGCGTGCGGGTTCTGAGTGTAGACGACGCGGGTTCGATCCCCGGTAGCAATGTCTTGTTTTTTTTATTAAGCATATACGAATTAAATATCATAAATAATGCCTGAACAGGCGAGAATAGCTAAAGCGAGAGTAAGTTCGAAATTTTCTGAATATAAAATGAAGAGAAAAAAGTTTATCCACCGAGGATTGAATCCGTCACGCTACAACTCAGCCACGACGCTCATTGCAGATAAAGAAACATTTATGATACACCCTTTACCATAATGTTTACTGTTGAAAAAAAATGCCGAAACGATCGCGGCAAAGGCTCAAGATTTCTTTTTGAACCTTTCACGGTCGTTTCGGCGTTTTATTTTTCAACGCGGTTCGTCGTTAATTTTTTTAACCCGCATTTTCGGCATAAACGGGCAACCGAGAGAAAACAATGATCTCGATACATGTTTTTCACTTTGAAATTCATTTAATGCATATTCCAATCCGCAGTACGGCCACACATATATGTCGAGCTCGATCGGACGGAAAACCTCGCTCCGTTCGCCTGTCGAGCGAGCGAGGGGCAGAGACTTTTCCCCCACCGAGCTACCCATTCGTGTTCACGCTGCTGCGATACCAACTTTAGCGGTGATCACGGACTCGCGCGGCTACAAGGGAATCTGCAACCTCGACAGAGGCGATGATCACGAAATCATACTCCCGAACTCGCCGCCGCGATTTAGCGCCATTTACGAAGCACGCCGAAAAGGGCCGCGTTGTGCATCTCCCCATTAATCTCTGTAAACACTTTTGCAAAGTCTCTCTTTGTATCGGGATTATAGCGAAACAACACTTTACGCTGGAATAAACCCAAAATTGGCTTGCGTTAAATGAGAATCGCGTCACAGGGGTGCGCTGGTAGTCGATCGTCATTTTTGAAAATGGCGCCCGTAAACCGATATAGGACGTTGCTCTAGCTCGATCGGAAAATTGATTTAGGCGTCGTAGTTTCAGACCGTAGACTTGTAGGGTTTCCTTGTAAATAAATATAAGAATTTTAAGGAGGTTTTGAACGAGCTGTTACTAAGCTCGCGAATTACCATATCAACTCCAATCAATAAGGTTCCTATATCGTACGATTTTTATAAATAGCATACGAGGGTATTTCAATCCCGCCCAGCAATGGAGGTAAGTCGTGTTTTTTTCTTCTCGCTCATTTCCGACATCACGAAGGTTAGAAATATCCTGCCAAACGCCACAAAAAAAACCGAACGATTTCAACTCGTTAAATTTTGCATTCCAGGCCGATCCTCATATTCCTCTTCCATTAGAGCCGATTAAATCGAATGCTCTAGAAGATCGTAGATTGTGGGTGGGTAATTTGGACTTGAGAATTAATGAGTAAGTATTTATGTAGAGCCATCAACGAATCAGTCTGTTGCGAAATATTTCTTTCACACGTGAAAGAGAACTCTCTTGTACCTCCTAAAAACACTATCTTTGTTGTCTGTCAACCGGTACCAACTCCTCAAAATCGTACAAAAATACGGAACGATAGAAAAGTTTGACCTACTGTTCCACCGGTCGGGTCCTCAGGCCGGTCAACCGCGAGGTTATGCTTTCGTAACGTATAGAGAAGCTCGCGACGCTGAAAGAGCCAAAGACGTCTTGCACAATGCCAAGCTTGGGACTAAAAATATTGTAGTCAGATGGGCGCATAGCGTTAGCGAGGTAAGAATTTTATTTTTCGGAAACTCAGTTTTATTTATACGTTCCTAATACTTCATACTACGTACCCAAACACACACACACACACACACACACACACACACACACACACACACACACACTAACGTCCAAAAGTTTGGAAACACTTGCCCCAGTTCTGAGCCATACAAGAAGTTTCATCGTTATTTTAAAAACGATAATATCTTAATTTACCAAGCTGCGTTTCAAAACGGACATATTTAGCTACATTTAGCTTTCCTCAAAAAAAAATTACGATTTTTTTTAAACCCGGTACACACTTTGACACACTTTACTGGCTTTTTTTTGGGGGATGACATTTTTGCGCACGACCCGTGAAAAAAAATTTTAACCGTTTTTCCCATAAAAAACTTAAAGCGGGGAGTTCAAGCTTCAATTTCTTTTTTTGAAAAGTTTCGTAGGATTTTTTTCCGCATAAATATTAAACTTTTTGCAAAAAACGACCATATTTCTAAAATGTAGCCTAACTCTGAAACCAGTGGATTTTCGTAAAACTACTAAGAGGGTTAAAAGTTATATATAATCATTTTGGATTTACCAACATTTTTTCAGAATTAAAAAAAAAAATAAAAAATCCGAAAAAACATTCTAAATGTTTTCTTAAGTCAACGA
This sequence comes from Ophion slaviceki, assembly GCA_944452715.1. Classification (NCBI taxonomy): domain Eukaryota; kingdom Metazoa; phylum Arthropoda; class Insecta; order Hymenoptera; family Ichneumonidae; genus Ophion; species Ophion slaviceki. The sequence continues at coordinate 11,345,351 of OX101791.1, forward strand.
AATATTTCTTTATCTTCCACAATTGGGTCTCTTACTTTGTATACAGGGCTTTTTGATCTAAAAAGCCACCTTCCAGTGCGATCACAGTTTTCACAAGACGTGGCATCCGCTCGATCAATTTGTCGAGTTGACTGCGCTCCAGACTGGCCCAAGCTTCTTGCAACTTTTTCCATAAATCCCCGGGAGATGTGGGACAAGTTGTTCTTATTTTTGCAATTTTTTTCCAAACTTTTGAAAGTTTTTTTTTTTTCAAATTTTTGAATTTCTTTTTTTATTCTGAATTTTTTTTTGGTAAATCCAAAATGATTGTATATAACTTTTTACCCTCTTAGTAGTTTTACGAAAACCCAGTAGTTTCAGGATTAGGCTACATTTTATAAATATGGTCGTTTTTTGCAAAAAGTTGAATATTTATGCGAAAAAAAATCGTACAAAACTTTTTAAAAAACGAAATTGAAGCTTGTACTCTCCGCTTTAAGTTTTTCATGGGCAAAACGGTTAATTTTTTTTTTCACGACTCGTGCGCTAAAATTCTAGCCCCCCAAAAAAAGCCAAAAACGTCCATCTTTTAAAGTGTGGACCGGGTTAAAAAAAAATCGTAAATTTTTTTTGAAAAGTGCTAAATGAAGCTATATATGTCCCTTTTGAAACGCCGCTTGGTAAATTAAGATATTGTCATTTTTAAAAGCGCGATGAAACTTGTATGACTCGGAACGGGGGCGAGTGTTTCCGAACTTTTGGACGGTAATATATATATATATATATATATATATATATATATATATATATATATATATGGGATATTCCACGGCGTTTCAGCTAGCCTGTGACCCCGACCATTTGGTTTTCCTAATTTTTTTTGTTAAATTGTACCCCATGAAAGGAATATCCCCACCTATTTTTTGATTTTTATCTCTTCTCTTTTAGGAGTTATCATTTTGAAACGTTTAAACGTTGATAACTCGAGAACTAGTTGAGATATCGACATTTTGAAGCCTACTTCCGTTAAAAAATATGAAAAACATTATCAATGTCAACGTTTTTTTTGCTTCTAAAGTGAAAACCTTTTTTTTTTAAGACGATTGCCTTTTGTTGAGTGTTTCAAAAAATTCTCTCAAATAGAGTGACACATTCTATGATTTTTGAGACAAGTCTCATTGTGGGCCCATTTTCTCTTCTATTTTGTTTTTCGAATTAATCATATCTTTTTTAAACGATTTTTATGACTTTAATATCCAATAATGCTATGAATGATTTTGTGATTTTCAATTTCGCTTCGACAGACCAGAAACGGTTTATTTTTCATTTGTACTGAATTTAACAAAAAAAAGTGATTTCGAATAAAAAAAAATTTGTTTTAGTTAAATTCAGTTCAAATAAAAAATAAACCGTTTCAGGCCTGTCAAAGCCGAATTGGAAATGAGAAAATCATTAATAGCATTATAGGAGATGATAAAAATCGTCTAAAAAATATGATTAATTCGAAAAAAAACATAAAAGGAAAAATAGGCCCACAAGTCTTAAAAATCATAGAATCGGTCACTGTATTTTAGATAATTTTTTGAAAAAATCAGAAAAAGGCAATCATCTTTAAAAAAATAGTTTTTACTTTAGAAGAAAAAAAACATTGACATTGATAATTGATAATTTTTTCATATGTTTCAACGAAAGTATGCTTCAAAATGAAAAAAAAATTATATAGTGCCATTTGTCGATATCTCAATTGGTTCAGGAGTTATCAGCGTTTAAACGTTTCCAAAAAATCGGATATCGACATTTTTTGGAAAATTATAATTCCTAAATGAGGAGAGATCAAAATCTTAAAATTGGTGTGGGTATTCCTTTCATGGGGTACAATTATACAAAAAAAAATTAGGAAAACCAAAAATGGTCGTGTTTACCGGCTAGCTGAAATGGCGTGGAATATCCCATATATCCCTGTGTGTCTGTGTGTGTAACACACATATGTGCTTATTAAATAATAAATATATCAAACAGATGTGCAGAAATGTAATGAAAAATAACTTCCATTGTGAACACAGTCGTCTCAAGCTACAACATACCGCATTTGCCAAGGGCATGGGGAAACCATGGAAAACCCATATCGGTATAGATGGCCCCACATGCTTTTGATTCTCTGGTGCACAGATTGTCATTCTGTTTCACCAGATTTCAGCTGGTGACGGCTAGGCGGGCACCACTCTGAGTGTTCGGCCATGCACAGTGCTGCTTAACTTGAAAAACCACTGGAGCCGAACCCTAACCAACCATCCACCAGTGTCAGTGATATATATATATATGTGTGTGCGTGTGTGTGTATGTGTGTATATATATGCTACTCTTGCCCTACATCCATCTAAACCCGAGTTGCCTAGTCAAGACGACTTTGAATTTGTTTAGTTGTAGTTAGTTTTCACTGGGGAGAAAGTTTTGATGTCATTTCATTTTGATCGCAATGGATATACACATATGCATTCATGTATGTATGCAATTACCCTCAAAACCCACATAACACTAAACCTTTATCACCCCAGTGAAATCTAGTTTTAACCCAGCAAATCACAACGAGTTTTGTGCAGGAAAATCAGGCTTTGACGAATAGAGGGCTTTTAGAGCTATGTATAAAATATATGTATCAGTATGTTGGTGTTTGGTTGGAATTACTGTACATCTGTTCAATATGTGTGTTATACTGGTTGTTGGTCACAATGCTGTGAAAGGGTTGTAGGACATGTTTCCGCTATTGAATAGCCCAGTAATGCTTCGTTCAAAAGTGAACCATTTTCGAGATAGTATTTTCTTTTAGTGAGGGTAGGCAAGTTTGAAAATTCATTTAAAGAAAAACAGTTTTACGGAATTAGACATTTTTGTTATTTTTAGTTTGAGGACACAGTACCAAAGAATTGTCAACAATTAAATAAGAATAATCTGCAAATGTTTTTGAATTAGAGGTCCAGAACTCGGCAAGTCTAATAATTATTCGTATTTTATTGTTAACATTTCTTTGTTACTGCGTCCTCAAACTCCAAATAATTTTGGTGACTGGTGGTGAGTGGTGAAAAGCAAATTCAGTTTCATTAAAGTTTAGTCGGTGATAAATCAATTGAAATACGTGAAAGTGCTAAAAAACGGCCAAAACGTCATTTTGCAAACAAAAACCTCGGCTAGATATCTACCCCGGTTTGTAGTTCTAGGGTTGTGCGTGCCTACCTCTTACTTCAGAAAAAAAATAATAAAAGTAATATCTCGAAAACGGTTTGCTTTTGTATAAAGCATTGGTGGGTTATTTGATAGCGTCCTACAAGCCTTCCACGGAAACGTGACCACTAATCAGTAGCCCTGTATAATAAATACAGACACTGACACGCATATATATATACATACACACACACACACACACACACACGCGCGCACACACACACACACACACACACACACACACACACACACACACACACACACACACACACACACACACACACACATATATATTATGAAAGTGTAAATAACAAATTATTTTGGATAGTCATGTTGATTGCTTAAACCCTTTCAGAGTGAATTGGACAAGCCTAAAGCAAAGCTCGAAATTCCTGCATTGGCCGGTGCTAAGAGGGAAGATAAGAAAATCAGGTACACAATTGTATTAAAGTGAGACTCACTTTCGTTGAGCTGCTAATTTGTACAATTCTCAATAATCGAATCTACATTTCGAGACAAATCGAAAGCAGGTTCAATAATAATGGACATGAATATATGAATTCTTAATATACCGAAATGTCGGGAGACTGGTGTTTAACGTTATCGCATATTACCACAGCCGGCAAACCGCTATACAAGCGATAGAAGCGAAGTTAAAAATGATGAACGAATCCGAAGAGGATTTCGAATTGAACAAGCCAGTGGATGACGCGCCGCCGTTAATATATCAATATCAAAGGCCAGAAACTCAAATGCCGTCCTCGTCTGCTCGTCAGGGCCATCATCGGAATCGTCACTATCACGGCAGCAGACCTTACAACCGTTCCAGGCCGAGAAGATAATACCGCCAATTATTCAACGTGTATTCTTATCGCGCTTTTATCTTCCTCGTATATATATATATATATATATTTTTAAAGTAAATTACTACAAATTGTGAATCTCCATGAATTGTGCATATTATTGCTTTTGTCGTTGGAGCTCTACGCATAGAGGATTCTCGCGGAGTTTACCGCCCGCGCTATCGCATCTAGCTCTCTTTTATTCCGTAACAATCGGTAGAATTCCTAAGCAAAACTCTACCGAGATTGAACATGTGAGAAAAAAAAACGAAACAATATTTATTTATTTCTCTAACGTATCGTAATATTTGTAAGTACAGCGAGTTGCGCGTATTTTGGTAAGTCGAATTGTACTAACGTTTTTAATAAAATAAACACCAATGCCATCCACCTGTGGCGGAAATTCCAGTCGCAACGAGTTTATTTACAAATTAGTCAGTTTCGCGAGGTACACACGTCGACGCTGTTTCAGTCCTGAGCAAATATGTACTTTCCTCTCATGTGATGCGGCAACGGCACGACCTGCGGACAGGGCAATTGTCCTTCGAGATCGCACATGCAACCGTGTTCGCAGCCTATTCCGAAGTTCGCGGGATTGTCCTTTTTCTCGGAGGCCAACGCCTCAGTCTGTAGAACCGATTGCGATTTACCGACTACTTTTATCAGATGCTCGAGTATCTCGTCTTTGTTCTTTCCGTCTACGTCGATCAGCATCTGCTTCCCATCTTCTGTGGATAATCGTTAAATGTGTCGAAAATTAATTCGATGTTGGATTCTTCTGGCTAACCAATAAACTGCAACATCATAAGAAGAGTAGATACATTTTCATTTAAGGGGTCGTCTAGTGCGCCAGATCAAAAGAAGAGGACACGGCCTTGCATGACTTCTTTAAAGAAGAGGAAGGTGTACTCTATGGTCCAGGCATAGCAGATCGATGGTGAGACCATTTTTTTATTATGAATTATATACAACTTTCAAACGCGTGTTTCTCAAAACCCGATTTTTTCAAACTGCTAACCATGATATCTCAAAAACTGTTCGATTGATTCTGCTCAAATTTATACAGCATCTTTAGTACATATATAACTACAAGTTGAACTAAAATAATTTAGATTGCTTCGTTAGTTTTCTTTTTATCAGCTGTATAGACCCCAAAAAAAATACGAAAAATTGATTTTTTTTGCTAAAGCGTAGAAAAAATATATTTTTTTGGAAGTTAACTTTCTTTTAGTTCCATGTAGAGCCTCAAGTCTCACGATTAAAATTGCGTTTGGTTTTTTTATTTCAGATAAGCAGAAAGGCCGAAATCATGGCAGTAGTGGAGCACCTCTTTTTATATATGTGCTTCTGTTGGGCGGTGTATCTCCAAATATATTCTATATGACTTCAAAAAAATCACAAAGTTTGTTTAAATGTTAATAAAAATGATATACAATTTGTGAATTATTTTATTGTAATAGTTTGTCAAAATAAGTCCCCAAAAAAGCATTAAAAACGGCCTTCACACTAGATGACCCCGTTAAATTTGTTCCAGAGAACGTTTTTTTTTAAATATTTCAATGGAAATATGTTCAGTGTATTCGAAAACGTTGACAAATCACATTGAGGAGACGAAGACTCGAAATTTCTATGTATATTTGTGTATACAGGTTTTTTTGCTCAAGCTTCAATTTCAACAATTTATGAGTTGTCACGATTTGCTTATTGTGATCGTATTTTATTTTTACCTGTGAACAGCACCACTCAAGCACTGCCCTTGATAAATTTGGTAATAGTCGATGCAACGGTTTAGATTTTATAGACATTTCTTTAATATTCTGAACAGTTCTTTGAAATTCCTAAAATTTTCGCAAATTTTCGAGATTCGTAAATTATTTAAAAGTATTTTGAACATTTATTTGGAGTTCCAAAAATTGCCTCTCCTGAATCACTGTATTGACCTAGGGACTTTGCTCTGGGCTCATTTTGCGCAAAATTTATACATCGCTAAATATTATCATTGTTTCAACAGTCTCAATCTCTTTAATTAAAGTGACTATGCTGTTGCCTGCCCGCCACAAGCTATGCGATTTGTTTGCATTCTAGTAGCTACTACTACCCTGCCTTGCATAGAACTTCCTAGTTTTAATTTTCCTTGTTGACTAATTTTTTTATTCGCATAAACGTTCTTATTTTTTGATTGTTTATTTATTTTATGTTGGATTGGATATGTTGAAAAACATGTTTAGAAATGAATAATAAATGAAGATCTCAATAAAAGATGGTGATTTTTAATTAATACTGCGCTTTCACTTAGCTGGACACTTTTATTTCTACAATTTTCATCTTCACGTTCCAGCTTCTAACGTCTTTAAGGGATCTTCTCACTTTAGACGCTACAAAACGCTATTTTCATGAATTTTTTAATAGGATTAATTATAGATATTGATATAATAGTCGGTACGCTTGATAAATACACATTCGAAATACATTTTTTTAAATTTTTATTTATTTAAGTCACTATTTATAGACGAAAACGGTAGATAAAAAAATGTCCTAAAAAAATTGTAGATCTGCGCTGTTGATGAAATCTCAAAGATGGGACATCGAAAAAAAAAATCAAACGGTTTTAGATTTAGTATGTTAATGGCTATAGTTCAAATCATAGGATTTTTTATAAATGCAAAAATAACGAAATGGCGGACATTTTTCGAAAAAACTAAAAAAAACTTTTTTGCCGTTTTTGGCAAAAAAAAGTAAATATCAAAATTTTTTTAAATCCTTGATATGCGCTATATCTATAGTTGTAAAGAATATTTTATTACAATTTCATAAGGATTGGTTCAGTAGTTTCGAAGATTTTATCAACAAGTTGTCGAAAAACGTTGTTTCGATAAAAACGCGTTTTAAGTTTGTTTGAGTTACATAAATACATACATTTTTTCTTTTAATGTATTTATTTAGTGGAACGACTGTTATATCAATATGTATAATATAAACACTGACAAAAAAATTCATGAAAATAGCCTTCTTTTAGCATCTAAAGAGAAAAGACGCCTTAATCAAGGTTTCCCATAAATATTGGAAAATATCGAAATACGGGTATTCCAATATTACAACTTGTAGATATGGAAATGATACAGGTAATAGAAAAAGCTCTGATAGTTAAAGCTCTATCGCTGGGAAATTCTTTTAACGAATAGAATTTTATTAATATATTGTTTGCAAAAACAATCATATAAATCAGAAACTCGCACATTGCTTTCCCATTGTTTTCTGTTTTTTTTTGGAAATTTGTTTGAAAACTTCTCCCCAAAAAAAGCTTAGCGAGCGGAAAAAAGGCAAGGGAGCAATGTTCCTAATTTTCTCGCATTCAGAATAGTTCACAGTCAGTACATCTTGGTTTTTAGCCCCTATCATCTTACGATTCTGTACAACTTACTGTAGTAACACCTCACGAAAGGCGACGGCGTCATATTCTTGAACGTAATGACCTGTACATCGGGATTTTTGTACTGAATCTGCGGTACGTACCAAAAAACAAAGTCTCTGTGAAAAATGAAGAAAACTCGATTAACGAGCCGCGATAACACGAGTGCGAAGCAACACCGACATAACCTCAAACTCACTTGGTTCCTTCGTGATGAGCTCCCGCTGTGTTGTAATTCAGCGAGAATATTTGTATGGTATCTTTCAGCACGAGTTTTCCAGCATTTAAATATTTCAGGGTTCTCCTGATCGGAGCTCTTCCTATCATAAAAGGCATTTTGCCGGTATTATATGATACGATTTCTCCAAAACAACAATCGTATGTAAGATATTTGTTTCGAATCTCCGCCGGGTCTGGAGCTATGATACTGCAGTGCCGGCACTTCGGTGCCCCGAAACGGCGTGAATCTAGACAAAACGCGGTATCTCACGCCGCTCGGAAAATAAAATTGCTCCGGTTAGTAACCGGCGCTTACGATTTCAGATAATAAAGTTTACTTCACTCTGCTTGTTGTCCCTGTGGAAAAAATAACAGATTCAGGCTGCATCACGTACGTATACCTTGACATACCCGAAAGACTTTCTCTTTGGTCTCTCACTAACAATCCGAGTACACCTGCTTCGCGACGATATCTCGGTGTCAGCAATCTCTGACCTCGTGGTCAAGTTTGATTTTTAACTTAACCATCGTAGTCGGCTGACGAAGTAAGTAGTTCACGTACAAGCAGAGAACGATATATTTAATGTTAGAATTTTTATTGGAAAATTATTATCTGTACGCTGCACAGCTTTCACCATATGGTATAAGATCTGTTGAAAAAACGTCAGTTCTCCTTCAACAGGAACGATCGCTTTAAACGTTAAAGGTATTCCTTTCACGAACACGAATATTTAACAATTAACTGATTTTCGTCTATAATCAAGTGAAAATACATCCCAGTATACTGGTAAAATTTCAAGTCAAGTTACCGAAATTTAACGAAAAATTACGACTCTAAAGATCGTTTCATTTATACGGCACTGGACGGAAGTGACACGCTGGCCACATTTCTATCTGATTATTTATATACTAAACAACTCTGGATGCCGGATATAAACTGCTTAACACGTGGAAAAAATGTACCATATGTTTGAAGAAAATATCAATGATAAAACTTAGAAAAATGTGAACAGCAGACGAATTTTCGTAGCCGCAACTGTAGAAAAAATGTCAAAATGTCTAAATCTACTAAATTTGCAGGACCTTTTTTACTCCGGGCTATCGTATGGTATAATAATTGATTGTAACTTATTTTGGATAAACTTCCAAAAAGTCCACACCTCCGAATAATTTAGAACTTTGTGTACTTATGAATTTTGACTCGCTGATCACGAATATGATAGTGAAAATACCCGCAAATTTGATTTTCAAGATCAAAAAAAAAAAACAGTTTTTTTTTTGTAGTTTTTCTATTTTATATGTGAACAAATGTTGATCACAGAGGAAAATGTTTTCTACGAAAGTTGTAGCCCATCAAAAGACTGATAATTTATGTTCTACACAAATTTTGTCTAAAATCATTATTTTCCAAGAAAAATGGGATAATACTCCAATAAGTATATTTTGCTAAACTCCATTAGTTTCGTTATTATCTACTTACACACTTTACTGCACATGGGCCCAAATAAACCCAAATAAAACAAACACAAACCGCAATCAAAACAAACCCAAACGAACTCGGGTATGTTGGTTCAAGGGGTGTGTAGTTCTTGTTTTGACCTTGAAAATAAATTTGTGGGTATTTTCACTATCAGATTCGTGATCAGCGAGTCAAAATACATAAGTACACCTAGTTCTAAATTATTCGGAGGTGTGGGCTTTTCGGAAGTACACCCGTTATTTTCATTAAGCTCCACTGTAATTTACCAATGATTCAGAAGGGTCCTGCTTATGCTCCGACAAAATATGGCCCTCCACGAAAGGAATACCTTAATTTTCACCTGTCCATGATCGTCAAATTATCGGTGTCAAAATTTGTATAAACCTTTTTTTTTTATCTAATTTCACAAATACTTTATTTCAACGTGAAGTTTTATTGATCTGCCATTGTTGAAGATGAAACGTTCAGTTTACCGTATTATGTATACTTTTTCCCGTCAGCTTGATTAATTGTTTTTTTTTTTTGTATAGATACAATCACGATGCCTGTAGAAATGACAGCCAAGGAAATTCGTCAAGCGTACATAGACTTCTTCAAGAGCAAAGGTCACGAATATGTTCATTCAAGCTCAACCATACCTCACGATGATCCTACCCTGCTGTTTGCCAATGCTGGAATGAATCAGGTATTATTCGTATCTGTATATTGTATTGCAATGTGCAAAATTTCATGGAAGATAGACTAGTCAGGAGGTTACAGTTATTTGCATGTAAAATTCATTATTTTATCTCGACATACCATCAAACTGTAGAGTCTGTATGTTTGTTCGTTTATAACTTGAGAACTATTGAATCTATATCGATGAAACTTTCCCAGATGCACACCTTGAAGCCTGTAATAGGATTTACGCTAATGGGCGTTATGTTGTGTAATTATACTGTCAAATCATCTTCTTCTTCTTCAACTTTACTGCCAAATCATGTCTTCCTTCCATCCACTCCTCTCCTTTCGTCTATGCTTTCTCTGATACTAACTCCCTACCTTTTTTACATATCAACAGGTGCTCCAATGTCTCATTTTTTTCTTTACATATCCTGCACCTACAATGCTTTTCCCCTTCCTTTTCAGCCTTCCTATGTTGCCACATCTTAGCCTCGCGCATATTTCCTTGTCCCTACCCTTTACTCCCTCCTCTGACCAATATTTCGATGGCATCTCGTCCTTTTCTGTAATATATTTATACTTATCATTATAGGTGGATTTTTCCTCTTTCCTCCTTAAAATTCTGTTTTTTACGTTTTCCAGTCCCTCTTTTATCCTTTCGTCTATTTTTTTTCACTTTTCTTCGCTCCCTTATCATTGTTATTATATCTTCTATCTCCAGATCTCTCAATACCTTCACTAAGTTTTTCCCACTGGAGGCAAAGTAATTTACTAAAAAAAGATGATTTTTAAAGGTCAATTTTTGAAGAATCCGGCCGAATATCCATCATACATCATTTATTGATTTACTAACTACATAATAAATAATAAATTATTCGTGTTCATATACGTTTTTCAAACCTCTGGTAAAAACTCCTTACTACGGTCTATACGATAACTGCCCCATGGGTTGATAGATCTGAAAAATCCAAGAACTTTCTTGAAAGTAATACTATAGTTTCCGGCTGTTGAGTCAACTTTGTGAAAATAAAAAGAAACCAACTGTTACATTTCAAAATAAACACGTTTTTTTTTCATTGCTAAATTCCCGCTTCAAGTGTTATAAAGAATGTATTATCACGAACGCAGTTCAAGCCGATCTTCCTTGGAACCGTGGACCCCAACAGCGACATGTCCAAGTGGGTAAGGGTGGTCAACACTCAGAAGTGCATCAGAGCAGGAGGAAAGCACAACGATCTCGATGACGTCGGCAAGGACGTTTATCACCATACATTTTTCGAGATGATGGGCAACTGGTCCTTCGGCGATTATTTCAAAGTATATCCAATTCCGTTTGCCCGATCCTCTTTCAAATAATAATAGATATCATCCGTGTACGTTAATTGTTTTTTTCCCAGACAGAAATTTGTACCTGGGCGTGGGAATTCTTAACGAGCATTCTGAATTTGCCCGCCGATCGGTTGTACGTGACTTATTTCGGCGGTGACAAGAAAGCCGGCCTCGAGCCAGACAACGAGTGCAAAGACCTATGGCTCTCATTGGGGTGAGTACTTCAACGCGGTAGGTCGTTTGCACCCGTCGACTCCAAGAACGAAAGGAGTAACAATGCAATCTCCCATTGGGATAGCGTACCGCCCACGCACGTTTTGCCCGGGAGTATGAAGGACAATTTTTGGGAAATGGGGGAGACCGGTCCGTGCGGTCCGTGCAGTGAATTGCATTACGATAGAATCGGCGGTCGCGAGGCTGCTCATCTCGTCAACGAGGACGACCCGGATGTCCTTGAGATATGGAATCTCGTTTTTATACAATTCAACCGGTAAAATATTCTCGTATCTCGCCTCTCGGCGGACATTTTTTCCTCCCACGATAACGAAAAGATTATTATTACTTTTGTTCGTTGAATTCCAGCGAGTCCGACGGCTCCTTGCGAAGTTTGCCGAAGAAACACATTGATTGTGGTCTCGGGCTGGAACGTTTGGTCTCAGTGATTCAGAACAAGCGCGCGAATTACGACACCGATCTCTTCGTGCCGCTATTCGACGCAATAAGGAAGGGCACCGGTGCACCGGCTTATCAGGGAAGAGTCGGGAACGATGACGCGGACGGTATCGATATGGCGTACAGAGTGCTGGCCGATCATGCTCGTACGATCACGATCGCACTCGCCGATGGTGGAATGCCGGACAATACTGGTCGAGGGTACATTTTGTTCATTTCTTTTGAAAGATTTCGTACACCCGCACTTGACTTATTTTTTTTCTTCATTTCTTCCGAATTTGCACGTATTCTCGCAGATACGTTTTGAGGAGAATTTTGAGAAGAGCCGTGCGATACGCGACCGAGAAACTGAACGCCAAGCCTGGTTTCTTCGGTAGCCTAATCAACGTCGTTGTCGAATTGCTCGGCGACGTGTTTCCCGAGTTGACGAAGGATCCTCAATCAATAGTGGACGTTGTCAACGAGGAGGAGACCCAATTTCTCAAAACTCTCTCTCGCGGCAGAAATCTTCTGGATCGTACAATCGCTAAACTGGAGAACGCTAAGGTTGTGCCAGGCGAGGTCGCTTGGCGATTGTACGACACGTACGGATTTCCCGTCGATCTGACGCAGCTCATGAGCGAAGAAAAGGGTCTGTCGGTCGATATGGCTGGCTACGAGGAGTGCAAGAGATTGGCACAGGTAAGTGGAAGACGGTACTCACTGATTTGTTATATCCGCGACTCTAATACCAGGGATCGGTATTTTTGGGATCGTTGCGAATTTAAGGCAGGATATACATTTAGACAGGAAAAAATAAGCAATATTGAGAGATTTTTGAACTAAGTAATAATTATTCTACAATTATCGAACTTTAGGTATGCTTTAATCGTATATTTGAGTACACGAAACAATTTTTTTTAACTAACATTCATCATCAAAATAGAGGAGCTGTGACAGAGTGTCACAGCACTCGTGCAGTCTAGCTTCTCGTAGACTTTGATTTTTAAAAAAGTTCAAATATTTTTTTAGTTAGAACATGTATAGTTTCTATGTGACGGTAATTAAAATGAAGAAAATGGCACACATTTACAACAAAAATCAACATTTCACGCAACATTTCTGTAAAATGCGGATTAAAAAAGTAGATTTTTTCCAATTTTTCAAAAACAATTCTCGTCAAGTAGAAGATACCAATGTTATGAATATTTCTACCAAGTTTCAACTCAATCGGCTTAATAGTTTTGAGTAATCCTGCACGCCAATTTCCGCGTTGTCAGGCTGTAACGTTTGAAGTTTTTCGAATTTCGCTTGAAACTAGGAATATATTCTACATATACAGTTCTATCGTTTACAGAAAAAAAAGAAATCGATTTTTTGATCGTTGTAAATGTATATCTCGCCTTAAGATTTGGAGCACAAATTCGTTAAATAGGAATACAAGTTTATTTACTGGGTTAGTCTTAAAATTGCATCTACAATGTGTCTGAGGTACCTTAGGACCGAACCGTACAGAAGCCAACGAAGGACTGACTCTTCCCTGGTAACTTCTCTTAAGGCAGGATTCTACTTTGAAACCATGAAAAAAACGCTATTTTCGTGAATTTTTTCTGAGAATACTATTAAAGATATCGATATGGGGTTTAAACTGTTCAATAAATACACTCTTTAAGTACATAAAAAAAAATTTTAAATGTATTTTATTCATTTTTTGTACACGTAAAATATGTTTAAAGCCAACGCCTCGAAAAGCAGGTACCGTTGCCGTGGTCGTGAAATCTTCCCGACGGATGGTCTGAAACAAAAAAATCAAATAGTTTCATGTTCAGTATGTCTTCAGGAACCGACCTAACTAGAATATTTAATATACGTGCAAAATTAACAAAATGGTGGCTAAAATACGAAAAAAATGCGTTTTTTTGGGTCTTTTTTGCAATAAAAAAATAGCTCTAATCAAAATTTTAAGTCGATTGTAGTTAGGTCGGTTGGTACACACATATAGAATATGTGTTCCAAATTTCATAAGGATCGCTTCAGTACTTTTTGAGTTATCACGACCACGGTACTTGAAAATGTCGTTTCGAGAAAAACGCGTTTAAAGTTTTGGTGAGTCACAATAGCGCGCTCAGGTAGGTGCGTTCGAAAGGCGAAAAAGGATAGTTAGACTGCTTGGAACTTTATAAAATTTTGACCGAACATTCTTGAACATATTTACTTTCGAAAAATGTAAAATAAATTTTTTTTTTCAAAATTTCAAAGTAGAATCCTGCCTTAATTCTCGATTCTGTCGAAATTCGTCCTTGATCAACCATCGCGTGATGCTTGGTCAGGATGTGTCGCAGTGCCATTTTGGCGTTTGCATTTTAGCCAAAGTATCACTTTTTCGCAAGGCGAACAGTACTCGGTCTGGAATGCCGTTTGATAAATGCTTCCTCGATCGATCGTCTTGTTTTATTGCACAAACTTGCGGGTACAACAGATAGTCTACTCACTGATACAATCGAATTTATCTAACCCAAAAGTAAGAAAATCGCTTCGCGGAAAGTTTCTCGAAAAACAATTGCCCAAATGCCAATTTCCCGAATACAATTTCTGGATAACAATTGCCCGAATGAACAATTTCTCAAATAGAATATCCCGAATGGACATTTCCCCGAATGAACAATTCCTCGAATTAAACATTTCCCGACGATTTTTTCGGGAAACGAATTTTTTCAGGTAGAATTTTCCTTGCATTAATTTTCCTGTTATTGATTTCGGCATTAGCAGGCGCCAGAAATGTACGTTCCCACATTTAGCATAACCCAGAATCAACGACGTGGAAGTGGTGGGTTCTGACTCTTTTTTGTTTAAATTTTCTTAATTTTATTTTGTTTAATTTTTTTTATATTGATATTTAACCCAAACCAACAAACCCAAACATACAAGTCGTCCATTCGGGAAATTGTCTATTCGGGATATTGTATTCGAGAAATTATTCATTCCGCAAATTGTGTACGAGAAATTGTCCGTTCGATAAACTGAGTACGGGAAATTGTTCATTCGAGCAATTGTTTTCGAAGAATTTTCCGCAAACGAAGAAAATCACTACAAATATAGATGCTTCCCACTGATATCTGGATCAAGTACAAAGGCAGTTTTAAAACTCAACTACTGTAGGCGATCTCGTTGTAGATATTATGGACGTCTCCTCACGCCACGTACATTGTTCCCCACAGATCGCGTCTCAGGGAAAATCCGGCAACGTCGACGACCAAATAAATCTGGACGTGCACGCGATCACGGAACTTCAGAACAAAGGAACTCCGCCTACCGACGATTCCTTCAAGTACAAATACAAGGCTGAATCGTCGGACAAGAGTGCCGAGTACACGTTCGACGCTTGCGACGGTACTGTAATAGCGATACGTCGGGAAAAGAAATTCGTCGATCACGCGGCCTCGGGTGCTGAGGTCGGTATACTTCTCGATCGTACCAATTTTTACGCGGAACAAGGAGGTCAGATCTACGACGAGGGCTTCCTCGTGAAGATAACGAAGAACGCCAACGACGAGAACAGCGAAGTACGCGTAACCAACGTGCAAGTACGCGGTGGTTACGTTTTACATATTGGTACCGTAGGCACGGGAAGTTTAAAGATCGGCGACAAAGTCGCTCTGAACGTGGACACCGCGCGGCGACGTTTCGTAATGAACAATCATAGCGCGACTCACGCCCTCAATTACGCATTGAGAAACGTTCTCGGTGCGGAGACCGATCAGAAGGGCTCTCTGGTCGCACCGAACAGATTGCGTTTCGATTTTACGAACAAGAGTGCCATGACTCCCCAACAAGTGAAGAAAGCCGAAGATATCATTGCCGGAATCGTGAACGACAACAAGAGGATTTACGCTAAGGAGAGCAGTTTAACTGTGGCTAAAACGATACTAGGATTACGTGCCATGTTCGAGGAGGCTTATCCCGATCCCGTTAGAATCGTCAGCGTGGGAGTACCCGTTGAGCAATTGGAGAAGAATCCCCTCGGCGATGGAGGAACTCACACGAGCGTAGAATTTTGCGGTGGAACGTGAGTATCCAAAAATTCTTTACGAAATATGAAATATTTCATGTCGAATATGAAACAAGATTGGGATGAGAAGATTGCACTGGCAAACGGAGGGAAGCTTTGCCAATGAAAATATTCTCCTCCACTTCATTTATTTATTTATGCGTACAGAAAATGGCGTTCGAATATTCACCCTCGCGTTTTTCAGGCATCTGCACTACACCGGACACATCGGTGATTTCGTGATAACGAGCGAGGACGCGATTTCCCGAGGAATCCGAAGGATCGTCGCTTTGACCGGACCCGAGGCGAGCAGAGCGTTGAAAAAGGCGGAACTTCTGCAAAATCTTATCAACAAGATCAGAGCCGAAGTCGAGGCTGACAAAACCTGCGCCGATGCGAAGGAACACGTCAAAAAAATCGTCCAGCTGACCGACGACGTCTCTCAAGCAACGATCCCTTACTGGCGCAAGGACGAGATGCGATCGATCCTGAAGAACTTGAAAAAGTCTCTGGACGACAACCAGCGCACCGCAAAAGCGGCGATCGCTAATAACGTGGCGGAAACGGCCTCGCAACTCATTCAGACGCGAGTCGGAACTCCTGTGCTCGTCGAAGAGCTGCAAGCGTTCGGTAACACGAAAGCTCTCGATCTCGCTCTCAAAAAGGTCAAGGCGATATCGCCGGAAACGAGCGCGATGTTCCTCAGCGTTGATCGCGAGGCTAAAAAGATATTCGCACTCAGTGCTGTTCCCAAGGTTGGTTACTCGTTTTTGTGAAAGTATACAAAAAAATCAGACTTTAACTGGCAAATTTATTTAAGGCCTCAAGCCACAGTAACGAGTATAAAATCATGTGCGAATTATATTTTTTTTTGTATGAAAGAGTGATTCACTCATAAAATTAATTACACATCTATTTAGTATGAATATCAAGATGTTAGAAAATATATATATATATTTTTTCGATGTACAAAATGGCCGACTACTAATATTTTCTTTTTTATAAAAAAATTTAATAATTTGAACTTAAGAGATGAATTTTCAGTGAAAAATTTCGTTATAACTGCTCATAAACTGCTCAGGAAATGAAAATTTTTCGATTAATCAGAAATTCCGTACGTACTTCTCTGCGACATGCAATTGGGAACATTACTTTTAAATTTGAAGTAAATGGAGTGAAAATTGTTGAAGTTATTTGTCACGCCAATTGGAAAAAAGCTGTTTCGAGGAGTTTCGAGTAGTCGGCCATTTAGTACATAGAAAAAAAATTCTTAACAGCTTGATATTTATACTAAATAGATGTGTAATTAATTTGATGAGAGAATCACTTTTTCATACGAAAAAAATTTGTTAAATTCGCACATGATTTTATACCCGTTACTGTGGCCTAAGGCCTTAAATAAAAGTTTTTTTTTTAAATATACCGCATTTTTAAAACGGACGACAAAGTATAAAATGTTCTTTACTTACAAGTATTTTCATAGCTATTAAAAATTGACTATCACGAATTTTCAGGACAATCTGTATGGGGTTAGGGGAAATTATTTTATACTTTTGAGTCCGCTTTAAGGTAATCGTATCGCTTCACACTAGTCATACCTCTGATCATACTTGAGACTTGTACAATTTATATTTTTAATATCTGCAAAGAAAATGTTTAATAACTAAAATTTTCCACGTGTAAACTGTTAAATGAATGTTCAAATTTAATTAGAAAAATGAAAAAATAGTTATTCCAACGATTCGCGCAGTATCTCTAGGTTTGATATTTGGCAACATTGGTTGTATCTCCGTCTCTTTTCACTCAACCAGGCGAGTTTAACCTTCATGCTTTTCAACGATCTGTCAAAACAATGTCAGGTGCAGGAAATATAAAGCACTTTATTCGGGCCACGACTGGTAAAAAACGTGGAAAAATTGTGTCGGCGAAATATGTCGGTTGAAAATGAAATATGTGTGACAATTCGAATGAGTGAGATGAGGTTAGAACTATAGTCAGCTGTTGCCTTGCTGTCACTTCTCTTTATCGTAGCAAGTGGTAATAAATCCACTACCGGAAGATTAAACTAAACTTGATATTACATAAAAATTAGGTCAATATGCGTAATTTTTTCTGAGAGCATTGGATTACTACAAGTGTTAAGTATGTGAATCTAATTGTTTTTAAGAATCTGACGGATTCCCACTATTATATACACTTTTGTAGCAACCGGAAATTGGGTTTTTGTATGTCGTTTCGGAATCCTTTCACAAAAACAAGCAATTTCAATATTTGTTTTCTCTGTAATTAGGTCGATAACAGACCCTGAAATTTTACAAAGACGATTATCAATATATTCAGAGAAGCTCAAAAAAAAACGAAAATCCTGGAGCCTCGTGATAGGATTACCTTAAAAACTGGGTATAATTTTAAAAAATGTCGTGATATGATTTTTTAAAATATTTTTTTTCTTTCACTAAACTATATTTAATTTTTTTATTCTTTCCTTTTTTTCTCTCTCTCCCTCTTACACACTTAAGTCTTCAATCTGAAACATGCTGCAAACGGTTAAATATTGTATTTAGTATTTAAATATATACAATATCTATTTGTATATTGTATTATTTATATTATTACATATATATATTTTTAATAATAATATTTATCTTGTCTGTCTGCTTATTTGTTTGTCATCCAGTTCTGAGCTCTGTTTAAAGTTTCAAGTCCTAGCCCATTCGCAAGTTAGTTTAAAATCGATTGCAAAATTTGTACCGAACAGACAAACAAACAAACAGAGAAGAAAGTGAGTTAATAAAAATGTGGTAAAAACACTGAATTTTTTACCTCAACATTCCTTGCGAATTCACTTTTGATTTGATATTTTTACAAACGTAACGTAACTTTTTACAAGATGCTCAAGATTATGTGAAAAATATTACCGACTGTCTCTCACGCGCTGTCGTTAACGCCTCTCTCGCTATCTTTCTCGCACCTATGCCTGTTTATCATCACCCTCATTGCGTAATATGCAGCACTCCATAATTTGCAGGAACTGCAAAAAATATCGTGAAACATGGATTTTACTGTTCCATAACTTCCAGGAAGATCCTGTCCGTTCGTTCTTCAGTCGCAGAAAATACTATTTCCGTAGCCCTTTGGTTTGAAAATATGAAACTGATTTATGAAAATAGCAAGTACTGACTTTCCAACAAAACTATTACTTACCGTTAAAATAATGCGTTTCGAAAAAAAATGAGTAACACATTTTTTACTCGACAAGATTCCGGCCACCAAATTTTAACACTACTCGAAAAGTTCGATCTTCCAGATATCACTGATTTTCCGTGTTTTAATAATACTGTTGTCCAGCAAGCACACTAATTCGAAAGTGCCCATAAAGTACTGTTGTTTTTATTCGATATTAACGCGCCTATGTAACAAGCTATCTAACGCGTATTTCATACCGATCCGCAGAATCCCGGCGCCATTTTGCGATCGATTTCTTTCCACTTCGTACAAACAACCAAAATGGAATTTCATCTTTCAGAGTGCCGTAGCAAAAGGACTGAAGGCGAACGAGTGGATAAAGTCGATCGCGACATCGATGAACGGAAAAGGTGGCGGCACGCCCGAATCAGCTCAAGCATCGGGCACAAATTTTGAGAGTTTGAAGGAGGTCTTAAAAATTGCTCATGATTTCGCGAGTGTGAAGTTGGGTGTCGAAGTTGCAGGTAAAGGAGCATGAAAGTCACGATTTAGCTGTCGAGCGAGCTTAAAAAACCAAGAAACATCACGAATAAACCGATTGTCGATGCACGTGGATAAACAACTGCTTTTTGATAACGAAAAATGCTTCCGCGCCGTCGGGCCAGGCCGAGATTCTAAAGACGAGAATTTCGTGAACTCTTTCGTTTGTACAGAGAGCGTCGAATCGTCGAAAGGATTAAGTAGCGAGTCGTCGTGCGATCGAACGTCCGAGGATTTGATTCTGCAAACAGTGCCCGGTAGTCTGAGAGGTCATTTGGTACGGATCGTTGCGGGATTGAGCGATAAGAAATTGTTGATCAAGGAGAGCGATGGGACGGGAAACCCTCCAAATACCGTGCTACTGAGGGGTAAAGGGATCGATCTCCACGACGGATCAGCGATCGCTTACTTTCTGGCGAATCCTCAACTTCGCAGGCACGACGATTTGTACGCGATGTGTCAGGTGATCCAGTGGATGAGTTATGCCGAAAATCACATAATACCGCAGGTGCTCGCGTTAGTTTTACCATCGCTGGGCCACGATACGAAAATCGGTTCTGCGGGACGTAAAAACGCAAAAGATCAATTGATTCGCACACTCGAGGCTACGAACTCGATTCTACTCGAGAAAACTTATCTCATCGAGGAACGCGCGAGTCTCGCCGATTTCGCGATGTTTACTGCCTTGATGCCCCTCTACGAGCACACTTTGGACTCGGAGAGTAGAAAGAAATACGGCAATCTCACGAGATGGTTCGAAACGATACTCAATCAACCGGCCACTCTCGCGGTCGTTAAAGATTTTCATTATTGCAAGAAAAAAGGTAAAGACTACAGTTTCTGAGGGCTCGATACTTTCCACGTGATATTTACATGTTTTTGAAATATATAAATATATATTGTACGGAACTGCGATGTTATACACTTGCCGATAATTAATTACAAACTTTCGTCATCATCCTTGGGCGATTTCTTTTTCACTCTGCTGTCGTAGAGTTGTCTCATTTCTCTTAATAGATGCGATATATTCATACCCATTTTCGCGGACACCGGTACTATCGGCTGGTTCACTTTTTCCTTGAGCATTTTCAGATTCTCCTGAAACCCAACGAAATTTTGACAATCAGCTGTTTGGTCGGTGCAAAAAAAAGAAAAAAAATTCGCATTTCAAATATATACCTCCGATTCGGGAAGGTCAATTTTATTTGCGATCACGAGGACCGGCCTGCGCAAAAGGTTCCTGTTGAATTGTTCGAGCTCGTTTTTCAAAGTCTCAAATTGTCGCCACGGCTCTGCCTCGCTCAGGTCAATGATGAAGAAAAGAGCGGAACAACGCTCAATGTGCTTGAGAAATGTTATACCCAGGCCTCGATTCTTGTGTGAATCCTCAATGAGACCGGGCAAGTCGGCAACTGCGAGGAAAACAGTGGATGACCCTTTGTTTAGCGATTTTGTACGATGTTAAAGTTTGCATCGTTGGAATGCAACGAAAATTCATATTTATTTTTGTATTGCCTCATTTTAATTACCATTCAAACAAATTTCTTACATATTTAGGCTTAAGATCTCTAATAAGGATCCTGAAAAAAGTTTAAGCTATTTTGAAGGCCTGAGTTTGGCGAAACATTGGTCTATGGAACTTTTGTTGCATTCCAACGATGCAAACGTCAATACCATGATTTTGTAACTTATATTAATTTTTTAATCTTTGGGACAAGAATCCTCAACATTTCGATCATTGTCCCATAGCTTTATAACGCGAAATATATTTTAAGTAACTCCTTACCAGCAATTTGTTCGTAGTCGTCGTAGAGAACCATTCCGAGATGGGGCTTCAGGGTGGTGAACGGATACGGAGCTATCTTCGGTCTCGCTCTTGATATGGCTCTAAGCAGAGTACTTTTTCCAGCATTTGGTAGACCGATCTTGAAATGGAAGTTTAGAATCAAAGAATTTTCGGCGGTATCAGGGCCATGTGAAAAACGCAAGAACCGTGAAATTCTTGGACGGAATTCATTTCAAGCAGGCGTCGAGATAGGCGCTTTGCGGATAGGTTCGTCTTTGCGGAGTGCAAAGCGCTTCGTCCCTTTTTTTCCGAAATATCGGTTGTCTCGGAAAAATTTCGTAAGGGATTTTCAGGATCGCGCACATGTCACGTGTTCGTTTTTCAGGATGCCTTACAAAGTAATACGGGTATGATCATTTATAAAAATAATTCCAATATACATATGCATCTAAACCGACAGCGACGGATGCAGCCAGAGCGAATACTCGGAAGATCGACAAGCAAAACTCAGTGAAAATATAGTAGCCTGGGGGAGATTACGGTTTCCATGGCGTAAAAATATGAAATTGGATTTCGATAGAATTTTTCATAAGGAAAAAGATTCTACTGGTCTTCAATCGATACCGCGATTAGTTTTCGAGAGATCGATTAACTTTTTTTTCATAAAAAATGAATTGCGAAAGTATGGCCTAAATATAATTAAAAAGTACATCAAGTTGTTCCTTGGCATGGAAATGTACAATAAAAGGCGAAAGTATCGCACAAATGTAATTTAAAAAGTCAATGAAATTGGCCCTTTTCACAGAAATCTTTAGTAAAAGGCGAAAGTATCACGCAAATATAATTTAAAAAGTAATTCAAATTGTTTTTCTTCATGAAAATCTTCAATAAAAGGACAAAAAATTTATTTGCATACGAAATAAAATAAAAATTAATCAAAATGACGGAATTATTTCTGATCTGTCAATATCTCTAAAACTAATCTAGATATGGATTCAAAACCAGCAGAATCTTTTTCCTCGTAAAAAAAAACTATCAAAATCCACTTTTATATTTTTGCGCCATGGAAATCGTAATCGTGCCGTAGCCTGTAACGATACACGTTTACTAGTTTCTCTGTGTCCTCGTGCCATTGCGATACATTGATGGGTCGGGAAAGACTGGCTGTGAACCAGTGTTGGGCAAAATGTAATTGCTAGGGTAACTAACGATTAACAATTAATTAATTGTTAATCATGACTATAACAATTAGCAATGAATTTAGTGTAATTGTGAAAACTCACGACTAACAATTAATCAATTGTTAATTGCTGTAGTCGCAATTAACAATTAACCAATTGTTAATCGTGACCTTCCACAGTTGGAAACTAATCAATTTTCAATCTTTTTAATGTATTTAATTAAAAACTAACAATTAAAGTTGATTATTGTATAGGGCGCGGAGTCGCGTCAGACCAAATGTATATGTATTGAAATACGTATATGAGTTTGTTTGGGTTTGTTTGGACCCAAACAAACCTAACCTTTGGGATTGGTTTGTTTGGAATGGTTCGGGTCCAAACAAACCCAAACTTTGGGTTTGTTTGATTTCGATATTGCTTCATTAATACGACGCAATACTACTCATCGGGTTTGGTTTGGGTTTGTTCGGGTTTGATTGGCTCCAAACAAACCCAAAAAAACCCAAACTTTGGGTTTATCTGATTTAGATATTGCTTCATTAATACAATTCAACACACTCTTCGGGTTTGGGTTGGGTTTGTTCGGGTTTGATTGGGTCCAAACAAACCCGAGCAAACCCAAAGAGTAGTATTGAATTGTATTATTGAAGCAATATCTAAATCTTTTTATCTGATATCTGTCTAGTTAAATATATTAATTGTTAGTTTGAATTGTTTCTTAGAACAATTAAAAAAGTTATTTGCAATTGTTTTAATTGCAAGTTGCAATTAACATAGATTAATCCAAATAAATTAATTGCAACATGCAATAAATGTTAATTGCAATTACTTTTTTAGTCAATTCATGAACTGATTGAAAATTTAATTGATTAACATCCAACACTGTTGTGAACTCCGTGAGTCTATAATTGGGAATAGTGAAGTAGCAAGTATCAGGATAAAGGTGAGAGACATGGAATCATAAATGGTCCACACGGTTATTTCCCTGGCACCGACCGACTCTCTCGCATCACCTTAAACGTAAGGCAGATCTTTTGAGTGAGCGGGTCTGCAGAAGGATTGGAGGTTTTTTTTTCAACGAATCATAGTCTTATTTACCAGTCCAATATGCGCCATGCTTCGTACTTCCAGTACGTATTCTCTCTCCTCGCCAACCGCTCCGTATTCGGAGATCAGAGGCGACTGTTGAGTAGCTGAGGTGAAAAAGGCGTTACCGTGGCCACCGGCACCACCGCGAGCCGCGATGAACATCATTCCGGGCTCGTCGAGATCCGCCAATATATCTCCATCCGTGTTGCGTATTATCGTTCCAATCGGTACCTTGATCACAGTGTTCTCGGCGTTTTTGCCGCAACAATCCTTGGGATATCCTTTCTCACCGTTCGCCGCTTTGAGAAGGCTTTGTATGTGCTGAAGGTCTTTTATGACCGGGCATACCTGACAGCGGAGCGAACAATCCATATACCGCTCGCGAGATTCTTTTTTCCATTGATTTTTTCGCAGCTTTCGTTGAGCTTATCGTAATCGCTTACTTGGAAAAGAACGTGTCCTCCGTGGCCCCCGTCACCGCCGTCCGGTCCCGCACGATCGTTAACCCACAATCGCAAAAAACTTATGGCACCGTCACCGCCCACCCCGCCAAATGTCTTCACCTGTTTAATGTCGACGAAGTACTGCTCGGTACTTCGCTGCGATTTCGGCTTCAAATGTCTCAGTGGCTTAGCCGAACTTTTCCGCCAACACGTGCTGTAACTTATGGTCCTTCGATGTTCATGGTTGCTCGGTGATACTTTGTCCAGGGCGTCACTCGGGCTCAGAGCGATTCGATATTTCTTGCCAATGTGGCTGCATATCGCCGATACCCGAAGACGGTTGAGACAATTCATCTGTAATGCGAGAGAGAAGAGTTACGTGAATCTGAAAAAATGATTGTGATTTGTAATCAGGTGGCCGGTGACTTTATCCTGAAAAATTGAACTTGGGAAATCAAACCTGACTAATTGACCCAGGGATTATGGGGAACGTTGGTTAATTTCATCCCAGTCACCTCGTTCCTCAAATGTTTACTTAAAATTTAGGTATTTTTCGCTTGATAAATGTTATCGCTGAATAAGAAACATCAGGCATTTTCTTTAGATATTTGATTTATTTTTTCTGAGAAATAATACATGAGATTACAGATAGAAAGGGAACGAATTGTATTTAATTCATTCCAAATTAATGTTCATTATTGTTTATGCGTTTGCTTGGCAACATGAGTTCCTGGATAGTTCAATTCAATTTATTATTGTTATTATCCCTATTATTAATATTAGTATTATAATTAATGTTCAACTCTTTATTTTGTTCCGATTGTAACTTCAAATA
Organism: Ophion slaviceki; assembly: GCA_944452715.1. Classification (NCBI taxonomy): domain Eukaryota; kingdom Metazoa; phylum Arthropoda; class Insecta; order Hymenoptera; family Ichneumonidae; genus Ophion; species Ophion slaviceki. The sequence goes on from OX101791.1 coordinate 11,370,250, forward strand.
TTTCATTGAACAAATCTGAATAATTGATATATGAAGTTACAAATGTCATGATGTCTGCACACAACTGAGCATATATGTAGAATTATTGTTAATGATAGTTTGATTTCACGTTAAACGAAACAAATTTCATACTTATAATGAGAGGACATTATGGATTATTGGTCAACAAGATCTTCTTCAAAAAATTATTTTCATACACAATCCATTTAATTTCCATGTAGATCAATATTTAGTTGTTCAATTTCTCTGAAGTCGAATTTGTTTCAAGTATAATTTACCTGAGGTATTATTTTTGCTTTTTTTTCATTATCCTGGATTCAATTAATCAGGGGTCATTTAGAAGAACGAATGGGTACAAAACCTCTTAAATGAAACATTTATTTATCAAGAAAATCGTTTTTGCATACAGCATATGCGTTGCACAGTACGATCTGCGTCAGTCGGAATTTTCAATCTATCCTATACACTTTATCCTCCTACCAATTTTGTTGTTCGAATTGAAATAATTCATTGTTGATGCTGTACAGAAATAACAAGTGCCCGATAAAGTCCCAAATATGGCGTCAGCGTGTCACGTTGTCACGTCAACGTTCATATTGTCCTCTAGTATTTTGGCTACAGCGTGCCGGTGTAAATCGACGATTCTTCGCCTGTACAATGGCAGATCGTTCGATTGATAACTTATTCGATAAGTGTTTGCAATTTTGCCACTGGGAAATTTGTAAGATCTGACGAATTGGACATTGCACACTATTTTTCCCATGGAATTGTACAAGATCGTATGCAGCTTGGATTCCCGAAAATCTTTGTCGATGGAAAAAGTTATATCGAATGTGAAAACCGGCGGATCCTGATGCTTCAAATCATCCTCACTGTTAAGCAAAAGAGCGACATAGCTAATTTCTTCTCCTGCAATTGGCAGCTTTGCGATATCGAATTTATCTCTTGGAGCAAAATCTTGAAGGGACGGAGGTTCAACTTTGGCAAAAACGTGAGTCAACGAATATTGCACGTTGAATTTTTTTTCCAGGCCCCTGTAGCCTGTGGAATTGTAAGTTCCGAAATTTGTCGTCTCAAAGGGCTCGACGCGCTTTAGAACAAAATTTCCATGAGCCGCCATTTCTTTGACCTTCCAGGTGTCGTCCCAGCGCCTTTGAGGCTTATCCGCAAAAGTTCCACCCTGCCCATTGCACAGAGTCATCAGAATTGAGCCGTTGAGCTTCAAACATTGACATGCGGAGATGAAGAATTCTTTGATCAATTCGCGATTTTTGTCCAGACGCATTTTGCCGCCGACATGAGGGAAATTAAATACGATCTTGTCGAAGCTTTTGCTTCTCAGAGAGGGATGCTCCGCGAGTTTGGTTGCGTCGACTCCTAATAGGACGCAAATGCCTAAAAACGATTAAAAAAAGCTACACGTCTCTCGGAAAGCCGTTCGACTGTTTTTTTTGTTGTTTTCTTTTGTTGGCTCGACGTTCTTGTAATACTGACCATGGGTTCGTAGAAAATCAACGTTATTCCGCGTACTATCTTGACCAATTGAAGTCTCGTAACAGGACGCTGTTATTGTTATGTTGAGGTTATGTTTAACCAGTGAGACCGCAAACGAAAAATTGCCTTCCCCTAACAGCAAAACTTTATCGTTCTCGCAGAAACTCGAGAGTTTCATTATATTTTCCTAAAAAAATACCGGCGAAAATACACGTGTTTTCACCCAAAAATCGTGGAAGTGTATCCTGTTTCTCACATCATAATGCGACGTACCGTATGTAGAAAGAACACGAAAAAAAATTTTATTTTCCGGTCACGCGAACAGAATAATACTGTTATTCAATTCCACAATCGTTTAAAGATTCCTTTGCTGTCCGTAGAACAAAACATCGTCTTGCATTTTCTGACTTAAAATCAATGAAGTCAAACTTGGGTAGGTGCGCAGTTTTTCGGAATCAAATGCCGGCTCGACGGCACTGTGATCGTGTCGTGACGTCACTGGGGTACACGCGCTGTACCACGTGACATCGAGTGCGAGAGCAGCTGAGATTTGTAAACAGAAATTGATCAGATATAAATAATACTTGGAGCAAAACAAAAAATTTAAGCATCAGTGAAATCTGCAGAATTCCATGCTGTGTTTTTTTCTTAAAAAATTAATAATCCGATAAAAAGTCTGTTAAAAAAATTGTGAGTTTATGTTGACTATCAATAGAGGGCATCTATCGTTGAATCGTATCTCTATGCGATTTGGCGAAAGCACGGTCGTATACACGTGGGCGAACGCTATGCTACAAACCAATGAAAGTAGAGACTAAAAGAAAGCCAGACGGCCTAGCATCGGCACAGGCGCAAGAGGAGCTAACGAGAGATTTCGCAACATTACCCCAGCTGTGGACCGCGTTTTGGGGACCAGTGACGAAGCGTTCGGCCTCTTTTCCTCCTTGCACTAGTCTCCACGGCATGGGTGAATAACGGATCCGCGATTGTACACATATCTGTTAACTCCAGTACTCCTTCAGTGCCAAGCTCTAACCACCATCAATCTGCGTTCAATATCGAACATAACCTCTACTCGGGTGTTTGAGACTCGCGGAAAATTGTGCTCCGAACGAGCGACGGCCAATCGAACTTGTGAAGATAAACAGCAACGGCGTACATTCCAATTCAATATTGTAAATACTCTCGCAATGTCGTCGGATTTCGTTGCAACGCGTTCCGCGCGATTGAAGAAAAACGCACAAAACAGTTTCGTCGCGGTCGAGTACACAGCCCACAAAAAGAAGATCCCGGTGCCCAAGGACGAGAAAGCTGACATCAAGCAGGAGGCTGAAGAAAGTCTCAATGGCACGGATCATGATCGAAACCTTGATCCCAGGAAGAAACAGGAATTGGAGATGAAGAGAGCTCGGTACGACGTCATAAAGCTTGGAATGTCGAGCATGAAAAACGTCGAGGCTCGAAAAGCAAAAATCGCCAAGGCGATAGCCCTGGGAGCTCAGCCTCCGAAGAACCGTAGGTGCAATTACAAGAAGCTCAAGGACGATAGGCGCACAGCCAAAGAAACTGCGCTGCGGAGGGAAAGGATCTCAGGCGCGGACAAAAGCCTCTTCAAGCGTAAAGCTAAGAAAAAGCCGAGGGAAAAAGATACGGGCATACTAGGAGTATACGGGACGGTACAAAAAGGTCCGGCGAGGACGTAATTGCGACACCGTGCGAGGCTGGCTGAAACGAAACCTTCAAAATGTTTCATTTTTTTTATTGCCGTTCTCACAACATGAATTAGCTACACGCTAACAACAATGGTGCTTTTCACTCTCTCTCTCTCTCCATCTTTCTTTATACTATACCAAGAATAACCAGTAATAAAATAATATTTTTTGTTTATTTCTCTATTGTTTTTTTTTTCTTTCTTCCTTCTCACTTACGAATCCCCAAACTCATCGGAGATCACAGACAAAACGTGGAAACTTGGTTCCCGTCTCTGCGGGGCGTGTCTATGTATTAGTCGCTCTGAATCGTAAATAGAAAATAAATAGATTTTGTCGTGGTAACCAGATGCCGCAATGGAATGATTCTGCATCGGGTCACGCCATTCTTGTGGGCACGCGAGTCCCGTGTACCGTCGACGAACGAGCGCAGCACCGCGAGCGAGGAGGAACTCTCGTTGATGATATTAGCCCAACCGGAAATGAAATCAGTCGTATGCGGCCGCGGTCGGTGCAACTTCCAGCAACATTTGGAGAAAAACATTAACCGCCTCTGCGCAAACAAGAATTCAAAAGTTGAACGTTTCTGCTCGAATGAACGGGCGAACGTTCGTTTCCACGCTTCGCTCGTTGTTCTTCGATCGAAGTGCGCTTACCCATAAATTTCGGTACGTATGCGTATTTAACGAACGGTAGGTAAAAGAACATGCCCGCGCCGATAAATCCCGCCGCATACAAATATTCAATCTGGGGCTTATCGATGATCGGTGCTACTATCAGGTACGCTGATATGCCCAGTACAAGTACGGGTATTACGAGCGGGCATTTGTAGGGTCTCGGATGATTCGGCCGGGTTCGACGCATCACGAGGAGGGCGAGCATCGCACCACCGTAAAATATCCAAGCGGTGAACGAGAAGAAGTCTATCAGCGAATCTATGTTACCCGAGAGTACCATTCCGCCTGTAATGTGAAAAACCACGCATCTCGACAACATTTCAAGTGAAAAATTAAGCTCGCGATTCGCTATAAAATAATCTCTATAACGGGAGATATACACCTAGATGGTCGAGGTCGAGAATTTAGAAGCTATGAACATTCCGTCGACCGTAGAAGACCTACACTATGGACCTGGTATCGATGATTCCATGTAAGTTGACAAATTGCATGATTTATTCATTCCCAAAGTTTCAAATGCGTTTTTCTCAAAACCACGTTTTTCAAATCGGTACCCAAAATTTCTCGAAAACCAATGAACCGATTGCCTTGAGGTTTTTTGTGGTTATTCTATACACCATTATCTAGTACTTGTCATAGGATTTTTTTTCCGTTACTTAGTTTTTGTTTTATAGGCAAAATAATAACTAATTTTTGGCCCAAAAATCACTATTTATGTTCAAACGTCCGCCATTTTGTCATAAACCGATATTTTCAAAATCGGCTATGACAAGTACTAGATTATAGTATCTAATTTAATAATCTGTTTGGTTTTTTTTTAGATGATTTTTGAAGAAACGCCGGTGGGTACCGTATACGCAGATTTTTTTACGACGCTCCAAGGATCATACAATATCCTTGTATATTTTTGATATTTTTAAATAAAGAAAATTAAACATATTTTTGAATGTATATACTTTTAGATAATTAAAACCCCAATCCGAAATTTCAAATAGTTTTCCTTGAAAAAATTCACAAAAGTGACCTTTTTTCTGGCTCCTAGGTTTATATCTCCCCTTACGGCGTTAGACCACATGTGCGAATTTAACAATTTTTTTCGTATGAAAATGTGATTCACTCATAAAATTAATTACACATCTCTTTAGTATGGATATCAAGCTGTTAGAAAATATATATTTTTTTCCGATGTCCAAAATGGCAGACTACTCGAAACTTCTCGAAACAGCTTTTTTCCAATTGGCGTGGCAAATAACTTCAACAATTTTCAGTCGATTCACTTGAAATTTAAAAGTTATGTTCCTAATTGCATTTCGAAGAGAAGTCCGTACGGAATTTCTGATTGATCGAGAACTTTTCATTTTATGAGCAGTTATAACGAAATTTTTCCCTGAAAATTCATTTCTTAAGTTCAAATACCTACAACTTTTAAATAAAACAATATTTTTTCAATTCGTACGTACTTCTCTAGGTATTCTAATGTAGATTGGCGAGAATTTTTGTTTTTTGTTCTAGGTCAAAAATTGTGGATGCTAAATGTCACGCGGCGGAGCGCCTAAAAAAAGATAACAAAAGTAAATATTAATAGACGATCATTTTGTACATCGAAAAAAAAAAAAATTTCTAACAGCTTGATATTCACACTAAATCGATGTGTAATTACTTTTGTGAGAATCACTTTTGCATACGAAAAAAATGTTATATTCGCAAATGATTTTATACCCGTTACTGTGGCCTAACGCCTCAAAAAGTATCGGTAAAAAGTGTCATCACTAACAAAAGGATATAATTTTCGGATACGATTAACAAAAAAAAACTAAACATCCGATCAGTTGGCGGTTACGCACTGCATCGATATTTGTTATGAAAGGTATAAAGCGATTATGATAAATGAAAAATCATAAATATCTAAAATATATAAAGGAACCAGCCAAGCTGCCGGTCCTTTTTTTCAGAGGCCCGTACGGTGTACCTCATAACTTCGTTTTGGGATTATCTGAAACAAAAAAACCAAGTTTTTAAAAAGATGCATATGCTTTTATCCCCGAGAATTATTCCATGCATTTATTCATTTTTGCAAGAAAACATGATAACAGAGTACAAAAAGTTTTTTTTGTTGCGAAAATTCACACTTTTTTTTACCTCTGTTATTAGGCGTATTTTCCGCAATTTGAAAAATGGTGTCAGTAATGCTCGGATATAAAAGTATAGTTGATGAAAGAAAACTTGGGTTTTTTTTTGTTTCAGCTAGTCCAAAATGCACTTTTGACTCTGCTCTTCACTCTCGCACCGCAATATGTATGATTTAAAAAGGTAACACGCGTTTTGAGTCGACAACAAAATATCCTCGACAAAAAATCCGCGACAAAATATCCGACGATACAATATCCGCACGACAAAATATCTGCCGATATTATATACAGTTTAAAGTGTACAGTCATGCCGTTGAAATTTATTCCATGTCAAGTGTACAGTCATGTCGTTGAAATTCATTCCATAATAAAAAGGAGGAAAATTATTAATATGTGAAGGATATGTTTGTTTGTTTGGGTTTGTTTGTTTGTTTTGGTTTTGTTTGTTTGCGTTGAATGAAGAAATTATTAATGTGACGGATATGTTTGGGTTTGTTTGGGTTCAATGAAGAAATTCGTATTATGCCCCCCCCCACTATCTCACACACCCCACAATGTCATGAGGATATTTTATCATTGGATATTTTGTCGTCGGATCAGATGTCACGCAGCCTTTTGAAATGATTATAATTGTCTTTTTCTTTCTTTAATATACTCGAATAAAGTACGCGATTGATTATTCTTGAAGGACGTGCACAAAGGGAATTTGTAGCTATACGACTTTTACCTGCCACCAACGAGTGGAAGATGAGTCCGGGTGCGGGTGTGAAACGGCGGACATGCACGTAACTCAGACAATCGAGAAGATGGCCTTGCCTCGAAGCCGCGAAGCACAAACGTCCCGCGGCAAAGAGAGTCCCGTTGGCCGAGCCGAAAGTACTCACCGCTACCGACAACGGCATCAGCCAGGCCATCAAACCTAGTATCCGGTTGCCAAAAGTCTGCGAAAGTTACAAGGTGTTAATAGTAAAAAAAAAAGCCGAACAAGTCGAGGGAAACCAGTCGAGGCGATTTTGAGTATATCGTCATTTGTCGTAATTCAAAAAGTCATTCTCTTCATAATTTGGCACGGGGGCAAATAAATCTGCGAATACAGTCACGGGGTTGCCAGTTACGACCACTCGTACATGCGGGTGTGGCAACTGTCGTGGTCGGGGTGAAGGTCTTAAGGGGGGAGATACCTTGAGGCGAGGATAACATTTGCTGATTTTCATGATTTTTTTTTAAGGAAAGATTCTTTCACTATTTTTACATGGTATTTTTTAAAACTAATATTTCAAAATTGCGGAGGTATAGCACGGTCTTCTTAACATTTCGTCTGTAAACCTGGGTATTTCGTATCCGAGACAAAACTACTTCCCTAATGAGTTGCTTCATTTATTTAACAAACAATAAATGAAAAAAAATTTATTTCTATAATTTTATGATTGATATATTGAAGTGAATGTTTCGAAAACTGGCATGATTTTTTTCAAAAATGTTCGAATGTATTAACTGGATAAAAGATGGCAGGTCTTGAAATATCCAGATGTACATACGGAAGGTATCGGAAAAACGATTACAGACGAAGTGTTAAGGTAGTACCTCCACAGAAGAGTTGAATTAAGAAATGGTTGAAATTTGACATATATGGTATTCAATACATTATCCAAACATCTGTGCAATTTGAATAAGTTTGACCACCCCAAACCTGAGATATTTACACTTAAAGTTGGCTTGGTTTACACGCAACAAATGCGTTATAATTGGCAAACAGAGCGTCATTAATTTTACCGTCAAAACTAAAATTAAGAAATTGATAAAAAACGAGGATAAGCTAGAGTAAGATATCACGAATAATGTGAAAAAAAATGAGAATGATTCACCATCTAGTTTCCAAGATATAACCATGCAAAGCCCTTACAATTTTGGTGCAAAGCCTGGCAAAGCCTGGAAAAAAAACAATCGGGGCAAAGCCTGGACAGTCCCGGCAAAAAGTTTAGTGGCAATGGTAGATCAAAAACACAATATAAAATATATTTTACGGCAATAAATGATATCCATCGTATTATCTACTAGTACCGAGTCAATATTGCGTAGTTTTTAATTTTATTTATTACTATTTAAACCAATTATCAATCTTTTAAACATGAACATGGTATGTAAACTTTTGGTTGAGATTTTCGCAGAGGAACTACCTTAACCGCATTTTCAAAACTGGCATGACGATAGCTAAAAACTAATCGACCGATTCTGATGAAATTTGGTATCAATCTTTCTAACCTTATTGTCTAAAACATGGTCTTAAATGTTTATGAAAATTTAAAAACAATGTGTTCCTTTTATTGCAAAATGTAGCCATTTTTTTCGGAAAATTTAATCTTTCTGTTTCAACGCGTGCCATTTCATCGATTTTCAACATTTCTCACTTGTTTCTAGTTCATATTCTGCGTATGAGTGTTAATGAAAGAAAAATCTACGTTGGTTTTTTTTCCGAATAATTCCGTCGACGCTACGTGTCACGTGTCATGCCATACCTCCACTATTGGTAAAGTATAATAAAAAATATACCATGTAACAGCCAAAAGTAGCAATAAAACATACCCTAAGTCTCAAAAATAGTGAAGAAATATTTCCTTTTAAAAAAATCATGACAATCAGCATTTCCTCGCCAAAACGTATCTCCCCCCTTAAGAAAAAACGCTTTCAGTACTTCTTGCGTAGACCACTGCCGCTACACGAATTGAGGCTCGTTAAGAACTGTCAACGGTCGTGCGGAATAAGATTTATGAACATTTCTTAGGTAATTTCTCATGGCCAAAGGTAAATAACATAAAAATAAGTTATGCGGACGTAAAAAGCCATTTGGAAGTCCTTAGGGCACACGTTTTTCCCAGTTCCACAAGTACAACACGCCCGGAACCTTCCGCGATCGCAGCGCTCTACGCGGATATCGAAGACACTACCAGAATCGTTTCAAACTAGAGCTTGAGGTTCTCCTTTCACGAAGGGCCGTATTTTGTGGGCGCGGAAGCAGGGCCTTTCTGATTAATTAGTAAATTACAGTGGCACGTAATGAAAATAAGTTACAATCTATTCTTATACCAAACGATAAATAAGAATTAAAAAATCGCATAATTTTGTAGATTTAAACATTTTTACATTTTTTTAAAGTCGTGGTTCCGAAAATTCTTCTGCTATTCGTAATTTTCTCAGTTTTATCATTAATATTTTCTTTAGGATTTCGGCGACCCCCTGTTTTCATCGTCGTTGCGGAATCTCCGGAATGTTTCACATGCGTTGAACAGTTTATATCAGACATCTCGAATTATTTAGTATATAAATTATTAGATAGAAATTACGCGACCATGCTATCTCCATAAAGTGCCGTATAAATTAGACGATTTGTAAAGTCGTAATTTCGTTATAAGTTCGGTAACTAAGCTTCAAATGTTGCCAGCACACTAGGATGTCCTTTTCACTCCATTGTTGACGAAAATCAGTTAATTGTTACATATTCAGGTTCGTGAAAGAAATACCTTAACAGGCTACATCTACTTAGGTGGGTCAAAAAATTGCACTTTCCGAAAATATTTTTATTCGATAGTGTAACCTTTTAGCTGTATTCCTAAAAATGAAAGCCGTTTTGTTTTTAGATTTCAGATGGACCGTTTAAGGAGCTATATCAGTGTGACATTTTTTTTAAAATCGTTATTTTTTGCCTTTTTCGACAGTTTATACTTTCAAGAATATCATTATCATTTATATCAATATCATTTTATCTTGCAAAAATCGATAGTTAAATCTTTAAACGCGTTTTTCTCGAAAAGAGTTTTTTTTTCAAATTTGCCGACATTGTAACTCAAAGAGCAATTATCCGATTGACTTGAAATTTGAACTGAGTACTCTTGAATATATTTACTCTACAATGACGTAGGGTATTTTTGATTGGATAAAAATTGCCGATTTGGCATTGAAAAAAACGACCATTTTATAGACAAGAAAACAGACGTTTTTTTTCATAACTACGCTATTTTGTTAGATTTTGATATTTTTCGAAAATCCTACGACATTGTACAGGAAATACCTTCCAGTTTAACGACATTTTTTCCTTTTTCGGTTTCAGCTACTCAATCGGCCGGAATCATGTCAGCAGTGGAGAAACTTTTTTTTGCACCTCCGAAGGCAGCGCTTAAGTCGCTTGGATCTCAATATATTTCTATGAAAAAATTATGTAATATAGGTCAAATATAGCCAAATATATTCTTAATTTTCCGAAACATTTAATTCAATACTTTTCTTCCAAAAAATTCCCGAAAATCACCCAAATTTTCAGCGTTCACACTGGTATAGCCCCTTAAGCTGGAGTGTCCACCGCCAAACGTCTCGAAAAAATGTCATCATCTGTCAGCGGCCATGTTTTTTTTTATTTATGTTTAGGCTCTCAATATATGTATCTTTGTGTTAAAAAAGAACGCGTTTCTTTATCACAAACCGTTTTCCCGAAAAAAATCGTAATTTGGCAATTTCTTGTGGCCTCTAGGTAGATATAGCCCCTACACCGCCCGATGAAGAAGTGCCGGAGCTTCCACCCCTTACGTCACGACCGTAGAATGACCAACGATCGTGGCGGTCCCGGATTGGCAACAACCAACAGGGTGTAAAGTCAGTATCGACGACGAGCTAACAAGGAACATCCCTCAGGTGACACGCTTCGATTTTGTTGAAATTTGGACATGTTATAAAGCACCGAAAAGTAAGCGATACGTATTTTTTTTATCGGCGGAAAAACGGTTTTAACCGCTGAAACGCACCCTCAAAAATGGGGATGTTTTTCGTTTTTCGTCGATAACGTTTTTAACAGTACGAGATATTAAAAAAATTCAAATTGCAACAATGTTTATTTGTTTGTGCACTGTACCAGGTGTGTAAGTATGAAACCGGAATTTTTGTACAGAAAAAACACGTTTATTGTAATGATATGATACAAATAACTGGAGATGGCTTCTCGGGTCACCTTTAACTGATCCGCCAGTTGTTGTTGTGTTTGAGCGTTGTCTTCGTCCAACAAGGCTTGCAGGTCAGCGTCTTCAAACTTTTTCGGTGGTCTTCCACGTTCTTCGTTCCTCACGTCAAAATCGCCACTTTTGAACCGTTTGAACCACTCGAAACACTGTGTTTTACCGAGAGCATGCTCACGAAACGCCTCCACAAGCATTCGATGCGATTCGGCTGCGGTTTTCTTCAGATGAAAACAGAAAAGTAGTGCTGTCCGCAAATCGTAATTTGTTGGCACAAAACTCGACATGTTTATCTCTAATAAACTAATGCTACTGAATGAAACTCGTGTTATTGTGAGTTGGAAATCTTTGTCGGATATCAATACAATAACAAGACACCGCTGACGTGATGTGTCGGTAACTGCATCGACATCTAGCGCCACCTATGAGCAAATTCCGGTTTCATACTTACACACCTGGTACATTGGAGATGAGAACGATAACGTTATCGACGAAAAACGAAAAACACCCCTATTTTCGAGGGTTCGTTTCGAGGGATAAAAAAATACGTATCGCTTACGTTTCGGTGCTTCACAACATATCCAAATTTCAACAAAATCGAAGGGTGTCACCTGAGGGATGTTCCTCGTAAGTGTGTATAATAATTGACATTGCTTACGACAGCTACGGCTTCGCTATCGATCATCTCGCTCGGTGACATTACAGCCAAGTAAGAAACGTTGATGAGAGCATAGCAGATGGTAACGAGGGGTATACCGATCATGATAGATCTCGGCAAATTTTTCGACGGGTCCTTGATCTCTTCGGTGACGTAATTGAGATTGTTCCAACCGTCGTAGGCCCATAAGCCGGTGTAGAAGGCGGTTGCTAACCGGCCGAAGTTGAGTTTTTCGGCGCCCTCCATGGTGTCGAAGGCGTTACGAAGATGCTGCGTGTTGCCCTGTGCAAGCTTGTACGAGCCACCGGCTATAACGACCAATATGGCGATTAGCTTGGCGGCCGTGAACGCGTTTTGTACGCCCGTAGCGAGATTAACGCTGTAACAATTGACGAGCAATATGAGAACGATGGCGAGGAGGGCGACGAGCTTGACGAGTCCCTGGGGCGGATCGCATTCCGCGGCGAAAGCCTCAACGGCGTACTGAGCAAAGGACAGGCATATTATGGCCATTTGCGAGGGTTTCAGCACGAGAGTCGAGACCCAGGAGAACAAGAATGCCGGTGGGGCACCAAACGCGTCCATGAAGTAGGCGTACTCGGCACCGCTGCTCGTGTTCATCGTGCCGAGCTCGGCGTAAGCAAGCGCGCCACACAGGCTCAGTATACCGCAGGCCGTCCAGACGAGAAAACTAACCCCGATGCTGCCGGTTCGCACGAGTAAACCCGAGGGCGAGACGAATATTCCAGAACCGATCATCGTGCCGACGATTAGAGCCACCCCACTGACGAGTCCCACCCGTCTCTTGAGGTGAACAGGGTCGTTCGCCTCTGGGTCCTGCCCCTCCAACCCTCCGTTCCCTCCACACCCGTTTTCGTCATTCCCCGAGCCCGTACAACCGCTAACGACTTGTTTTTCGTATTTCTTTTGCGGCTGCTGGCGTTGCTTTTCCGACTGATGCTCTTCATTCTCTTGATCGTGCTCTTGATTCTCCTGCTGGCGTCTCGGTCCTCGGCTTTTGCACACGTTCTCGTTGATCCTATCCGCGCCGTCTCCCGTTTCACTGAGCCACCTCGCACCTCCGTTGCCCCGTTCCTGCGACTGGCTACCATCGACCGCTTCCGGATCATGTCCCACGGTAGCTGAAAACAAAATTATCACTTTTAGCATTTTCCTGATAAGGCCAACACGGTCAACATAACCTTGCAAATTTTTCAACCCAATTTTTTTCATAGATGGTTGAATCTTTTTAGGAAAAACAAAGCATTAGGCTCTGGAGAATATCCTGACGCAGAGCTTGATGATTTCCTTTTACCCTAAATATGATTCATCTCTGAGAAATCTCTGTTTGAAAATTTCAGCTATCTCTCTCGCACTCATATGTCACGTGGTAGATCTTCTATTAGGCCACAGTAACGGGTGTAAAATCATGTGCGAATTTAACAATTTTTTTCCGTACGATAAAGTGATTCACTCATAACATCAATGACACATCTATTTAGTATGAATATCAAGCTGTTGGAAAATATGTATTTTTTTTTTCGATGTACAAAATGACTGACTACTAATATTTTCTTTCGTTATCTTTTTTTAGGCGCTCCGCGGCGTGACATTTAGCATCCACAATTTTTTACCTAGAACAAAAAACAAAAATTCTCGTCAATCTACATTAGAATACCTAGAGAAGTACGTACGGAATTTTAAAAAAATATTATTTTATTTAAAAGTTGTAGGTATTTGAACTTAAGAAATAAATTTTCAGTGAAAAATTTCGCTACAACTGATCATAAACTGCTCATAAAATGTAAAGTTTTCGATTAATCAGAAATTCCGTACGTACTTCTCTGCTAAATGGAACTAGGAACATAAATTTTTAATTTGAAGTAAATCGAGTGAAAATTGTTGAAGTTATTTGTCACGCCAATTGGAAAGAAGCTGTTTCGAGAAGTTTCGAGTAGTCGGCCATTTTGTTCATCGAAAAAAAATATATATATATTTTCTAACAGCTGGATATTCATACTAAATAGATGTGTAATTAATTTTATGAGTGAATCACTTTTTCATACGAAAAAAAATTGTTAAATTTGCACATGATTTTATATCCGTAACTGTGGCCTAACGCCTTAATCTCGTGCCCCGCATCTTTCCCCTGATCAAATTCCTTCATCGAGCCCTTGTTCTCAGCTGAGTGAACACAGACGATTTTTCCCCCCTCAACTCCGCCAGATATCGTGCAGGCAGAAGAATGTTTCCGAAAGGCACAGTAAATTAGCAATTATTCTGTTATCATGGTCAAATTTGAAATCCTAATTGACCAAACGGTTTTTCATTCTTTATAGCTCTTGTCGAATGAGATTGCGTGGAGCTCTCCCGGGCGAGGCAACAATTATTGGCAGTATAAATATTTTCCAACCTATCAGACTTAGGAGCAAAACTTTTCCGGCAAAAGTTGCATTGTTCGAAGGCGGTCATCGAGTGGTGGCTACGAGGTTCATCCAGGTGACGGCACTTCGGAGATTTCAAGATCACCTCTATTTTATTTTAATAAGACTACCATTTTTCAGAATTTGATCATGAAACTAAAAATAAGTTCACATCCCAAATTTCAAGATGGTCGCTTAAAATTGGGTATGAAAAATCGATAAAAAAGAGATTGCAATGTTTTTAGCCTACATTCGATTTTAAAAAACGGAGCACACACTTACTACTGTGAAAGGTGCTCAAAGTAATGCCCACCACTTTCAATGCACGCTTGCAATCTGCTTCGCATTGATTGTATACTGACAAAAGGAAATTCCGTCGTAGTACTTTTCATTGAAGAGAACACACATGAATATTGAAATAGTAAACTTTTTTGCTTGGATTTTGGAAACTGGATTTTGCTTAGTAATAAACTATTGAAATCTCAATTCAAGCCTGTTCGTCAATACAGACTGACGTGATAAATCAAACAATACAGTTAAGGGGTAAGGCCACAGTAGAATTTTCAAAAAATCGATTTTTTTTCGCTAAAATGGTGCTTTATCATCGTAAGAATAAGTCACTATTCGATTCATAGCAAGACAATTTTTTTTCACCGCCTTTGAGCGTATCACGCAAGCCCACCTCTGGCACGGCCATAGAGTACCTAAAACTTTAAACGCGTTTTTCTCGAAACAGATTTTTTCCAATTGGCGTGACCAATAACTTCAACAATTTTCACTCGATTGACTTCAAATTTAAAAGTTATGTTCCTGATTGCATTTCGCAGAGAAGTACGTACGGAATTTCTGATTAATCGAAAACTTTTCATTTTACGAGCAGTTTTATACGAAATTTTTCACTGAAAATTCATTCAAATACCGACAACTTTTGAATAAAACAATATTTTTTAAATTCCGTACGTACTTCTCTAGGTATTCGGCCTCTAGTAGTCGGCCATTTGGTACATCGAAAAAAAAAATATATTTTTTCTAACAGCTTGATATTCATACTAAATAGATGTGTAATTAATTTTATGAGTGAATCACTTTTTCATACGAAAAAAATTGTTAAATTCGCACATGATTTTATAACCGTTACTGTGGCCTAATACCCTTAAGGAAATATATACACCTAGATGGTCGAGGTCGAGGATTTAGAAGCTATGAACATTCCGTCGACCGTAGAAGATCTACACTATGGGCCTGGTATCGATGATTCCATGTAAGTTGACAAATTGCATGATTTATTCATTCCCAAATTTTCAAACGCGTTTTTCTCAAAACCACGTATTTCAAATCGGTACCCAAAATTTCTCGAAAACCAATGAACCGATTGCCTTGAGGTTTTTTGTGGTTATTCTATACAACATTATCTAGTACTTGTCATAGGATTTTTCCGTTACTTAGTTTTTGTTTTATAGGCAAAATAATAACTAATTTTTTAGTTATTATTTTTATGATCAAACGTCCGCCATTTTGTCATAAATCAATATTTTCAAAATCGGCTATGACAAGTACTAGATTATAGTAACTAATTTAATCATCTTTTTGGTTTTTTTCCAGATGATTTTTGAAGAAACGCCAGTGGGTACCGTATTCGCAGATTTTTTTACGACGCTCCAAGGATCATACAATATCCTCGTATATTTTTGATATTTTCAAATAAAGAAAATTAAACACATTGTTGAACGTATATACTTTTCGATAATTGAAACCGCAATCCGAAATTTCAAATAGTTTTCCTTGAAAAAATTCACAAACCTGCACTGTAAAAAATTTCTGTATGAAAATTAATATACAAGTGTAGGAAGTTTTTATGCGGATACCGCTTATGAAATTTCAGATACGATTTTGAAAATCCAAAACAGGTTATTTTGAAAATGAAAGTGTAGTTCCGTAATATTAATATACTTGTGCGTTTGAAAAATAATGCACGTGTAAAGAAATAATCACATCCAAGTATATTGAAATCAAGAACCATTTGCTGATATCAATATACGGGTGTGTATTACAATTACTGATCATAAGTATTAAGTTTATTTCAGAAATTGATAATTCCAATACGTTTTTATGTAAAAATTATCAAATTAAGACCACTCAATTCATATACTGTATGATGCTTTCGTGATACTTGTGTATATGATTTTTTCGCAGCTTTATCCCATAATTAATATTGAATACTTGAATAATAAAATTTAAATGCAGTGAAATCACTGCACGTATGTTATTTTTTTTCTTTATATATGTATTCCCAGAGGCACGGGCCTTCTCCTTTTACCATCCTCTCCTTTATTCCTTCCATCATTCACAATCCTTCCAGAGTTCCCTACATTCCTCCCAGAGCCCCCCCCCCCCCCCCCCCCCAGAGTATTGACCGCATCCACTCTTTCCTGATGCACTACTGTATCGCATTTGCACGAGGGCCCAGGGAAACTGCGGAAAACCTGGGCCGATACAGGCGGCCATATTTGGCTGAGTTTCAGTTGTATTACCATGAGAAACTCAGACAAACTGTTTCCCACTCAGAGGTTGACGCGCAAACCAGTGCACGGGCAAACGGTCACCGTTCCAAGTATTGGCTGCGCCCAATGCTGCTTAACTTTAGTAACCGCCGAGCTCGCACACCGACCGCGCGCCCATTTCTGTCCACTGCACGCTTGTATTTGAAATTCATGTGATTCTGAGATATCGTGCGGGTCAACAATTATGAAAATCATAAAATGTTTCTTCAATATTAATATACGAACACATTAAATTCAACTTATCTGTGATTTGTTTTTGACAAACAATTGTTAATCTCAGTGGCTTTTGTCTTGGAAATTTCTGAATCGAATCACAGTATTCATGTACTGGATGGTTTTATTCTGAGAAGTACATCATCGATATTCCTAAAGATTTGTCTTATATTTAACTCAGCGTCGATGAGAAATAATATCAGATAGGGGTACAATCACGATACTTTCCAATTCCAATTCAGTTCCACATGTATTATATTTTTCAGGCAGCCGCAAATAAATTTCAAAATTGTTTTGTATTTTCAATACTCTGTTTTTTATAGTTGATTTATTATACATCTGTAGTAATCTTCAATTGAAGACACGGGTTAATACAATACATTTCCCACAAATTTACAAACTTGTCTTTGAAATTCCATGTTGCATCTATTAAATTATATATCCACGTTAGAATTTCATGTTCCTGTTTTAAATTTACGGTACAAGTGTTTTAAATTTAATTTCATCTACCGAGTTCGTAAAATTCAATTCCTTTGTATCTTAAATGTATTGTAAATTTCATATCTTTTTTTACAGTGTGACCTTTTTTCGGCTCCTAGGTGTATATCTCCCTTTAAGGCGAATCAGATTGCAAGCGTGCGATAAAAGTGGTGCCCATCGCTTCAAAAGGTTAAGCTACTGTGAACATTTCAAAACTCTCGTTCGTCGCTTGAGGCAACTCAAATTGAAGAGGAATATGGCGAACATATATCCCTGCACCAACATATGGTTGAAGAATCGCAGATTGAATGTAAACTTATGATTACAACGATAGAACTGCTAGTAAAACTTCAAACGCGCTGTTCTCGAAACTATGTTTTTTAAAACGGTGTACACGATTTCTCCACATCTGAAGAACGGATTGACTTGATATTTGATACACTTATTCAATGTAACAGTAGTTTAGTCTTGCCCGACGTCTTTCTTCACTAGTTACTAACGATACTGTGATTTTTCCTTTTAAAAATAAAAAAAATATTCAAAGTTCTGTTTTTGATGATTGAAACACGATCACGAACCTTGGTCAAGTCTTAGCCACATTAGCTAATTTAAGAAAAAAATTGCTTGTTTTGTTTCAGATCAACCGGATGGCCAAAATCAAGTACAACGTTAAGCCTCACGTTCAAAGGTCTACGAGATTGTTCATAACTTGTTTAATTATTAATATTTTCGTCCGAAATTTGGCACGCAACTTTGTTATAGTATATCGAAATAAATGTCCAAACGATTTTTCAATCATCTTACTTATTCCTCGAAAAAGATTTTTCTAAATAACCCTGATTTTCGGGTCGCTAATCCTAACCCCTTAAGTACATTTTATCGGAGTGTTCGCCCCCTTTGTCCACCGATTCCAGGCTAAAAACATTGAAATTTTTTTTGTCGACTTTTCATACTAAATCTTGATCGATCTTTAAATTTGAGACGTGAACTTATTTTCAGTAACTCGACGAAATTTCGAAAAAAATAGTGGTCCCATTGAACACAAATGGAGGTCAGCTTGAAGTCTCCGAAGTGCCTCCACCTGGATGAACCACGTGGCCACCACTCGATAACCCCCTTCGAACCATGCAACTTTTGTAGGAACAGTTTTCTCCCAAGTCTAATGGTTAGAAAATATTTCAGCTGCTAATAGTTGTTGCCTCACCCGTTATATACTCCGCGTTGTTTGCTCCTGCCTTCGAGCATATTGCTCTAGCCACGATATCGCCTTACACGATAATCGTTAATTAATAAAACTGCCGCCATTTTTTCGCGTACGCTTCGTCGTCGCAGTAACAATGGCCAGCGTGAATGAAAATCTTACGAGGCGGTATGTAAATGTGTCTTTATCGGTTTTTATTTTCATTCAACGATCGTGCTTATTTCTACGGAGAATTTAATAATAAACGTCACGACTCTCCTACGCAGCATGCATGCGCGCAGTGTGTCACGTCGACGTCATTTTATGCATGAATAATTTATCGGAGTAAATTGGAAGTTGTGGATTCAGGATTTCTATCCGCCTATAATTTTTCCGCGTTCAATCCAATATACAAATGTATTATAAGCTTTGCAGAATGTTCAACCGGAAGTTGAGAAGTTCGTGCAGGGTGAACAACGGGACCGCGCTTTTGCGAAGTTTCAGCGTAAAGTTTTAATCAAGGTAACGTGCACTCGCGAAGAAAAGTCGATTGGAACGGGAGGTGGAAAAGAGTGCGGTCGGTACGATAAATTCGATCGCTTCGAGTTTAAATGTGATATATCGCTGTTGCCGGGGGTGACGCGCGTTATGGGAAAGCCAGCAGAGCCAATTGTCACCGGAGACGCTACGACTAATGACGATATCGCGGATGGCCATCGACCGCGACGAAATTCACATACTACATTCGTGTCAATTGTGCCCATCGTAAAACTTTTTCGTGCACCGAACAAAAACATCTAGCTTCATTCATTGTGTCGTGGGCATCGAGACGCGCGCAACCGGTCGCGAAACCGCGCATCAAACAAGCTGGCGGTACGACATTCAAGCAACCGCGACATTAGTCCAGTCAAAGAGACAAAAACCCAGCAATCTTTAGCGTAAAATATGAATTTTTTATTGACGGTAGATGGTTGCATACTGAAAGTAACCCCGATAAAATGTTGCCCCTCAACTCGCCTCAACCCTAAGAAATAGGGGTTGATAAGGGGCTGTCCATAAATCACGTCATTTTTTAATAGGGGGGGGGGGGGGCGTCTAGTCGTTGGATGACGGTAATGATAATTGGATTATGACGATAAGAAGAATAGGATGATTTCGGGGGGGGGGGGGGTCAAAACCGGCAAAAATCGATGACGTAATATATGAACGGCCCCTAACTTAAAAATCGACGTATCTCCATAAGTAATAGCCCGATCAAAAAAGGTTTCGAACAAAAGTTGTTTGGAATAATAAAATTCGTATGAGGTTATCTGACGTCCAACCCCCTATGTTTGAAAGTAGCGGCGCAAAAACGATTCGAAAATTCGGGGTTGTTAAAGATTTTAAAGATAGGGAATTGGACGTCAGATAACTTTATACCTATTTTATTATTCCAAACGACTTTTGTTTGAAACATTTTTTCATCCGGCTATTAATTATACGGCGATTTTTAAGTTTTCAACCCCTATTTCTTAGGGTTGGGGCGAGTGGAGGGTCAACATTTTATCCGGGTTACTTTCAGTATTGCAACCATCTACCTTCAGTAAAAAATTCATATTCTATGCTAAAAAGTGCTGGGTTTTTGCCTCTTTTACTGGACTAAATGAAAGAAACCAGCCCGCGAGGCATATTGCCAGGGAAATAAGATCGGTTTGATAATACTGAAATTAACAATTGTTGAATCGAAAAATTTCGCAATTAATATAAATGGTAAGAATTGTCTACCGAATTCTTTGTGCATCTGAAGGGTATACAACTATTTCTAAAAAATGTCCAACAGAGTCGCGAAGTTGCGCCGCAAATGATTAGCAACGTGTCAAATGAAACGAGACACGCGTGCGTTGGTGTAAAATTTCATGCACCAATGTTATAAACACTTTTTAAAGTATACCCATAAAAGAAAATACCTGTTTTGTTTCATGAGGTTGAGGTTTGCGTCGTTGAAATGCAATGAAAGTTAATATTTCTGAATTCCTTTTATTTTTATTTTTGCACATTCTGCCAACAAAAAACTCTCAACCTTTTTTCAAGACATTTATTTAGCGATCTACAATATAGATATATAAAATAAAAGATTTTCTATAATATGATAATATAAATAAGGAAAATAGAACGTCAAAAAGAGATTTCGTTGTGTTCCAAAAATGCAAACTTCCACACTATTTTGTTTCCGGAGTTCCAACGTATCCCCTTACGGGTTTTTACGTATTACCCTTCCCAATTTAACCGTTTTCTATCACTCCCTACCCGGGCTTCGCTACTTTGAGGTATTCCTTTCGCGAAGGGCCGTATATTTCGGGAGCGTAAGGAGGGCTCTTCTGAATCATTGGTAAATTACAGTGGCGCTTAATAAAAAATAAGTAACAATCAATGTCGATACCCAACGATAAACTGGAATAGAAAAATTCGTGCAAATTTCGATTTAGACATTCTTACATTTTCTCTAAAAAGTCGCGGCTACGGAAATTCTTTTACTAGTTACATTTTTTAAAGTTTTATCATCAATATTTTCTTTGAACATTCGGTGACCCCCTGTTTTTATTGTCGTTACGAAGTTGTTAGAATTTTTCACAAGAGTGAGCAGTTTATATCAGGCAAATAAGTTATTTAGTTTATAAATTATTAGATACAGATGTGGCGAGCGTGTGATCTCCATAAAGTGTCGTATAAATGAGACGATTTTTAGAGTCGTAATTTTTCGTTAAAAGTACGGTAGCTTGGCTTGAAATTTTACCAATATACTGGGATGTATTTTTACTTGATTATAGACGAAAATCATGGTGTTGACGTTTGCATCGTTTCAATGCAACGATCTTTTTTTTGTTACTTTTTCACTTTATTTTTATGCTTATCTTCTTTTTTGCAAATCGGAATCGTAAATGTCTAATAATAATACGTAAAACGTTTGGGCGATTTTCACAGCCAAATAATTCGAACAAACAAAATAATGGATTTTCGTTGCGTTCCACCGATGCAAACTTCAACATAATCGAAAATCAGTTAATTGTTGGATATTCGCGTTCGTGAAAGGAATACCTCAAGTCACTTCCGTTTCGTCCACAACCGTCTCAACGGGTTACACCTGCTCGGGGCAGGAAAGGAGAAACTTTTTAAGTTTCTTGTTTACATCAAAGGGTTATAACTTAAAACTTTTTTGACTTTTTGACAAAATTGCCGCAGACCAAAGTAAACGTATCTATTTCGTTGATAGAAAAAAATATACATCGAAAAAAAATTCTTCGTTCAAGCACTGCTTTTCAATATATAAAAAAGCTTGTAAAATTTCTTGTAAAAGTCATTTTGAGAAAAACGCGTTTAAGGGTGAAAGACGTTGTGAAAGACGTTTTTCTACTTGACATTTTTTCATTAATTATTAACAATAATGATGTAATTTTTTCTCGAAAAATCGAGAAAAAGAAACTTTTTTTCGACGATGCAAACACGATAACACAAAAGCCCGTTGAGTCAGCCAATATTATCTGTTTTAAGAAGAAAAAATCGTTCTTTTTCGTTCCAGATCAATCGGATAACCAAAGTAAATTCCACCGTTGAGTGGTCTAACGTCACGGCCAAGATCCTTCACGAGATTGATTATAACTTCTTTAATTATAAATATTTCTAAATAAAATGTCATACACATCTTTGTTAATGTCCATACAAATAAATGTCCAAATAATTTTTCAATCATCTTAGTTATTCCTTCGAAATTAATTTTTTTCACCGAACCTGATTTTCCGTTCGTCACAGTAGTCTAACTCTCTAAAGTTCGCCTCTATCTATAATCGCCGATAATCCCCTCAATTTTTAACAAATCAACTTGACATTTTCGGAGAATATTTATAAAATTTTTTATTTTGTCAATCCCTTCAAAACAAAAATCGAAATTTTCAAAAATTCAAAATAGGTGTGAGCCCTTAAGGCGGGATATACAATTAAACGGGAACAAATATAACATTTTTGCCGGATTTTTTAAACCAAGGAATAATTATTCTACATTTATCAAACTGTAGGTGTATTTTAATACTATATGTACGTATACAAAACAATTTTTTTTTAATTCATTTATCATCAAAGTGGCTGAACTCTGGTAGAGTGTTACGGCAGGGCTGCCGCAGGAGTTGCGAATCAGCGTGCAATCTAGCTTCCCGTAGACTTTTATTTGCAAAAAAATCAAATTTTTTTTCAGTTAAAACATGTATAGTTTATGTTTGACAGTAATGAAAATTATGAAAATTCAAATTTAAGAGAATGGCACGGATTTACAACAAAAAATCAACACTTCACAAAATATTTCTGTAAAATTCGGATTAAAAAAGTAATTTTTAAAATAATTTTTCAACAACAATTCTCGTCTAGTAGAAGGTAGCAATATTATCAATATTTCTACCAAGTTTAAACTAAATCGGCTTAAGGCCGGAGCCAGTCTTGCCAGATTTGGCGGTTTTGCGCCAAATTGGCGATTTTTGAAACTGTTTGGCGCCGAAAAATTCTAATTGGTGACTTGTCCAACCGCCAAATCTGGCAACCCTGGCCGGAGCCTGAATTAGAAGATCCGAAAAATCGTGTTTTTCTATTGCTTAAATCAATAGATAAATTATCCAAAAATATATTTACAAAGTTACCAATTGTAGCTATTTTCGAAGATACAAGGCCAAAAGCAGAGAAGCGATTGATATTTGATATTGATATTTCCTTCTATTGAAAACTTTGAAGCGCGTTTTCGCCAGTTTTCATTTTCACGATTTTTCCAAATTGGCGGGCGTGATAGCAAAACAACTAAACGACCTATTGAATCAAACCAAAGTTTATTTTCTTCACTATGAAAATGTCTCCTAAGTGAATTAAGAAAGTTGTTGAAAAAATCTTTTTAAATAATGTTTACAGCACATTTAAGTGTTTTTTTCAACGTTTTTTTTAAGCCTAAAAAAAATAATAATTCAACGATTTTTTCAGCTTTTTCTTAATTCACCCAGCTGAAAAATATATTGCAATTGAAAATTTTATTGGTTTTTTGTTTCAGTCATGAATAACGAGCTGCATCTTTCCTAGACTGCAGTGGCAAGACGCATATGGGTCATTCCATGTCAAATCGACAAATTTTTTACCTGACCCCCTTTGATTTCGCTGAAAATTTTCTATCTTTTTCTACCGCCCGAAAGTTATTTTTCAGAATTTTTTCAAATTTTTTTTTCCCGACTCAAAAAAAGTTATGAATTTTTGAAAAAAACCGCTCTTTTATTTTTAAATTGCCAGAACTTTTTCAAAAATTGACCGTTTGGGAACTTTTTTTTTTTCAAAATTTTTGTTTTTAAATGTAGTTTTCGAAAAAAAATATGAAAAAATTTTCAGAATCCCAGATATATGAAATATTTTAGTTTTTTTGAAAAAACCGTAATTTTCTCAAAGTCCGACCGTTTTTTTTTTTTTTTTGCTCTAAAAATACTTCAACTAATGCTGCAATGATCCCCGTTAATCAAAAGATGTGACGACAATCGCTTCTAATTTTTTTTCTTGATTATAAAAAAATTTTTGTTGAATTTTTGCTGATTTTATATAACTTTGTTATGAAATTTTTTTTATTTCCTCGTGAAACCTCAAAAGTTAAAAAATAAAATTTTATTGGAGAATTTCAAGGGATTATCGTCCAAGAAATTGTTATTTAAAAAAAAAAATAATTTTTTTCTCTCATTGACGTTATTTTTTTACTCTTATGGACGTTTTTTTTTGGTACTGAAATATGACAACTTAACGTCATTTTGGTACTGAAACATGACAAAATAACGTCAATGAGAGTAAAAAATTTTTTTTTTTTTTAAATAACAATTTCTTGGACGATAATCACTTGAAATTCTCCAATAAAATTTTATTTTTCAACTTTTGAGGTTTCACGAGGAAATAAAAAAAATTTCATAACAAAGTTATATAAAATCAGCAAAAATTCAACAAAAATTTTTTTATAATCAAGAAAAAAAATTAGAAGCGATTGTCGTCACATCTTTTGATTAACGGGGATCATTGCAGAATTAGTTGAAGTATTTTTAGAGCAAAAAAAAAAAAAAAAACGGTCGGACTTTGAGAAAATTACGGTTTTTTCAAAAAAACTAAAATATTTCATATATCTGGGATTCTGAAAATTTTTTCATATTTTTTTTCGAAAACTACATTTAAAAACAAAAATTTTGAAAAAAAAAAGTTCCCAAACGGTCAATTTTTGAAAAAGTTCTGGCAATTTAAAAATAAAAGAGCGGTTTTTTTCAAAAATTCATAACTTTTTTTGAGTCGGGAAAAAAAATTTGAAGAAATTCTGAAAAATAACTTTCGGGGGGTAGAAAAAGATAGAAAATTTTCAGCGAAATCAAAGGGGGTCAGGTAAAAAATTTGTCGATTTGACATGGAATGACCCATATGGAATAGGCTGATAAATCTGCAGTCATTTATAGCTTCATGTTGAATTTTTTTATACATTTCAAATGTACATGGAAAGATATCTCAATGTTTACTGGTCTCACTTGTTTTTTTCCTTCTAAAAAAAATCTCAAAAAAACGCTTTTTTGGGCCTTCCATATTAGGCTCCCGCCTTAATAGTTTTTAAATAATCCTACACGCAAATTTCAAAAATACAGTTAAGAGAAAAAGGGTTTTGAAGTTTACGCCCGCTCCGAATCTGAGCGGTTAGGCACAGCGTTGTCGGGCTCTACGTTTGAAGTTTTTCAATATTTTGAAACTTCGGGAAAATATTCTACATATATAGATCTATCGTTCAACGGGGTCCTCTAGTTTCTCGGGTCGAAAAAATCGATTTTTTTTTTTTTCATAAATCACATCTACAACATGTGTAGAAAATGTGTGCCAAAGGATTTTTCGATATTCGAAGTGGTTCACAAGTATAAATCACATGCGCAAACTTTCAAACGCGTTTTTCTCGAAACACCATTTTTCGAAACGGTGACCACGATATTTCAGAACCTACTGCACCGATCTTATTCAAATTTATACAGCATCTTTAATATGCTATAAGCCAGCGATTGAACTAGGATTATCATGATTGCTTCGATAGTTTTTTTGTACGAGCGAATAACTTAAGAAAAAATGAGTAAAAAATAGAATGTAATTTTCAAAAGTGTATAAAAAAGTCAATTTTTGTAATTTAGAATTCACTCTAGTTCAATCGCTAGTCTTAAATATGAAGATTAAAATGCCGTTTGGTTTTTTGATTTCAGATAAGCAGAACAGCCGCAATCTTGGTCACCGTCAAGCACCTCTTTTACATGATGTCTTCCTGTCGGCCACTATAACGTTTATTCTATTATATATTTTGACTTCAAAAAATTTGTAAAGCTTATTTAAATGTTAATAAAGATTATGCAAAAACAATGAGATTGATTATTTCGATGCTTTGCCCGTAAAAAATTATTGAAAAAGCCGTAAAAAAACAGCCGAGAAACTAGAGGACCCCGTTAAAGAGAAAAAAATCGATTTTTTCGTATATCCCCTTATTTGCCTTCAGTTACACTGAACCGCATTTTGCCGAGGGTACAGGAAAACTGTGGAAAGCCTGTACCAGTATAGACGGCCCCATATAGTTCTGACACTCCGATGCACAGACTTCAACTCAAGTATCTACACCGAGGTCTCAGAAGTATTGGACTTCCGCTCACTAGTTGATATGCCAGCGGGTGCACAGCTAAGCGGTCACCGCTCCGAGTATCGGTGAGTATATCGGATTTCCATCCCCAAAATGTTTTTAAGGGATTATCACAGTGTAAAATTTTCAAAAAATCGCCTTTTTGTCGTTGCATTATCCGATAGTATAGACGGTGATAAACATGCCGTTCATATACTTACATAAACTTAAGTAGACAATTTATATGAAAATTCCGAGCACGAAACTATAAACGCGTTTTTCTCGAAATGTCGTTTTTCAAAACGGTGTACACTCTCAAAGGAAGAGTTTTCAAGCTATACGTCTCAAATTTTGGCACAACATACTTCACGCCATTCTTTATCTTGCTATGGAAACCTTTTTTATCTTCATATTTTTTCAACCAAAAACTGACGAAAAAATCGGAAAAATTCTATATTTCTTTTTTCAAACGGCCGCCATTTTGTGAATTTTGATTTTGAAAAACCTCCATAGCCAGATAGCGGCTTTCATACTGATTAATAATCTGGTTACAAATTTTTTCTTCAGATAATATTCACGGCCACAACCGTGTACACCGTGAAGGCTCCTTTTTTTCGAAAACATTTTCAACCGTTAAAAAAATTAAAATACACGTTTAAAAATATATTTTCTGGTCTTAATGAGTCCTTCGATTAGACATAAAAAAATCAGTCTGATTTGCGTATTCTAACCGTCGAAAAAAAGAAATCACGTATCTATTTTTCGAGCCGTTACACTATGACGATCCCTCAACATCGCTACTTTGATCGAAGTCGATTGCGAATTTGATCTCATCAGCGGGCCACTTCCTCAATACTTTTCAACCGTTATTGCGTCCCCCGGCGTGAGAATCGCGGGTAACAAATGAAGAACGCGCGATCGACCCTCCTTACGGAGCAACCAAGAGAAAGAAAAAAAAACATATAGAAATATATTTAATTACTGGCAAGACGTTGCGGTAAACGTGCGTTGAGCGATTGAGCCAGCTTGTATCGCATCCCTCTAAAGACTGACCTCTATCGGATCGTGGCGTCGCTAGCGCTCGCCCCGCCCCCACCCCTCTCTACCGCGTACTATATTACCACATAAACGTATATAGCTCGCACTCCGATCTCCGACAATTTTCGGGCTGCTAGTCAACGAAACAGCGCGCGAACACGAAGCGAGGCTCACTCTTACGCGCACACGATCATCACTGCGCGGCAAAGATGTCACGAGACGAAAAATTATGACAATTATATTGTATTGACTCGTGGAACATCTCAGCGTGGCGCCTCACATTTACGTTCGACCAATCTACCAGAAATAGATCCTTTGAGAGTGTGGTGGAGTTTGGGAAAAGGATATATATATATATATATATATATATATATATATATATATATATATATATATATATATATATATATATACGTATGTATATGTATGTATATATGTATGTAGGTATATATGTGTACATATCTGTATCTATAAGATACACACACACACACACACACACACATGAATATATATATACACATATATAGAGAAAGAGAGCCGAGGCTAAGAGCCAAAACAAATTTCCTCGTGATTCGAAGCGTTATACACATTAAGATACGTGGTCCAAATCACGTAGTCGAAGGAACTCGCAGGAATACGCGTTGCGAGTGTGGCGAAAACAAGAGGAAGAGCGTCGAGCCTGTAAAACTTTTGCAACCGAATGCGATACGAAGAGCTTCAAAAAAAAAACAATGGACGAAGCTCTAATATCAAGGTGAAGAAGGGTCGATAGCTCGAAGAGGGATAGAGGAAATTGCTCACGAGCTCTGCTGCTCTTCCAGGGTTGAATTTCAAGGTGACCTTGCAGCGGCAGATATGCTATCGATTTTCGTCGACTCGAGCGGGTCTCCCTGGTCCAGCTATATCGCTCGAGTTTCGTTTCCAATCGTCATCACCGTTAAAAAAAGCAATATACGTAGAAATCTCGTGACTGACCGGGCTTTGTTCGTTCCACGTATTCGTTTTATTGCATTTTTACGATATACAGTCGTGAAAAGTTGACTGAAGGTTCGATAGGTGTGGCTAGAAGGAACAACCTTATTGTTTCGAATGGTCGAATCGTCGCACTTTCGTGTTGTGAATATACACGGCGGATTCGTAATAATAGGTGTCGAGGGACCCCGGGGAAAGCGAGAAAGAGCTGCGCGTACTGCGAGCGATAAATATATGTGGGCGCGGTATTGCGAATATACGTGCTTTTCCTCCTGACAGTTTTAAGAGAGCAGTTCGGCGGGACACGGAAATTTCGCGAGAAGCGATACTTCTCGATGGTGAGACAAAATAAACGCGCAGCTATGCGCTTAAGTTTCGCGTCGAAATTGGCCGCGGGTGAAAACTTATCGGTTGGCACGTATGTCTGAAATTAATTGAATTCGCATCAATGTCGTGCACAGAGGTGTGGAAAGTTCGGCAATTTGTCGGTGCTGAATTTCTCGCTGATGACGGTTTCGGTAGTGTTTTTGATAACCGCATGGATCGCTGCGATCGCGGAATGCTCAGGGCGTTACGGTTCGGTGGGCGTAATGTATTAGGGTATTTTACTGTATGTAAGACGAGAATACTAAGAATGTATTAATAAGGTATTTTTCGCAATAAGCAATCGAAAAATGTTGGTTTTAATTTATAAAAACACACAATACATTTTATAATTCATTTAAAAAAAATACTTTTTGTATCTGTTCAACAAACGTGTGAAACGGTAGCCGCCATAATGGATTCCGACGTGACGTCATTGACATAGTAAACAACGAAAGCGGTAGACGTATTACTCTCTAACCTGTGAAAGGAAACGTCAACACCTCTATATTATCGCCTGTCATAGTTAATTGCAAATTTTCAAATAGTTATCTGCCCAGGTAGGAATTGACGATGAAAAAACGGCTCGCCAAGCTCTGAAACAAGGCTCACATTTTTTAATTCAGGCTGAGCACCAGTCTGATTTCAGGCCTAGCTGAACCTCTGAATGATAACGCGGTTTCAGGCTCTTGCACACAGGCTTGACCAAAGGCTGGTAGAAAAGCCTGTACTAAGCCTGAAACGACGAAAAAACAAGGCTCAAAACGAGCCTTAATGAAGCCTTCACGAGCATTTATGACCAGGCTTTTCCCAAACTCCTCCCGAGGCTATATGAGACCTGTTTTTAGTTTTCTATATTCTACATTGGGGTAAATTTAATAAATTTGTAAAGAATTCATTTGATTTATTATATATATTTATTATTTGTTACATTATTTGTTACAAAATATATATAAAAAATATTTTTAAAAACAATACTTTATTATATTGCGTACTTTTATTTTCGTATACACTTTTTTGTGTACCTCATAAATATCGATAAGAGCATATGTTTAAATGTTCTGAGCTGCCTCCTTCGCTTTTGTTTTTCGTGCCTTCGCACCCGACAAATTTATTGCTAAATTTTTTTTTCATGAAAGTACAGAAAAAATATTATTTTAAACTTATTTTATTTTATCACAACCTGAAACAAGCTTGCATCCAGCCTTGATTTTTCAGCCTCAAAATTCACCGGCTGAATAAAGCTTGAAATAACCCTGAGTTTAGGTTAAGCGGCCAGTCTTGGTTCCAGGCTGCTCCAAACGATGCAATGAAACCTGGGCCAGGTCTGTCTCATTCAGGCTCGGTGAAACAAGGCTCGCACAAGCTTGTTTCCATCGTCAGCCTTTTGATTTCCTACCTGGGTGTACTTCAAAAGAGAACAAATGAGTTTTTTTTCGGACTATGACTTTGGATCTCTTCTCGCAAGTTTTAACCAAGTCTTCCTCATATTTATATCAATTGGCATTTTAATCCACAACGTTCCCGGTGTTTTTACACTAGTATTCGTACATTTAGGAACAACACACCAATGATAAGGAATGTAACTCACTTTTAACCAAAAAAATTACGTATTCACAATTGGCGCAGCGTCGATGTTCACTATGCAAGTGACGTCACAAATCGAAGCAGCATGGCGGCTAGCGTTTTCGCGCGGAAATTTGAAATGTGAAATTTAAATGCATTTTTATGGCGCTTATCGATTTTATAAAATAGAATTTAAAATTCTAGTAGTTTATTATCACTAAAGGATTAAATTGAGACACCTTTTTAAAAAGGGGGTAATACCCTGTTGTTTAACCGAGTTTCGTCAGCCGGCCTGTCCAACTTTTCTTCACGTTGTTTACTTTTGACGATGAGCGCAACTCGACCGTTGCCAGTTTCTCTTAAGGGGTAAGGCCACAGTATAATTTTCAAAAAATCGATTTTTTTTTCTCGCTAAAACGGTGCTCTATCATCATAAGAATAAGTTACTATTCGATTTATAGCAAGACATTTTTTTTCACCGACTTTGAGCATATAATGTAAGCCAACGAAAATTCATCAAATACCTACAACTCAATTCAAATACCTACAACTTTTGAATAAAACAATATTTTTTAAATTCCGTTGGTACTCCTCTACGTATTCTATCGTAGATTGACGAGAATTTTTGTTTTTTGTTCTACGTAAAAAATTGTGACGACGCTAAATGTCACGCCGCGGAGGGCCTAAAAAAAGATAACAAAAGAAAATATTAGTAGTCGACCATTTTGTACATCGAAAAAAATATATGTTTTCTAACAGCTTGATATTCATACTAAATAGATGTGTAATTAATTTTATGAGTGAATCACTTTTTCATACGAAAAAAAATTGTTAAATTCGCTCATGATTTTATAGCCGTTACTGTGGCCTAACCCCTTAACGGGCTACATCTGCTTAGGTGGGTGAAAAAATTGCATTTTCCAAAAATATTTTTATTAATAAGAATATAAGAAATATTCCTAAAATCGAATGAGCTGCAGCTTCCATGTCGGCCGGGCGAGCGGTAGCAGCACCATACTACAAACTTTAAACGCGTTTTTTTCGAAGCACTGTTCTCAAAGTCGGTGGACATGATATCTCGAGAACCACTCTATGGATTGTTTCCAAATTTCCAGGAGATAAGGTGAGAAAGATTGAAAAGTCGTTAGCGATCGCACTCTTTTTAAATCGATCGTCATTTCTTAATAGTTACGTAAAAATGCCAATCTTTTCATAAATTTTGTATGCTCGAGATTCAACTCGTCGCCGCGTTGTTAAAAAAAATTATTTAAAAAATCAACCTT